>UFQX01000269.1:38899-65574 GCA_900497675.1 Arapaima gigas | reverse complement strand
GGGGGGGGGGGGGGGTCCTGCCTGATGGAACCGTAATTCCCCCGCAGGCTGTTGGAACAGCATGAAACTGGGGACAATGGGGACGAGGGGCAGGTGTACAGAGACACGAGCGGCATGAGCAGGCAAGAAGAGCGAACTTACAAACGGCATGGCTGTGATGAAGCCCAGCAGATACGTCCTGAAGTCGCCGGGCAACCGGCCGATAATGGCACTGCGACATACGACAGGCGAATAAAGAGAAAAACGGAGAAGAGCGTGAGGACAGACTGAGGCCACGCCAGAGAGGCTCCGACTGGACGGACGGGTTCAGCAAGAAGGGTGCGTTGCGTAGCGCGTCCTCCTCCACCGCCCGTCCCATCCTGTGACGTGAGAAAACGCTGTGCAGCAAAGATCTGCGCTGCCGCAACGCGGGGGGTCGCCGACCTTCACCCCCCAACACACTGCTGATATCAAACCCTGGGATTTCAGCAGCAACTGCAGCAAAATAGTTTATGTAGTTTGAAGTAACAAACACAATGCTGATATAAATCCAAAGGGTAACAAAGGGTGTAAAAAGGGGGGGGCGGTACTGAAGGGTGTAAAAGTGTGGTACTGAAGGATGTAAAAAGTGGAAGGAAACTGTGGTACTGAAGGGTGTAAAAAGGGAGAGGGTGTACTGAAGGGGGTCTTAAATGCACATTGGTGATTCAAAAAACAAAGAAAGAAATAAAACTAATAAGTATTCAAAGCGATACCTTTCCACCAGGGTTGCGTTCTGGATCATCCACACGTCGCAGTAGGTCCGGGCCACAAGCATGGCTGCAACGAAGAGCAGGTACCCCATCTGCAGGTAAAACACGGTACACGCAGTTCTCAGATTCCTCACGGACCCTCGGCGTGAGGGGAGCAGTGGGCTCCGGGGGGCTGCGAGTGCTCGTTAGTCACTAGTTTCTCCTCTAGGTCCTCAGAGCAAATCACCGTGGAACTCGGACAAAACTCACCAATTCCTGGAGGAAAGACGGCGCCAGGAAAACGATGTGGTGAATTCAAGGGCTGTGGACGCGCTCACCTCTTTGCTGAACACGCTGGGCACAATGATCTTGAGTATCCGGCACAACTGCAGGAAGAAGGTCTTGTCCACCGCTGCCCCGGCTTTCTTTTCCACTCCCTACGCGGCAAAGCAAAACACACCATCGTTTTACCCCCCTCGGGTGCGATATGACCATATTATTAATAATAACCTTCATGACCCAACCTCATCATCTCAGCCCAAGTATCTCAATCAAGGACACTACAGCAGCATGGAGATTTAAACCCAGAACCGTCCCAAGGCAAAGCAGCGGCACTAATGACTGCTCCACCTGCTGCCCAGCCAGGGAACTACTAAAGTGTGGTTAGTGCAGGACACGAGTGCTTACGTGGTTCTTCTGCAGAGGTTCGGCTGCAGCTCTGGGCCTGAAGGACAGACACACGTATTAATGCAATGGGACCGGATCATCAGCTCTCTTCCCCCACAGGCTCTGACCCCAGTTCCTGCTCTTAAGCACAGCTAAATGCTTTCAGTGACAGTAAATTCAACACACACACACACACACACACACACACACACACACACACACAGGGCTCCTATTTCTTTTCACTGATTCACTAGAAGTCATTTTTTACAGTTGTATTTATTTACTTACCTCGTGATTTTCTCCATTTACACTCAGGTACAGTATTTACAGTCATTTATCTATTTATACAGCGATTTAACTTCAAACTTTAAGCTATTTACACACATTTGGAGAAACACGCAGTTAATCGCCTGCCTCTTGGTTTGATACCGGATCGTTTGGGTTGAAACCCGCAGATCGAAGCCCCCGGTCGGCCCAGAGTGATGCGCAGGGCGGAAGTCCCCCCCATAGTGGTAAATCAGGGTAAATCAGAATAACCGTAAAGCGCACGCGGAGTTGAGAGGTTTTTTGTGGACGTGTCGCCGTCACCGTGATCGCAGTGTAAAAAAAAAACGGTGTAAAATCTTACTACTGTTAACAGTAAACACAACCGCAGTTAAAGCGCCACGACAGAAATGCGCCACAAACGGCACAAAGAAAAGTTGTTCACGACACACACACACACACACACACACGTCTCGACGTGTGTGTTAGGAGCGACCTACCCTCGCAGGCGCCGACCTTCTCGGAGGAGACAGAGCAGCAGCAGCGCCGCAGCGCCCAGGGAGCCGATCCTCGCCGCCAGGTGTTTACTGAACACCGCCATGTCTCACCTGAGCCGGTCACCTGTGGCGGCGCCGGCGGCAGCGGGTTCGAGCTGGGCGCGTGCTATGGCGCTCGCTCCTCCCTCCCTTTGTACGTGGTCCCAGGTAACCGCGGCAATAAACGTGGCGAAAAACCACCTTGAGTTTATTTAAGTGAACGGATGTTGAAAATGTGCAAATAAAGTGTATTTCCCAGATTTCCCCACGCCGCTCGGTGGGCCGCACGTGACCTGCAGGTCGCGTTACCGCGTAGGAATGTTACCTGGCGACGTGAAGGTTCCTGGTTTGAATCCCACCCACTGCTGTCAGTGCTCCACGCGGTAAGACTACCCAGGTGTGTAAATAGGTAAATCGTCGCAAAGTTGGTCATCCAACAACGGTGTTAAACACGTAAAAGTCAATAATGGAAATTGGTTAAAAGGTGGGGAAAAAAAAGCTTTCAGCTAAATAAATAATTCCAATCATTAAATACATTATTTAGCTGCATATGTTACTTAATCGAGAGCATAATTTCATTATATGTTACGTGACCGTAGTTTAAAACTTATCTTTCTTTTCCAAACCTATTGTGACCAGTAGCCAGACGTTCTTTCTTCCAAACTTATAAAGATATAGTATACAGACATTATACAAAAGTCGCTGAATTATTTTTATAGATAAAAATAGGCGCGAATGGGCGTGTACGAGGGCGTGGTCACGCGCGGTCCCCGCCCCTTTCCATTGTTCGCTGAAGGTAATTCGCAAACAGCCGCGCTGGTGGGCTGTTAGAATCAGTGCCGTCCTTGTTGTTCCTCTTTTTGGCTTTAGTAGATGATTTCCAATCGTGTCCCAGAAAGATCCAGGTGACAGTACTGATCTTTGGTGGTTTTTAGTTCAGTACAACTGGAAACCACAAAAAAGAAGCAGCCCCTTAAACACCAGCCTTAGTTTCACACCATCTCTCTGTGCCACCTGAACAGACCAAGTCCCACGAGATGTTTTTATTTTTTGTACACTTTCTCTGGACATATCCTGCACATAAATCCATGTATTTCTCAGCTGTTTTGCTTTCAGTGATTGTATAGATAACGTAGTACACCAAAAGCGACCAGATGCTGACAAATGTTGCCTGTTAACCTGTGACCAATCATTTGACAATCAGCCTTAAATAGGATGCTTTGGGAATTTTTTAAAAATGATTTTTGTCAATGCTGACAATGTCAATGTTGTTTAAAGATAATTGAGAATAATAAAAGTCTGGCGACTAATGTTTCTGGTGTCCTGTCCCTGCTGCCTCACACTCAGCGTTTCCAGGAAAGGCTCCGAAGCACAGCAATGACTCCACAAGTTTTTCAAAAGATTGGAAAAGATTTAACAGAAGCAAAGAGAAGGTGAACAAGCTCTGGATGGACCTGCAGCTTCTACACCTGCCACTTCTGAGCTGTTGGTGAAGCGCTGCCTCTCTGCCTCCCTCAACTTCCATGTGAAACCTTTGACTCCATGCTGATGCACAGTTGCCTGTGCTTCGAGGTAAATTACATATAACTTACACTTTTTAAAAAATTTATTATAATTATATTTTTATTTCTTATTATTACTCTTGTATAGGGTGTTTGCAGAGGAAAAGAGGGGATTGGAGAACTGGTGATGAGCACCAATACCCTGGTCCAGGTTTATATTGGGGCTTCTTATTTATGTCACAGATATTTCTGCCAGCATCTCCGAACGTGCAGGTGCACCAGGTATATGAGCCATCTGTGCTCACCAGGTGGAGGCGCTGTCTGTGTCCACATTGGGGGGACAGAGAAAGGCTCCACCGCTCTGCTCCCATCGGGAAAAACCCTGTCTGCAGTTGCCCCTACAGGGATGCTGACATTTGCAATTATTTATTTATTTATTTATTATTATTATATGCAATTATTCGCTGGTTCTTGTCTCCACGGAAACTTTTTGAGCGACAGATCAACTGTCATCCCAGTTAAGTCTGAGTCAGGGACCAACTTTACTCCCTGATGTCTCTTTGCTTCTCACTAGGTGGCAGTCTCCACAACACTATTTTAGTACCTGGCTATTTCAGCTGTGCAAATGTCAGCGTGATGTTTGTAGTTTTTCTGTGACAAAAGTCCTGTTCGTCTTTCTTTATGTCAGCTATGACAGCAGTTAATTACGATCTACTTAAGAAAAAGAGTCTTTTGTCGCTTGGAAATAGCGGTAAAACATTAAGGGTAACGTGACTGGCTGATCCACTGAAGCCCTCCTCCCTCGCCGTTCAGAAAGTGCTACAAATAACAGTTGATAAACACAATTTTAACTCATGCAAAAATTATTCTGATATCATTTGGATGCAGGCGGACGTTTCCGGGTAATTCAGTCAATCACAATCTCTACGCATCAAAATGGCCAAAATTTAAAAAAAAAGAGAAAAAACAACACAGGAAAAAAATAACATGACCTATCATCATAGGCCGCTCTTCTGAACCACTTTGACTGTCTCTTATATCACATCACAGGAGTTATCGTAACCCAGTCCCTCTAACATATGTGCTTCAGTTAACTGATGTGTAAAGACACCAGTCTGTCTTAAGGTCCCATCGCAACATTTTACTGACATCTCAGCTTTGTCTTGTCGCTTCTGAATCCATAACTTTTTTCTTCTTCTGCCATCTACTGGTATAGTTATGATCCTCGTCCTGCTGAACGGTCTCCTTTTGGTCGGAGAGACGCTCCCACATTCCTTGAAGACACGCTTGTACAGTGAGGAATTCAGTGGACTCCATGCCGAGACGGACAGGTCCTGTGGCTGCCCGACGTTCCCAAATTATCCTCCTTCTTCTCCATGCTTGAAGGTTCATGCGAGGTTCTTATGGTCGCATGGAGTGTTTCCTTTCTGCAAACATTGCATTGTACACTTCAGCCAAATAGCTCTACTTTGGTCTTGTTTGTCCAGAAGACAAGTTTCGTAAAATCTTGTGGTTCACTCATGTGCAATTTTGCAAACCTAAGTGGTGCAAAAATGTTCTTTCTGGTGAGATGGTGTTTTCTTCTGGCTGCCCCTCCATGAAAGCCATACTTATTCAGTCATTTCCAAATGGTATAATCATGAACTCGAACATTCACCACCTTGCAAGATTCCTGTAGATACCTGGATATGGCTTTGAGGTTTGTTGCAATTTCCCTGAGCATCATAAAATATGATCTCAGGGTGAATTTGCTGGGAACGCTGACAACTGTCTTGAACGTATTCAATTCTCAAGCGGTGAGTAGAAACTACTGGTTTTCTGAGATCAGGACAGATTTGATTTATGCTCTGCATGCTATGTGAACACCTATCTGAATCAGTTCTTGCTTTAATACACAATCACTGACACCTACTATTGGTTCTAGTCCTTGGTTCTGATCCTTCTTAACTCTTAGGGAAGGATTATGGGTGCTTTCACTTTTTTATATATACCTTCTATATGTTGACTGATGGAGCAAATAATCCAAAATTTATTTTAGCTAGAAAGAACTAATCCATGCCTCTTTGTATCTATCAAGTATCAGTAATGACTTGTCAGATGCAGGGTCATTGTGAGAATGTCCATCCCTATCATCCATTTTCCGTAACCACTCATCTTGGTTATGGTTGAGGTGATGCTGAGAATAACTGCTGGAAAAATAAAATCTGTTACCTATTTTTTCACATAGTTTCATCTGCTGTTAGCAGCAACCGTGGGGTTGGACCTGTTTGGGATTAGATGTCTTGATGGGGAAAGCCACACAGTTATTCTTGTAATTTCTAGGCTGAGAGTTTTTGCTAAAGTGATATTTATGAAGATTAGCAGGTTTTTATTCACAGGAAGTTGAGGTTTTTGAAAGGAACGTTATTATATCATTGTCAACATTTACAAACAACATATACAAATAAAATTAGGGAATTATCTAACAATGCCAGTGGGATTGCGAAAAAAAACAAAAAAAAAAACATACATAAATGTGATGTGAACAGAATCACAGTTCTGGCACAGTTTTAATTTTTTTTTTCAAATCTTGTATTGATTCACCTCCCGTAAAAATAGAGGGGAAATGGTTTTTTACTACTAAATGTGCATTTGTGTATAAAGTATTTGGCCAACAAAATCAAACGGTTGATTATATAAAAACCATCATCTTTAGCTCTCTCTTGCAAAAGAAACAAAAACAAATAACACATATATCGTGTCTTTAAGTCTTTCAATAAAGCTTTTGGCGGAGCAGAAAAAACAGGAAATCTGTCGCAGTGAGAAGATATTTCAAAGGTAAAGTCCACACATTTTTTTACAGGTTTGTTACCGTGATTTTTGTCCAGGTGACGAGCACATCCCCGTTTTACTGCGCCGTAAGGACGTCGTTGCGCGCCGCGCCGCACCCTCCACTGCGACCGCTTTCCGAAATCTGGCGCTGGACAACCAATCGGAACTTACCTCGTGCGTCATGTGACTCAGCAGGGGGCGGGCCCACCAGGGAAGGACCGCGCCGAAGTGCGAGTGGCGCAAAGCGGAGCGGACCCGTTGAGCGCAGGGAAATGAGCGCGCCGGACCGTTTCTTCCCGTTATGACGACCGTGGGACCTTTTTCAGGCGTGTCCGCAGCGCAATGTTAGTGGACTGTCGCACGAGTGAGTACTGGCGGCGTGTGTGGCGGTGGGGGACGTTTTTGCGCGGTGACGCGCGTGTGCTGCACAGGATGGGCTCAAGCGGCGTGCGCTGCGGGACGAAAGTTTCGGAAGTGTTTAAAAGCGCGTTTTTGCCTCAGATTTGCGTATGTGACCGGTTCGCCTCGGCTGTGTTCGGTGGGGTCGAGCTTTACTTTTACGCGCTGCCTCCTTGTTGAAGGAGAAGTAGTTCAGTATATAAGATTACGTCACGAGCACCACCGTTGCACAGTGATGAAAAACACTTAATTTGCATAAGTCTCATGCGAGATTTTTTTGGTCAGATAAGGATTTTGACAGTGAACCAGTTTCCTCTTTTTTGCATTTTGTAGCTCACTATGCACGAAGGAGCAGTTTGTGTCTAAAAATGCTATTTAAGACCCATGCTGTGGTACATTTCCTCTAATAATCTTGTTGTTGATAATAAACTAACATTTGCCACGTTTACAGATGTCTGTTAATAATAATAATAATAATAATAATAATATTTATATACCTCATGTATTTGTGCAAGGCAACAGTTTTAGGTAATAAACTTTTACAGTGATTTGCCAATTTTTTTATTTGCACCATATTTTTATTGTACTGATTCTGGGTAGGTTTCTAGATCAAGTCTAATACAGCATGAGTGGGATTCAAACCCAGGACCTTCAGGTTGCAAGACAACAGGTTCAAACAAGACACTGACCCCTGCCCCTTATCTTCATACCCCCCACTCCATCCAAGAACTAACCAGACGGAAAGGTGCAGAATGCTGTGTCAAGTGTGTAATGCGCATTATAGCATTAGTGTTACAGGTATGGTAAAGGGTGTGGTATCAGTGTTACTGGTATGATAAAGGGTACAATATTAGTGGTTACGGGTATGGTATAGGGTATGGTATCAGCGTTGCAGGTATGGTAAAAGAGAGTACATTTCTTCAGGGTACAGTGTGGGTATTAAGGCTGCCATACCTGTGTTATGAGTGTCATGTCTATGGTAAAAGGGTGACAGTACAGACATTATGGGATGTCAGTTTTTGCTCTTGTTGCTGAGGCTGTTTCTCTTGCTTGCAGGACCTGTGTTCCACCCAGGGGGTGGTCTTAGAATCCAAGTTTAAAGAGACCAGCATTGCTGCAGAGCTGGAGACCTCCAGCAACCAGGATGTGGCGGCAAAGTGACAGTGGTGGGGACAAGGGCTCAGTGGGCGTGGGCCACCCTTCCAGCTTGCACTCTTTCCCCCACTCTGCGGACCCCGTTCACTCCGCAAAGGGCAGAGTGGAGGTGGCCGGAGTCGATTCCGCCTACATCATGCAGCTGGTGGACGACGTGCGCAGGTTCGCCGACGTGCTGCTGCACCTCAAAGAGGCCTTCCAGTCTAAAGGTGAGGCGAGGTGAGGCAAGACGGCAACTGTTGTTGCTGAGTCGACCACTGGTGCTGGGAACTATTGTAAGGCCTGCGTTTTGCAGACGGGTTTTTGTCTTACCTGTCCTTCACTTCACCACATGTGATAGTGGTCAGCAACACTTTCTCATTGCTCCAGATATGAGCACTTGCGGTTAATACGGTGCTGGCTTTCATTCACTGGGTTGTACTCCGCTGCGCAAAGTGTTTAACCTGCCTGTGTNATGAGCACTTGCGGTTAATACGGTGCTGGCTTTCATTCACTGGGTTGTACTCCGCTGCGCAAAGTGTTTAACCTGCCTGTGTGTCAGGAAAACATCTGGCTCTATAAACCAAAAAAAAAAAAAAAACAACCATAATGGCTGTTTTGTTGAAGTAAAAATAAAAGAAGAGCAATATGTTATCTTGCTGGCAGGGTGACTTTGCCAGGTTTCACCGGCTGCTTGCTCACTTTTTCTTATCTCTCTGTCCACGTGGCTAAGAGAGGTGGCTGGATGTTTGTCTGTGTCTGCGAGCTGTGGGGCGGAGCAGTAGTGTCTCTGCAGCTCTGGCCGGAGGGACAGCGGTCTTGCGCGGGTCCCTCGGGGTGGGAATTCCTGAACGGCCCATCGTGGCCAGAATAGACTTCCTTATCTGTCTTCTGCAGGAGACGAGTTTGTGTGCCGCACTCTTGTTTGTACTTTGTGTTTGTTCCTAATTGTCCTGTATACCTCCCTCTTACACCACAACTCTTTATTTCAAAGTCCGAAATATTCCTGGTATGTTGGAGCGATGTCAGTGCGCTTTTCTCGCTTGTTTGTGGTTGTCTCGCTGTGGGTGAAGCGAAATAGTGTGGAAACATGACTCTGCACTTTTAAAGTGCTCCTTTGGTGATGGGACAGTGTTCTGAGGTCTGGGTTCTGGAGAGGCTGCATTTGTGCTGGAAGTTAAATATGTCCCGAAGTTGTTTTAAAAAGGAATCACAGTGAAACAAGGTGAAGGGGTCCAGCTGTACCAGCCTAATCTCATCTATTTACAAAACTGTAGAACTGAGAAGAAAATATTCAGATTTCTGGAAGAAGGAAGTGGGAAGTGTGGTACATGTGGCCTTTTGAGGAATTAAATATAAATTAAAAAGTGAGTGGTTCATTCCTGACAAAACCATTGATACAGTGAATTCTTATAAATCAGAGACAGTTACTTTTAACTTCCTGGATTCCATTTTCAGAGGCTGTCGAAGAGGTGATTTGGAATATTTACCCTAAGTGTGTGAGCCCACTGGTGCCAACCGAATGCCAAGTGAGGCCGATATCCTAACTTCTCCCATCGGACATTTGTGGATCTGTGCAGAGCTGCACCAAATGGAATGTCCTGCTGGTGTTTTTGTAGATGCATGTTGTAGAGAAGGTGAAAGATTGGATGACGTGTGGCTGGACTACTTGCTGTCTATGCAGGCTGCTAGTTCACTCTTAGGGAAAAGTGGTTAAACACCTAGTTTTAGGTTGTACTTCTGTGGGAAATGAAATCTTCGTTCACAGATAACGAGTCATTTAAAGTCTTAATGGACACAGTTATTTCAGAAGTTACCATTATCGTAGCAGAAAACAGCTAGGCAGTTTCCCTTCCTTAGTTCCTCTGCAGTACTGACCGGCTGTCTTTTCAGCTCTTTGTAGCTTTTACATACCATTCATTTAACAAAAGCTCCCAAAAGACGTACATAAACGTTACTTGATGTTTGTGTACTGTCTGAACCTTAAAGACAAAAAGCGAGATGGAACAATAAAAGAAATCATTGAAATCAGTGCAAGTGCGTCAACAGTCGCTGAACAGGTTGACGCTTTTTGGATAGTCTAAACCATTGCGCAGTTACCAAGATTATAACTGGTGAAACTGGCAAACAAGGCGTAATGGAGGTTGAGAACTTCACACCGTAAGAGCATGGCACAGCTCAGCTGTTGGAAGCCACACAGAATTCAGATTTGGTCCTTGTGAAAAAGTGGGGGTATTGAATGACACTCCTGGTAAAGTCAATTTCTTGTAGCCCAAATTTGCATATCTTGAGTAATCGACTAGGGTGCTTAAAATGGAGCTGGAATACGGTACATTTTGCAAACATTTTCTTGAATGCAGTATTAGCTTTGGCTAGTGTGAGTGTCTGATTTTGGGGGCTCCCAAAATAATGTCAAATTTAAAAAGAAAATTGCTTGTGCTGTGTGTTGAGACGTATGTGGAGAACTGGTTACGGGCGCCTTGGTCCGTAGAGGGTGGGGGGCATTTTTTTGGTGTGGTCTGTTATTCGAGGAGCTCTGAGGGTAATTAGAGCGGACGGCTGCACCGGCTCAGGGTCACGCCGGTCAGCGAGGTCTGCAGAGGTTCTGACCTGGATCTGCTCAAATTTGGCCCAAAGTTTTTGGCTTTCTTTGTGCTGGATTTGCGGACTTTATTCTATGTAGCCTTTGACCGATAGATGGAAGTACCCCTTTGATGAGAGGTGGGGGTTATTTAGTAAGGTTTTGGGCCGTTGTGTTGCTTTCGGCGCGCAGAGCAGTGCGTCTGGCTCCCGCATGTTGCTGAAGTGTCTCCGTCCTTTGTTCCAAAGCACAGCGATGTGTCAGCCCTTTTCAAGTGGCAAACAACAGACACCTCAATACTGGGCGCACACGCCCTGCAGGTTCTCGCAGAAACACGCACGGGTTTGTGTCCGAGTGACAAGGCAAAACTGCTTTCTTAATGTCCGGTTTTCTCTGGCTCCTTTCCGGAGTCAGCAAACCTTTGAGCAAACTCAGAACTCTAACCACTCAGAATTGTGGTTAGAGTTTAGCTCGCCCAGCAGTTCCTTTCTCAGAAATGTCTGCGGTGTTGCCTCTAGAACGGCATGAGCAAGGTGCTGGTCACAGTCAACAGCTTTTTTGGTCACTGCTGCCCCGAAAGCTTTGTGCAGTTTTGTTTTTGTTGTGCTAATGTCATGTTCCACGTCACCCCAGAGATGCTCTGCTGGCTGGAAAGGTGGAGCCCCCTGGGTTGTAGTAAATGCACAGGAAGGTTTATGGAAGGATTCAGAGGTGACGTGTGCATCCTGTTGCAAGTGTCTGTTTGAGAAAAGACAAACTAGCCATGAAGGGATGCGACGGGTCAGCAACAACTTTGGCATTGAAACAAAGCTAAGTTGGGGTTAAAAAAAGTTGATGTGCGCTAAGAAAACATTCCTTATGCCATTGCTCTGCAGCCCTCAGTCCATACCGGCCAGTCAGTGTAATCTAGCATTCCAACATTGTTAATGTCTTTCAGGCCCTTTTACGCTTCACAGGCTTCTCAGTGAACATTTCAGCTTTGAGGAAGTGCACCTGTGCCAGAAGGGATATCGGAATCATATCGGTATGGGCCAATATTTGTTTAAATTAACATTATCGGTATCGGGCCGAAGTTTAGATTTGACCGATAATTCAAGCCGATATTTTTTGAGATGTGGTCTCTTATGTTCTGGGAGAGCGGCACGCTTAGGCGATGTTTAGGAAAAGAAAAAGAATTTCCTGCTGCCTGACAGAGATGCACTTGTTTGGTAAGAAAAACTTGCTTCCTCTCGTGCTTAAAAATAGGTGGAAAAAAATGTATTGTTAAGTGGTGTTATTTTTCATTCTGTCATTTTATAATTTTTTCAACTTTCTTTATTTCAGATTGTAGATCACCCCCCCCCCCCCGCCATTAAAAAGAAAGTCAAAGTGTTGCACAACGTTTAAGGCAGCAGCTTGCAAAACCATGAACTATTTATGAATCATGCAGCCAAATGAGGCTCAGCAGGTGCGGTTTATTTCAATGATTGTACATAGACTGCAAAACTGAAATGTTACACAAATAAATGTCACGTTTGTCGGTAATTCTCATCCGGGCAGATATAGTCCCATCTTCTCTGTATTTTACAAATGTGGGCATTAGCTGTTACAAACGTAGAACTAATCAGCATGGAATTCTCATATCGTCCGTCTGTAATTTATTTATTTAGCAAAAGCTTTTCTACAAAGTGACACTTTGTTATCCAGCACTTAGCTGGCACTTTTATCCAAGACTACTTACACTGTTATAGATACATAACAGTAAACTCCCTCCATCGTTTGCACCTTTATACCACTGTGCCAGGGTGATACACTCATTCACTCACGACAGGCAATTTAGAGCCGCCAGTCCACCTGACAAACACATCTTTGGACTGTGGGTGAAAAACCCACAGAAACAGAGGAAGATTTTAACATGACTAAGTGCACATTTCAGGAGCTGTGAAGCTCCAGCTGTACACAGTGCGCCGTTGTGTCTTTTTTTATTTACACTTTTATTACTGCCGTGTTGCCGGTCATTCTGTCTTTTTTACGTGCCATTTATAAGGATCTGGTCATATTGCTTGCAAACTTGGAACTCCAAAACACAGGTGCAGTACTGTGTATCACACCACTGCTTCCCGCAAATAGGAGCAAGAGAGTGTTGCAGAAGACGTGCTGCCTGTGTTGACTTGTTCTTACAAATAATTTACACAAATAGTTGACACGAGAAGACGGGATATGTTCAGCCAGTGCTGCGAACAGGATATCATACATTTGCGAACCATCCGAAGTCCTTGAGTCCTCGAATTGTGGCTGTTTTCAATATACAGACAGGGTGTTATAAAAATACAGAGATGTGTAGTGTAGCTGTGCCACAGTCCCGCATGTTTGACAGACCTCAAGAGTGCCCAACGTTGGTCTCGAGTACGTTTACTCCTTTAGCAGATGGTTTACTCCATTGACTGTTCTGTCATATTAGACTGACACATTTATCCAAGGTGACGTGCAGCCCTAAATACACCACAATAAACTACCCACAATCACCTACATGTTAGCATTAGCGCCAATTTAGACCAGTTCACCTGTAACCCTCGTGTTTGGTCTGTGGGGGGTGAACAAGTAGGCAGCGAACCCACAGCCCAGGTCCTGTGAGGCAGCGGAGAAACTGACACAAAAAGCGATGTGTTGCAGATGCGAAAGTCTAACAGTAAAATTATGACTTGTTTGATGATAAAAATAAACTTTTAAAGTGTCTTTCGGAGGAACTTCTCAAAGTGCTTCACAGTCAACATACGTAAAATGCGACGGATGACAGAAATAGATTAAAAAATAACCGTAATGAAAAACTACAGCAGAAGGACTTCGACAAAGATGGCAAACTGATGTCAAGAGAAAATAACAGTAGAAGTGTGTTATTTGATTCTAAAGAAGTTTTAAGGCTGGGATTAAAAAAAAATAAATACTTTGAACAGTTGACTGATTCTAGACCTCCAGCACAAAAACACTGTGCAAACTTCTTCAGGTCCTTAAATCTTTCTTTCCTTCCCCAGCCTTAAAACCGAAACAGTTGTGCATATTTTTACCGTACAAAACAGAGACACCATTCACATTTCCCCAGAATCCTCACGTGAATTTTTATTTGTGTGCTTGTATGTTTAGTGCTTAGTTTAGCTGCTGCTATTCTCAGAAGCTGTGGCAGTGATTTTTTTTTTTTTTTTTTTAATATTTCATTTCACTTTTGACAAACCAGACAGCGAGGATGTGCTTTTTCCCACCCGTTTGGGGCACCGTGTCTGGAGTATTTTTAACTACTGTAACAATATTGACCGAGGGCAGCTCATTACTTTGGCGGGGGTGAAAAACGACCCCCGGCCCCGCAGCCAAGCCTATCCCAGCTCCCATCCCCCCTCCCACATTCCCCACATTCTTCCAGAACAAATGCTCACACGTTGCCATAGCAGCTCTCGTGAACCGTTGCTAGGCGTAGCTAAGCGTAAGGCACTTCCGAGCACTCGGTCCAAAATTTTCACATTTTGATTGTGGTTGGGAAAAACATACTTTTCTCGAGAAAGGGGGACGGGGTGGTGGTGTTATGTTATTGTTCCAATCCAGATCAACTAGCAGGGGATCGAGGGGGCTGAGGCTGTAGCAACTCCTTCCATCACCTCTGTTGACTAATGCGCACGAGAGTGTTGTGTCGCTTCGCGCCCTTGCAGTGGTATTTCGTTTCAGTGTTTGTTTCGCGTGCTTCACGAATGACTCGTTTTTTGCGGTTTAGATCTGGCGGTGCTGAGAGCCACGAGACGGCGGTGTATTGATCCATCGTCCTGCCGGAGCATCAGATCTCAATCCTTCCAACACACTCATTTCATTAAGCTGTGCAGGCCTGGGAGGGAACCCTGACACACTGAGACGGCCCCAGTCCTTAACTCTGCAAGTCCACCCCCGAAAACAAAGTCTATTTATGGAACTTATTCATGACACACTTTTAGTGTCTAGCGATTTATTCATTTATTACAGCTGGGTAATTTTTACTGTATAAATTCAAGGTAAGTAGCTCGATCAGGGGTACTACAGCAGGAGGTGGTATTCGAACCTGGGACCTTTGAGGAGAAGTTTGCACCTGTAACCACATTCATGATATTAATCAGTTTAATGTGCACATTAACACATGGTCTTTGTGAGTGATCCCCTGGGGCAGATAACATAAGATGGGTAGGTTGGTTTAAAGGTGGTTTAGTGAGAAAGCATGTGACGTTGTCCTGAAAGTAGAGGAGGCCACACCAATGCACTTGGGTTCTTGCTCCTTTGCGATGCTTCTGCTGCTCTTTGGCAACCACTGCAGGGGGTGAAGTTTAGAGCAGTGTGGGTGGCCTTTAACATCACACAGTGCCACCGCAGTGTTCTGCAACAAAGAAAGTAGAATCGATCTCTGATATGACGATGCTAGGGTGGAGGGCAGTGCTGTTGTTCCTGCAGTGCTCTGGGAGTGTGGTCTCCTCCAGGCCTCTGACTTCTCTGTGAAGGATTCACCCCATCATTTACAGTTTACACGCTGCACTCGTCCCTTGTATAACAGGATCCAGGACAAAAAAATACTATAATGGCAATAATATTATTTATTATAGAACAGGCTTATTATTCAGTATGTTTGAGATGAGATCTTGGGAGTTCAAGGACAGTTATTTTACAGCCACTTGCATCAGCTGTTTTGGGAACGATACACACACTTGATGTTTGAAGCCCGAAAGGGTTTTCTCCCTCGGTGTAGTGCCAGTGTGTCTGTTTTTCTTCAGTTTATTCATACTGCCACTTCATCCTTTAGGAAAAAAAAAGCAACAGCCAAGGGCATCCTACTTCCTCTCTTTCACGTCGTCGCTATGAAGCAAACGCAGCCGTTTGCTCGTGTAAAAAATAAATCGCAACTAAAATAGTGGACTCAATACCATTAATTTATGATTCATTTGTTTAGCTGATGCTTGTCTCCATAGTAACCTGCACTGCCGAGACACCGATAATTATTTACCGATTCAGACAGCTGGGGAGCTTTTTCTGCATCACTTTACAATAAGTACCTTGCTGGGGGTGGGGTCTAAAAATGTTGCAAAAATATATTTTAGAATTTTCACACAGATAAATTTTCTTCATTATTTGAATTAATTTTACTCGCCATGTTTGTCACCTGGCAACCTGCTCTGGTGCTTATTTATCATATGGGAGTGGCTCACTGGAGAATGGAGACCACAGCTGCGTGGGATGTAGAAATGTGGAGCTTTTCTGGAGTTTTACGGAAGGAAATGTCAGTTTATTTATTCTTTCTCTTTCGAGTCTGAACTTTCTGTGCTGTCCACCATACAGTATGTAAATGAGGTCTCACAGCACCTTCCAGCCTTCGGATCATTTGTACCATTTAACCGCCTGCCGCCCTTAAGCGTGGATGTATTTTTCCTCGCAAGACCTTTAAATCTTGTTTTGTACATCTGTGGAGAGGAGCGTAGATTTACGGTTATGAGCCATTGCACTTCTGAAACTGGTTTTAGTTGTGGTGGTGGGGTGGAAAATTGAGCAAAAAAGGGACAGGAGGACCCCGAGCGGCTCCTTGCCTGGCGAGGCCCGGCAGATTTATCACCATGGATAAGCTCTTTAACCACACAAAAGTAAGGCTACAAATTCTGCTCCTTTTTGGGGTGTGTATTCTTGGTCCCAGGCATTTGTAAGTTTAACCTGTACACCAGTTTCTCATGTTACGAACAATCAAGTTAAAGGTTTTTGAAGATATCAGTTTGCTTCTAAGTGTTTATAGCTTGAAGTGAATAAAAATGAAACATCTTACAAAGTGCCTTTATTTAGCTATAGGCTAAATAAAGGCAGGTTTTACATAACCTTAGCAATGCATTTTTTGTGGGACATTAGTTTTATGTAGCTTTTTCGATTATGTAAATCGAAATAAACAATGTGGCCTCAACATTTGACATGGGGTTGGTGACATTCAGTGGTGAAGTTGGTGCAGCCGACACATTTTTTTATCATCAGTAATTTAAAGGCATTTTCATTTTAACGTAGTTTGAAGGCGAGAAAAGGTGTTACACTGTGACGTTGTCATGCAGCAGACCTGCGCTGGACCAGCAGTTACTGGTAATGGATGGATGGAAAGGTTATTGAGAACTTGGTTTTTCCAGCACCTACAATGTTAACTGGAGTTATGTGTGTATATTTATCAGCTTTTATGAATTTTTTGTGTGATTTGTATTTTCCAGCATACTACAAAAATGTAGAAAACAGAAGTGGCTGAAGATGAAGCGGTGCTGACACAGGGATTAGTCAACGTATTCATACCTCCACTGTCTGTGAATGGAGTTGTTTGCACAGCTTCTGCTTTCCTCTGAAACCCAAACCTTCGCTGCTGAAGATGAACTTGGACCCCCTCAAGGCGCTGCAATCGACTGGCACACAAGGGGGTTCGCCAACTTCTGGCGACAGGGGGGTGATGGTGGACACAGACGAAATAAGAGAAATTACACCAGGTCACTTCTTATGCTCTTGTTCTTGAGAGCTGAAGGTAACATGTCAGCTACAAGCCTCCGTTTCACTGGCTCTTCCACTTAACCAGTCTGGAACCAGAAGTATGATACGATTTGCAAATCCAGTATGTTACTATTTTTCACAGTCAGTAAAAGCTTAGTAATATACAAAATTTATTTATGGGTTCCCACTGGTCAGTTGCGGGTCTGTGTACAACTGCACACACCGAACCACATGTCCTTGTGGCATTCTTTTAAATTTATGTTGTAGAGGATTTGGAAGCTTGAAAAACATGCGGCAGCACAGCTCACTATGACAGTAGACTGCTAGTTCAACCAAAACGTGACTAAAATCCTAGTTCTGGGCTGTGCTTCTGTGGGAATTCTGTGGGTACTTCTTCACAGATCAGCAGTCATTCTAATGTTAAGTGGCCTGTTTGACTTCATCTTGACCAATTAGTTGGGAACTGGCTGGAGGAACCTGTCGCTAAGCTGTGTAGCGCTGTGTGTGTGTGTGTGTGTGTGTGTGTGCACGCAAAAACCTTTTAAAGGGTGAGAAGTATCTGTGTGCCAAATTTCTAATCTGTGGCCATTTACATTTATTTCCCTACTGCCCCTGTGGTCTTGACTGAATTTCTACAGAGCCACATTGCTGTTGGCAGAAGCACTTGTCCTCACACTTGTAAATCTTTTACAAATGCGCACAAATTGCAGGTGTTTGTACAGTGAGACCCTCTGTTTGAAGAACAGGTCATGTGAGTTTGTTGCTGTCCTTGGAGCAGGTTTAAAATGGATGTTGTGTTCTACCTGAGCCCAGGCCCTCATTGGGGTTCGCACACTGAGGACACAACCTAGTGGCTTTAAACGTCCGACAGATGACCTGTTGGCCTTGTTTTCTGTCGGGGCTGCCAGTTCAGTGAGCTGTTCAGCTGGAGGAATTAAAGGTTTTTGTCAGCACCACCTCAGTGATCAGTTCCTTTATTTGTATGTGTCTTCATATCTTTATCAGTATTGTGTTTTTTTAATGCATGTTTGTATTTATATGTGTGGCTAGCACTAGGGCCATTTATATAAAACATTTAGATTTATTAATTTAGCAGACAAAGCAGCACACAATTTCTGGGGTAAACAAAACCACCTTTCACCAGCAGCCAGAGACACGGATAGACACACTATTCTCAATGTACGGTCTCTTGGTCCTGTATCGCTCTTTTTGCTGGAGCGCAATACTTAAGAGGCTGCATATATGACAAGAAGCTGCATACGTTTGTATAACTGTTTAGTGATACAGAAATATATATGTGAAATTTTAAATGGAAGGAGCTTGTGTGAAGGTAACTGAGATGCACTGCGTTATGGGAACTGTGCCCTCAGTTGCGGTCTGGCCCTCAGTAGTCTCATTTGTGTGCTTTTGTGTTTGTGTCCTGTGTTTTTTAGCAGTTTGACATATGGCCTTCATTTTCCTCAAACCATTCCGCACATTTTTTATATATATATATATATATATAAAAAATGTGTGTGCCTGTCTGTATAATTGTTATTTATTCTGTTCTATTTGGTGTGTATGTATATAATTGTATATAAAAGTTGTATATGCACATTAAAATATAAATTAATTACACACACAGAATTTAATGAAGTAAATATACAGTAATAATCCAGATAATGAAATTAGTTTTCAGGGATGTTAGGGGTCAGACAACAGGGAAAACTGTATTTTGTTTCCACTGTACACCTGTGTATTGTGAAATTACTATAAACATGAATCCAAACATTACAGGGCAGCTGTGTGATGCGGTGTTAACCAGATGTAAACAGGTGCAGCAGGCAGTCAGGGCCCAAGCTGTGGCCAGAGGTCAAGCCTGAGGACCAGGAAGAGGGTTGGGTGTGTTTGTGTGTGTGTGTGTGTGTGTGTGTGTGTGTATGGGTGGAACTAACGAGGGACATGGGGCCCATAAGGTTTTCCCGGTGGTCTTATTATTATGCCAGCACCCCTGTGTGGGGCCCACATGCCTGGTGTGTGTGGCTTGCGCTGTGGCAGGAAAACACCCGCAGAGGGAGTGGTTCTTGCTCCATTTGCTGTGGTATTTATTTAAAGTCCAGCTTTTAAATTACATGGTTTCTAACTATAAGGAAATGATTTCAACAAGTGAGTGTGTTTAAACATAGCAGTATTATTTGGTACTCTGCCAAACTAAGGTATACCACAAATGGGTGGTGCTCAACTATACTGTAAACACAGAGTAATTTTTCCTGTCGTCTGGAGGTTTGTCCTGGGTAAGGAACTATAAACAGAAGTTTGTACGCTGTTGGTCTAGAAGATGAACAGTGGAAAAAGTTGTACAAAATGGCGCAGCTCACCTGAGCACCAGAGGCTCATTTACTGCAACAACCACATCATGTTTGCAAGTAATATTATTGCAGATGTTGAGAAGGACAGGGCACGTGGTTGAGTTTTGATTCTGCAAAAATACAGAACAGGAAGGAAAATAACTATAATGTAAGTAATTATGTGCAGTATACATTATAATGTAAGGGGGCAGCAGGTGGCATTGTGGTTAGTGCTCCTAGGACCTGAGTTTGAATCCCACTTCCTGACACGTGAGAGGGAAAAATGCCCAGCTGTGTAAATGAGTAAATCAGTGTAAGAGGAATTTGATAAAAGAGTTTGGAGACTTTTTGGAGGAAAGCGTCAGCTCGGTGTGTGTGAGAGCTTTGGGCGCTGCGTGTGGACAAAGACCACATCCTCCAGCACATCGCCGAAGTGGCTGAAACCGGCTGTCTGCGCAGCGCCGTCACCGCAGCTCATTGGGCCTGCTGCTCCTTCTGCAACTATGTTTACTCGTGTTCACATTTTTGAGACAGTTTTAATTTGACTGTATGGTTGGAAGGGTCAGGGCTCCGCGGTGGTGTGCGATTAGCAACATCTTACAGACAGTCTTGCTCGGCTCGTCCAGGGAAACAGCGGTTCGTGCAAAGCCGTTTCGTCGCATTAG
Organism: Arapaima gigas; assembly: GCA_900497675.1. Lineage (NCBI taxonomy): Eukaryota > Metazoa > Chordata > Actinopteri > Osteoglossiformes > Osteoglossidae > Arapaima > Arapaima gigas. The sequence goes on along the minus strand of UFQX01000269.1, from coordinate 45,493 downwards.
AAGGAAAAAAAAGGAACACATCTCTCAAGTTTGTGGTGCAGCTTCTTAACAACACTTCTGACATGCTGATGTTGCCGCTTGGACCGGTGGGATAGAGGTTAAGCCGTCATCCAGGAACAAGGAAGCTTGCTATGTAGTGTCCTCTAACGCAGGCCTTATCAATGAAAAAGAAATTTGCCGCTTGGGACTGCAGGGCCTGGGTTTACTCGTGCATGCAGCTGCCCCCAGCGGAGAGGCTGGGCCCACACAGGCGAGCCTCAGTTCCCGCACAGGGGCTCTTACTGGCAGCCTATTGTTCTCATTCATGGAAAGGATACTTCAAAGGCAAACAGCAGGGATGCTCATACGGGGGCACTCTGCTGGCCGAAAGTTCACCCCCCACACAAGCTGCGTATAATTCCCTAATTCCATGGGGGGTTGGGGGGGCTGCTCTCAGCTTTCGGCTCACGGTCCATACGCTTTGCCACACTTCCACGCCAATAATGACACCCAGTAAAGACTCAAACTTGGTACTTTTCCCTCTTAAACTTACTTTTGACTCTCCTCTCAAGCGGTTTACAGATTGATTATCTCAGCCTTTGTCTATTGTGCCACAGTTGGGTTTAACTTTTTGTTTTTGTCTTTTGCCTTTAACTGAACACCCTCTCCAGTTTATAACTGCATAAATGCATCAAGCGGCAATGTTCACCCTTCTGTAAACATCTCACTCTACAACTTGTTTCTACTGTGACAGTGAAAATCACCTCAAGTCATAAAGGGACTGAGTGCTGAGGGACCAGCAAAAAAAAATAATCATTGCAGTGGTTTGAAGTAACAGCTTTTTATTGCAATAACTCTGGTTCAACTTTTCTTCACTTTAGGTTTTATTTTGCAAACATTGAACTAATGATTAACGCCTGGGGTTGACAGTGAACACAGGAAAAGCTTTATAGCGTTTTCATTACTAAGCCTGTTTAACAATCTGTTTCCAAATGCGGCTCATATTACAGAAGGATCCATATTCTCCAGATTTTGTGTTTGCGTGTCACCATTCCCGTTTTTCAGGAAAATCAACACCATACTTAACTTTTTACACAGCTGAGTAATTTTTCCAGTATGGGTTTTGGGTAAGTACCTTGATGAAGTGTTCTACAGCAGGAGGTGGGGTTGAACTTGAGTCCTTCTAGACCATAGGTGGCAGCTCTAGAGTACCAACTGCTGCCTCCTCTCATTTGGATGGTGAAGGGAGTTAATATAACTTGTTGAAGTTGCTGGTCTGCCTTCTTTAAATACCACCGCAGTGTCGCCACAGTCTGTCTTCTCTGGCCCCCTGTGGAGGGGTGGATAGCAGTGTAACTGCATCAGTCTAAGATGGGCGCGGCCCTCCGTTCACATGGTTTTTTCGAGCACTTTGTCTGAGCCACTTTAATTTTAAAAAAGTAGTTTCATCTGTTTTCTCATTTTGACACAGTTGTCAATGTGCTTTCAATGCAAAACAATGATCACCGTAAAAAAAAGTGTCACTAATTGTTTCATCTGCATTGTCATTTTAAAATCATTATCTTTTGAAAATGTATCAAACATAAAGGAATATGGTGCCAATTTCCTGCTACTTTGCTATTACATTTACTTTAAATATTCTTCCTTTCACTTGACACCCTGAATACTTGGCTTTGGATACATTTTTCAAGGGTTATTTTAAACCTTGACTGACTTTTGTCTTTTTGATATGTTCCAAAATGGCACAGGTAAAATATACCTGCACTGTGGACAACTACAGACAAAAATAATAATAATAATAATAATAACAACAATAATAATAATAATAATAATAATTCTAAGCCCTGGTGTAACAGTTACATGCATAGTCTGTGTGAAATGGTTGACATTCCAAAATAATCCATAACAATACACATTAATAAACGCAAGAAAGTAGACCAAGAAAGTTGGCATATTAAAGAATATGGCTGCCACACGTTTTGTTTTGTTTTGCCATTTTTCTTGTTAGTTCAATGTTTTTGCAAGTTAAAAAAATACAGGATTGAATGTTACTACATCCAGTGTAGAATAATAAATGCAACCCATGCTTCTGGCCATGAGTTTGAATCACTCATTGTTTCTTATTCTTCTGTTGACGTTAACAGTATGGTGCCCGCTGCCTTCTTGGATTCTGTCACTTCTTAACTATTGTCACATTATTAGTGCTGTCAGCACACAACTTGCATTGATTTAATTGAATTGTAACTTTTTGTGAGTTACGGCCAATTCATCAAACTCTGGCAACAGGTTGGCAGTAAAGTGTTGTGGTTCAGGAGCTCTGCTGTGCCAATAAGAACCATCAGACACGTCACTGAGGCTCCTGCGGTGACCGTTCGCCTCTCAGATGCGCCGCCTGCAGATTTCTCAGTTTTCCTTCCTGTCTCAGCCACATGTCTCGCTGTTATCTTGCAGGGTATCAGTTTCACGTCGATACTGCAGGCATTTTATACAGAAATGACGCAGCTTCGTGTTCCTAGTACAGCTGTATGAAGCCAGAATGTTTGAAGAATTGCTTAGAATTGCTAAGACTAGTCTTTGTGATGATCTAGCAAACTTAGTTTGAAAGGAAGTTTTGTAACTCAAAAAGAGGTGTATCCAAGGAGTAAAATCGAGTGCCACTGTAGAACCGTGTTACGTGTGGTCATCTGCAGTTATGTTTGTCAGCCCCAGTTGGAGGCAGAACAGCTGCTGAGTTGGACCAGTGACCTCATGGGATACCGGTACCATGAGGCAAGTGCACCAAAGTATTTGATGACTGTATTTCTTTTCAGTTGTGTCAGGAAATTTATAAATGTCGGTGGAAGTTGTGGTGACTAAGGTGCACGCCTGCGCATAATCTGGGCATGAAGTACACACAAGTGAGTGATCTCACAATGCAGCCCTGATCCTGAAGGCCAGGAGACCATGCTGCTGGACTCTGAGGTGTCCATGACCTTCATTAGCATGTGAACCTACCCTGTGAGTAAATTGACAGACATTTATATAATGAAGCTTTGTCTTACTGCGATTTACTGGTTGGATTTACAAATAAATAAAACAGAATTTCTCTCCCAGTGGTTCTGAAATGTTCTGACGCTTGTAGGAAACGGCTGTATTCTTTCATCTGAAGGTGTTATCTGTAGCTAACAGAACCAGGCTGGCGCGGATGCAGAAGCCAGGTTGATGCGGGTGCTGTACTGCGGTTCTGCAAAGCTGAAGGCAACGAACTTCACAGACAGGTTTCAGTGGGATTTTTGCTGTTTTCTCATAATACAAGCGGTAAATGCAGGGAGCATCTGCCCCTACAACCATCTTCGGGCCTTTAGGAAACCAAAAATTGCCACCATTTTTAATATCTCTGACATGTGAAGCACAGAAAGGCCCCTTAGTGGGACACCATCCGGGGCTCCGGGGGCCACATCGCTGCTCTCTGTAGGGGGTGAGGAGAGTCTCTGCAGTGAAAGTGTGAAAGTTCCCCTGGCTGTTCAGACAAGTCTGAGACAGATGTGTGTGGTGTGGTGTGCTAGGCGGTCTGTGTGTGTGTGTGTGTGTGTGTGTGTGTGTCTGAGTTGACGATTCAGATGCCGTCAGAAAACAACAGAGGTGTGACTGAAACCCCCCCCAGTTTGTCATGTTCAAGTGTGGAGTTTTTCATTCTCTTTTCGTGTATCTTTTGATAAACTTTGTAGTGAATATGTTTTATATACTAGTTTTTTTTTTATTTCTGTAATTTACATACATATTTATATGTTAGGCCATTAAAATTCTGTTGTTGGCATCCACTTAAAAATTAAACTAATGGAAGAAAGTTATGTATATTATAGTTATATGTCAATAATGTGTTGCTAGTTATGTCTTTCTATGATTAATGCTGTTGCTGTTTTCCCTTCTGGGCTCATGGTACCTGGACATGTTTATACACATCCCTCTACACCCTCCCCTCCTATCTTACTGGCACAAAGAATGAGTTGGGGGTCTTTTGCTTTGTTTTACCTTGTTTCTTCTTCACTTCATTCCAGGTGTCCCTGAAGGTAACTGTAGTGACCCTTTAAGTCAAGGTTGTCCTCAGCTTGAATAAAGTCCAGAAAAATATTCACTTATTCAGACGTCTGACAGGCGGGACATAAATATACTCACTTTTTAAATACCATTCCTTTATTCTACTAAATGTATTTAAAAAGTCTGGAAATGTACTGAATACATTGAAAATGTCTTGTAAAAATGCAGGAAAATATATTTTAAAATATGTTGATGCTTTACGCTGTCCAGCTCTCCCCAGAATCTGGTCGCCATGTGCAGACGAACTGTTCACTTTGTAATACGTAATAATAGTTTTGTCACATGGCGGAAGAAGGCAGGTTTACTCGAGTTTGAGTTGGGTCAGTTTTTACTGAAAGTCATTCCCCTTCTTGTAAACAGGCTCTTCCCTTCCCCGTGTGGTGTGAGTTAGCCTCATGTATGATGCGGCGTGTTTCTCGCTGTGCTCCCCTGCAGAGGACCTGGAATGCCTCGAGGGCGAGGTCCACCGATGTCTCGGCGAGCTGCTGCGGGCGCTCAAGGCGGTCATCGGCAAACACCAGAGCCTCAATTCCGTGGACATACTAAGCGCTGCAGGCACGGTCATCGCCAAGGTGAAAGGTTAGCACCCCCTGTCTGCTGCAGTTTCATTGCTACAGCTCACGCTTGTGAAAATGTCTATGTAATAGTTGCAGTATTTTTTTATCTTGGATGCTTTTCATTTCATTGCGGCATTTTAAATGCAGCACAGGGATGACAGCTGGCTGTCGATGTTGCTGACAAAGCCAAGTAAAGTATTATTTCAGGTGTTTTGCTGTTATGGGATACGGCTCACCACTAAAGACCCTCGGAAGGGTCTCCCTTTACTCTGGTTTTGCATGGCTGCAGTAGTCAAGCTGAACTTAACTCGGTTTGGGTTCCAGTAAATTTAGTCCATTTACAACTTTTATCTTTCATGAATTGGATAAAGGGGAGTGAGGGTGATGCTGGAGGAAGGACCTGACCTGGTGACAGGGAGGGGTAAGAAGTTACATACGACACACACAGGGCTGCACACATTAATCACTTAAAGGTAATGAAGTTGGAAGGAAGATATTTTATTATTACTTTTCTCCTTTCCTCTGGATCATGGCTGGTGTTTTTCCTCTATGGTGTCCGCCTGCTCTAACAATACTTATGTATTAAATCCAACCACTTCAAGGGTAATGCAGTTTGGGGGCTTATAATGTCTTAGTACTATTTAACTTTCCACTTTCTGAGCTGGGCAATGTGGGGTAACTCAGCTAGTGTTTTACAGTTGCGTAATATTGGCCATCCAATTTTGGACAGGAACGCCAACAGCAAAAAGCTGTCTGAAGCGCAACGGTTAAGCGATAGCTTTATGGATGATATGTAAAGATAATACCTAATCTTCTAAAACACTTCCCTATTTGCAGTCAGACTCTGTCTGCTTCTATAAATAAAAATTATTCCAGAAAAAAATAAAAATCATAAATGATGGGGGGAGGAATGTTTACGTGAAATATAAATGTTTACATTTGTAGCCAAATATAAATATTTACTTGAGCTTTTTGGACAATGGAACGTGTTTAGAATGATGTTTTAAACAATTTTGATACTGTGCATCAATAAAGAACAATCCAGCCGTCTCCTTTGTTTCGTAGTTCCATGAAGGTAGCAATGCGCCAGCTAGTCCAGTTCTGACAGCATTCTGGTCTGTCTGCACCAGCAAATTATTCATTGCTCTTTGCGTATAATTCACTGTAGTCTATACACTTTTGTTTTCAATTACAGGACTATTGCACTGTCTTTAGCCCTTTTACAGAGATGTTTATGAATAACGTCAGGACTTCAGCTGGTTATTAATATTAGAGAGATTCAGAAAATGGACGTGGAGGTGTTAAGTGAGAGTGGACTCACTTGGTGTATTTTTTTTTACCTACGACGCAAACAGTGATGTCATCTCTTGGTTTACATTTATGCATTTGGCAGACGTTTTATCTCAGAAGAGATGTGCAGCCCAGAGTAAAACAAACAAAAACCGTATCTCATCAACCGACGGAAGACCTGGATACAAACATGCAGTCTGTTAGTGGACAGTTTATTTGTGCCACAAGAGGCCAGAGATGAGACATTTATGCTATTTATTGGTGTAAGTTGTAAAAAGTGTTCTGCGATGTCATGAAAACAGTCCATCTGAGGAAGTGCGAATGGTGCTTTCTGTCAGGCCCAGCCATGCATAGCCTGGCCAGCGCCGAACTCTGCTGTCACTGGCACTGAACTTGGCTTTCTCGGCTGCCCGTGTTTTTAGGGATTTCTCGTGAAATATGTCTGCCGGTAGAGTTTCCAGCAGGACCCAGGCTGAAGAATGTGGTGCAGTGAGTCCCCCCGTCCCCCGTCCCCCGCTGACAGAAATGTGATCTGCCATGTGGGGTAACTCGACCGCTGGCCCACACACAACAATTTCACCATTTCACCATATGAGTGGCTACGGTTTGAATTCCAACGCAGCGAGGGTGAAGGGAGCAGCTTCTCAGCAGGCTGCACGTGGCTGGTGGGGCAGAGGGGGGGGGGGGGGGG
>UFQX01000269.1:0-38861 GCA_900497675.1 Arapaima gigas | reverse complement strand
GGGGGGGGGGGGGGGGGGGGGGGGGGGGGGGGGGGGGGCTACTGAGGCCAAGTTGAAGCGGTTGAGGAACCGGGTATGTTGCTACACACAGTCACTGAGATATATATTCACACAGACATACACACGCATGTCCAGTCGAACCCCACGACACACTCGTTCCGCTTGTGAGAATTTGACTTCACAAGGAGTTTCGTTCAGTAGCCGTGCTTGGACTTTTCCAGACATTTCTTTGTATTTATGGGGACCGATGTTGTCCGGACAGCGTCACCTTGTTCAGTGTCAATTCATTTGTGTTGTTTTCACTGATTTTTTTATTGTCAAGTTAAAACATAAACAGCGCGATATTTTCTGTGAGCATTTGTTAAGCGTACGGTGTGTAATAGCTAATAAAAAACTGACCGCGTCCAGGTGGCCTTATAATATTATCCAGAAATCAATGTCTCGTGTCATGAAAACTACTTTATCAATTGAAGCGTCTGTGTCCGTTTTAATGGGACAAATGGGTATAAGTTTTGACACTCGGAAAAACATAACCTATTTTTACCGCTGAAAACAAACATCTGTATTCACTTTACAAAGGAGATTTTCAGGAGATTGTTACTACGGTAATGCAGGGGAGCACTTTGCTGTGTCTGTGTTGACTGAATAAGTAAGGCCAGTAAAACAGCACTGCTTGGCCCAAGAGTTGTCTGGCAGGTTGGTTGGTATTATTATTATTATTATTAGTATTATTATTATTAACAGCAGCCTGGATAACTGTTTCTGCCCCATTGGCCCCATTTATTCTGCACTGGCAGGAAGTGGGGAGATCAAGGTGATGCTGTGTGGGCTCTTTGTTTTGGATGCGGGTTCGAATCTGGCTCAGTCCATGTGGCATTTGCATATTCTCCCTGTGTTCCCATGGTTTCCCTCCAAACATCCAAAGACATGTCTTATATGTGGATGAATGAGTCTAAACTTCCTGTAGAGTGTGTGTGTGTGTGTGTGTGTGTGTGTGTGTGTGTGTTGCATTACTCTGGTGGTGTCCTCTGAACGCCGGTTAATACTCATAGTACTTTGCTTTGGAAAAAGCATCTGTTAAATGAATAGATGTAAAAGTGTTGGATCTTCTCAGAGACAGCATGTGCTGCTGTTGGATTTACAGACCTCATGACAGATTTAAAGTGGTCGGCACTTGTAACACCCTCCGCTAGAGGGCCTGTCGTCGCTGTGCACCATCCTCTCCACCGTCAGGCTGCATTGTGATTTTGTTACGCTATTATTATTATCTGCATTACCTCACCAGATGCCCTTTCTCCGTGTTCACGTTTTACAAAGCAGGCAGTTACGCTCTTACTCCGCCGGAAATGTCACGAAGCTGAAATTTCCTGACAGCGAAACACAGAAAGCTTTTTTTTCTTTTTTTTTTTTTAAACGCTGCTGCTGAAGCCTTTGCTCCAACAAAGTCCGCTGCTGCGGTGGTCCTTCTGCACCGCAGTACGGCTCAGTACCTCTGTCCAGTGGATTCAGTTTTCACCAAACCATGCAGACCAGTTGAGCCAAAGTGCTGCAAGCTGCAGATTTCCGTCCTACTTGACCAGCAAAGATTAAAGTTGAAATTAAGAGAGCACAGATTTTAATGTCTGTAAAGCAGAGTGGAATCTGAGTGCCTTAAAATGATGAATAATTTATTGTTGTAATGCAGGGCAGCGTTTGGCATCATGGTTAGAATCGCCACCTTTTAATTCAAAGTGCCCGGGTGTGAATCCTGCTGTAATAAGCTGCTTAACCTGAATCGATGCTCTGCAAATGGGTAAATTAGTATAAGTGGCTTATGATTGTTGTTTTGGTGAAAAACCCAATTGATAATTGAATTAACATAAATGTAAAGTAAATAATAAAAAACAAAACTTTTCTCCAAAGTAACTTAAAATGTGAAACTTTGATTGGTTTACCCATTTATACCTCCGGGTATCAAATCAAAGTAAGTGCTTTTCTCAGAAGGTACTACAGCAGGTGGTGGTGTTCAAACCCAAGTCCCTCAAGTCCAGAGGAGGCAGCTGCGACCGCTATTCCCCCTGCTGGCGAGTATTTTCCTGGGGTTTTTCACATCTGCAGACATAACTTTGCTCGCTGTGGGCGACTCAGTGGCAGACGGGAGTGTTAACAGAGCGTCGCCTTGGTGGCTCATTGTCTCCAACAGAACAATGTCATTTTTGTCAGACTCTGGTTTCCATTTTGGTGGGCGGTGTCCCCCGTGCGCTGGCGCTCTCCTCTGGTGCTCATTGTGTGCAAGCGGCAGGATGTCCTGATGCCGACGTCAGCACCGTGGCGCGGGCTCGCTAGCACACCCTCGTCCAGGGAGGTGCCCGCTCTCTGTGGCGTTCTGCTGCTGTCTACGTGGGGGCCAGTGCTGCCACCACCGCTTCGTGCTCGGAGGACGGCGGAGAACATTGCCAAATGCGTCCGAGGAAAGAAACGTCCTTCCTGTGAGCAGGAGAAGCGATAGTGCCGCCGAGGTTCTGCGTGGTTTTTGGCATTCAGAGGCGCCCGCTCGGGTCTGGAAGCCTCCTGGACCCCGGGGGACAGCCCTGATTGTGGGATTCTGGGAAGGATGGCAGGTTTTGAATTTTTGTAGGTAAGTTGCGGCAGCAGCGACTGCTTGTTGTTCAAGCGCGAGTTTCCTGAGTGCAGAGCGGCGAGGACAGGAAGCCCTGGCTGAAGTCGGGCTGTAGCTCACATGGTGCTGCGTTCCCCGTCCTTTTCGCGCTGCTTTCTCTCCTGCTAAAATCATATATCACGATCTTTTTTTTTCCGGTCAGAAAACACACAGTATCTTTTGCAGGGTTGAAAATTGCTGTGCGTGAAAGGACACACACCCAGCGTTTGGCTGCCATGCTTCAGGGTCCTCATCTCCAGCATGAGGAACCTAACATTTACTTGGTTTTCATCATTGCAGTATTAGTACTCTTATGCAGTCACCCAACCATTTCGGGTTACGAGGTTTCAACTTTACGAGGAGTGTCATTTAAGATCCCTAGTTTGCTCACCTCCCAGCAGCTGCGCGTTGTGACATGTTCACATTTATATATCTAGCAGAGGGCTTTCGCCAAAGCAACACACGCTTACGGCGTTACGTAGACTGCGCAGTTATTCAGAGGCCCATACAAAATAGCAGCGCAACGCGCTGACACAGGGGCGCGGCATACAATTTAGAGCGGCCAATCTGCCTAAAACACATGTCTTTGGACTGTGGGAGAGAAACAGGAGCGCCCAGAGGAAAGCCACGCTTAAAACGTATGCTACATAACAGCTAAGAATGAACAACTAACGTGATATTATACGGTTAATGCTAAAAGGAAACTTGTTCTCGGTAATATCACCTATTGTGGCCATTTGAGTAGGATTTTGAGATATTTTAGAATAAATGGGTCTCAGTTTCTGGGCTTGGGATACACAACTTGTTTACCCTTAAAGCTAAAAGTACATGTTTGAGTTAGAGGTTGGGTTACAGAGGGTTTTTTCCGGAACAAATTCCCTTCATAAGATGTGTCGTTGTTATATAGGATTACGTACGTTATATAGATATAATGCGGTGTGTCAGTGTGTAATGTGGTGTTTCGGGTTTCTTTGGTTGTTTTTCTCCCTGCCTGGCTGGCGTGTTACAGCCCGTCAGGTCGAGAGGGGAGGAAGATGGTACCTCGCTTTCTGTATTTTTTCCTCTTTTGGTTGTTTCCTTCATAAAAGGAAGTTTACAGCAGACAGCCAGACTGTGGCTTATTTACACTGCTGGGTTTATTTTATTTCTTCTGCTTTTCCTTCTCACCCATGGCAATGCGTATAAAGCTGCCAGGACGCCCACGTTGCACTAGATTGCAGCTGGAGCCAAGTGTAGGAAGCCTGGGTTCAAACGACCCTCGGCCCACAGCTCCCGGCACACTTCTCCAGCAACACTGATGTTTGGCAAAGGCGCAGCGCGTTTTCATTCCTGCGTTGAGCCCGGACTGTGTGATCTTACCTCACTTTCTTCACAGGGCTCAACTTCCACCATGTGAATGAAGAAAACCGGAGGCACATCTTCGGCGACATACACTCCTCCATCGACACCTTGGCGTTTACATTTGGCAATGTGTATGTATCACATAGTATTTTCCTTGTTTTATTTTCAGCATAGATTTTTTTTTTTTTTGCACTGCACACTTTTCCGTCTGAAAATTGTTTCACAAGCAAATCTGTCCCTCGATTTGCACTCAAATCATGAATTTTCACTTTTGGAGACCCCTTAAATTTAGACCTTTAAATCTGATTCACCAGCAGTATTTTTGCAGATATCAAAATGTTAGCACATGGGACGAGTTTTAGCGGGTTGACACCCAGCGGTCCAGCCTCTGATACTCGGCATTGTGGGAATGAAGTACATGTGCAGCGTGGGTCACGTGGGGTGACTGTTCACTGGTGAAGGCAACTAGTCTGAGTGGTTCGCTGGATCAGTCACCTTTTTGCCTCTCAGTTTTCTTTTAGTTAACTAATCACATAGCCTGACTGTTTATTGTCTAACTTGATTGTTTATTAGAATAGTTTATGAAAAATATTAGTAACTTGCATTTTTAACATTCCTTTCTTTGCACGGTATGTACACGACATGCATGAACATAGATAAATATACAGACGATCTGTATTTTATTGCACTTGTTGGTCAGTTGCAATTGTTGGGAATTTTGACAATTGTGAGGCAGGAATAGTATTTCTTACATGGGTGCTGCGTAGAACAAGTTAGTTTTCCTTATAAGAAATAATAATCCTAACAATTCACTAATCTTTGCTTGACAGATAGGCATCTAAGGTAGAACGAGGTTCTTAGACCAAGGAAGGGGTGCGTTGCTTTGCAGGCAGGCTGTGTACTACATCACGCTGTTGTCCCAGACCCCCGATGCTTGAACTTGTGTTTGTGTGTTCCTGTCCCAGAGTGTCTGACTTCCTTATGGGAGATGTAGACAGCGGCTCAACGTTGGGGACCCCCCAGGTCCAGAGGAGCCGGGTGAGCTGTTCCCTCGGGAAGCACATGACACATTCCTCTGTGTAACGTGGCAATTTGCTGCTGTGTTTGTTATATTTTCTTCATTGTTGTTATCGTTACACACATTATTTAAAATTTTCTCTACCTTACAGAAAACAGAAAAACATTTTTTCCCTGTCGTATGATAAACCCAAACGTAGAGTGACGGGAGTACAGTGTCGTCTGCTCTGCTGTGCGGAGTGTTTCCCTCAGACGCTAATCGAGATCTCCTTCAGAAAACACATGCAGCGTGTCAGGCATGAATGTTAGTTTGTGCTCTTTTGACACTCCTTCTCCCCTCCAGTCTTACGAAAATGTGTCTGTGGACTCCGGAGGGTCGGTCCCGGAAAAGCAAGCCCCCCCAGGTGAGAGTATGGACGCTTCTCAGCTGCTCCTCTCTTGCGGCCCTTGTGGCTGCACTCTTTTGTGGTCTCATCGGGGTTTGTGTGCAGGGCTCACCGCTTTGTTCCTCCAGGCATTTTCTGGAAGGTTTTACATAGGGGGTCTGTGTACTTCTGCCCCGCTTGCCACCAGCCCTCACCGGACAGTCTCAGACAGGCTTTGCATCTCCCCTGCACCATGTCCCTTGATGCTCAGCCACACTGTGTGTTCAGTGTTTACTTCATCCACACCAGATCTCACTGACACACAGTCCATTGCAGCACGATGTGATTTTTACTCTTTTTTTCCTCCAGAATTTAATTTTTTTTTTAAGTCACTGTACCCTCCTCCCTCACATTAGTCCTTCCATGTGAGGTTGAACTGTGTTTACACTGCACTGGTCAGGGTGATCCTCACTGTCCTGTGTGTTCTGGGCTGCTGTGCAGGGCCCCTGCGTGCCGAGGAGGTCGACCATGCCCTGCTGAACCGCAATAGCGGCGTGGAGTCTGCCCTGCTCTACGCCAAGGCCTGGTCCAAGTACGCCAAAGATCTGCTGGCCTGGGTGGACAAGCGCCTTGCTCAGGGTGAGTGCCTCCGCCTCTGTGGTATACGTGGTATACATACATAAATCCACAAACACCGAGGAGGACATGCTGACTGAGCGCCCTGTGAGCTGAGCACACAGTACACGCAACAAGTGATGTGGCACACGACATGTTGACCTTCTGCCTCTAGTCAGATGTGTCGTTTGCTTGCAGATATCGAATGTGCGAAAAGCTTTGCAAAAATGGCAGAATCTGCAAAGAACCTCATAAGTCAGCAGGTAGGTACTTATGTATGTATATTTCAGATTTCAGTGTACGTCTGCATGTATGTTTGCATGTATTCATAGTTCATCCTGGCATGATTGGACTAACTGGGTGAAGGAGATATCCGGTCATGTGATTGATAGGTCACCCAAGCATGTCATATATCACGGTCTATGCAAGTGAATGTTATATAAACCTTAGTATGTGTTTTGTGTACATTATTTAGTGTTCGTACAAGCATAATATATTAATATATACATAAAAAAATCAACATACAGTACGGTGCAAAAGTCTTAGGCATGCAACTTGAATGTCTGTTGAGAAGTACAGGTAGATTCTTATCTGCCATCAGGGAGGTTTCTGATTGGTCCCAAATTCATTCTGCAGCTTGAGAATGACCTCAAACACCCAATCTCAGTCATACACAGCTATGTTCAGCAAAAAGAAGGAATCCTGCAACAGATGGTATGGTCCCCACAGAGCCCTGATCTCAACATGATCAAGTCAGTCTGGGAGGACATGCAGAGACAGTCAAAGTCTGCAGAAGAACTGTGGCCAGTTCCTCAAAATGTTTGGAAGAACCTACCAACCTCCACCTTAAACTGCATGCAAGTTTGCATAAGAGAATTGATGCTGTTTTAAAGGCAAAGGGTGGTCACACCAAATATTGATCTGATTGAGGTTTTTTTAGAAGGCTTATTGTAATAAGTATTCGAGGCATTATTTTTGGAACTGTCCTCGCTTTATAGCATTTTTCCCCATAGGTGCCCAAGACTTTTGCACAGTACTGTACATGTAACACTTAATATTAGTGACTTACGTGTGTGTTGACTGTCGCTATAGAATGTTGTGTATTACGTGTGTATTATTGTTGGGTGTGTTACTAAGTGTCATGTGTTGTGTGTACATTTTTGCAAATGTATTGTTTGTTGGTTGCATGTATGATGACAAGTCTCACTTCTACTTTAATTTGTTTCTTGTTCCTTGCTGTTTTTCCACAACAGGAGTTCATGCCATTCAGGGACATTTACATGTCTGCGTTCGAGAAAGATACAGAGTACAGCCAGCTCCTGCTTCAGACTGCTGCTGCACTCCAGACCAACAAATTCGTCCAGGTAACAGTAAACACCCGCGGTGCCCCCCCACGTGTCTTGCCAGCGCAGCTCCCACTGCGTCCCGTCACACTATGTGTTTGTGAAATGCCCCTTAGCCGCTGCTGGCCCGCAAGACTGAGCTGGACAGGCTGCGGAAGGATGTCAAGGAGCAGTGGCAGAAGGAGCAGAAGAAGATGGTGAGTTGGACGCATGGAAGAACGCTGTCCCGGGTCACCGGTGTGTGGGATGTGTCTGTGAGTAGGGTTCAGAGAAGGTCGTGGCCTCGGGATGTGTTGTTTCTTGTCAGCACTGAGTGCGTCGTGCGTCTCAGGGCAGCTAGGAAGCTGAGTGACAGTGATTCGGCAGCGGCTGCCGTGTGGGTTTCCTCTGGCGCTGGCTTTGATGCGTGCCTGCATCCCGCAGCAGGAGGCAGACAGTGCGCTGCGCAAGGCCAAGGCTCTGCGAGCCCAGCGGAGGGAGGACTACGAGAAGGCACGGTGTTCCACCAACCGCGTGGAGGAGGAGGCCCCGCCCCCTGGGGCCAAGCAGCTGGAGAAGAAGAGGAGGCTGGAAGAAGAAGCCCTGCAGAAGGTGGGTTTGTACTCCGCTCCGTTGGACCTGGGTGGCACTACCGCTGTCAAACCCTCACGCACACTGGGAAGGGCTTAACTGCCTTGCATACATTCACAGTACCGGTACCACACTGAAATGTTCTGAATGCATTTCACTGATAGTTACGAATACCGACACATGATTCTTCAAGAACAGCCATTCTAATGCCCCTGTTTTTGCCGGTGTCGGCATCGTGCCCTGAATTTAACACTCATCTCCTGCAGGCAGAGGAGGCCAACGACCAGTACAAAGCCTGCATGGCAGACATCGGACTGAAGAGGGTCGGCATGGCCGCTGCCAAGAGCCACATTCTCAGCCAGGTTCGAGAGCTGGTGTTCCAGTGCGACCTGACGCTGAAAGCGGTAGGTGGTCTCCTCTGGGACCGGTCAGAGCAGCTTGTTCGAACGCTGACTGACAGAGGCGTCCTGTCGCCCCCCCCACAGGTGACCGTTAACTGGTTCCAGATGCAGCAGGCACAGGCGGCGTCGCTTCCGCTCAACCTGCAGATGCTGTGTGACAACGCCAAGCTGTACGACCCGGGCCGCTGCTACTCCGAGTTTGTTCAGA
Organism: Arapaima gigas; assembly: GCA_900497675.1. NCBI lineage: Eukaryota > Metazoa > Chordata > Actinopteri > Osteoglossiformes > Osteoglossidae > Arapaima > Arapaima gigas. Next base: position 30,363 of record UFQX01000269.1, on the reverse strand, counting down.
GCCTTCCGGAGGACCGGGTTCCACTCGAGGGTTTCCTGTTGGACACCCAGGGCCCACAGAATGCAGAGTGAGCCTGCTGCTCTGCCTGGGGTCTCCTTTCATTTCGATCGTTATACGTTCATTAATGGATCGTGCGTGTGCGTGTGCGTGTGTGTAGTCATTATATATTCTGTAGGGCACGGTTCACGGCTCAGGGAGGTTCCTGCTGTTCAATCAAGGGTAGCAGCATAAGGTCCAACAGATTTGGTCTAATAGATGGATTCATGGGGAAAAAAATGAAGTGGTAAATAAAGAATTATGGGTGGCGAGTGGTTAGAGCTTTTCCCTTGTGGTCGGAAAGTGCAGATTTGAATCCCACTGCCTGCTGCAGGTGTTTATCGTGACTCGATTCGGTAAAAACTACCCGTCTGTACAAATGGGTAACTCATTATATGTAGCTAAACATTGTATGTTACTTTGGGGAAAAGTGTCAATGTAATTACAAGATGGGACCCCAGATGTAAAATATTAAAATAGTAAATAATACAATTTGATAACAAAAAATAATTACGCTGTGTGATGAAGTTGCGTTAAAAACGCAGGGTGCAGATTAGCGCAATGGTTAACAGTTAGTTTGCAGGTATGTGTGACGTCTGCATTTTGCTTGTTTACGGCTGAAACCGTTTGCATAGAAGTCGGAAGATGAGGGAAATCAAAGCGCAAGCGGTGAGGGAAACAGAAGCGCTGTGTGGGTACGCTGGTGCGCAGTGGCGCTGGCTGACTGCGTCAGGCAGCGGCGGGGGGTCGATCTGCAGGCCTTCCTCAGGAAACAAGAGCCGCACTCGCCCTACTTCTGACTGCAGAGCAGCCGCAGAGCACTCTCTCGCTCACAAACACACATGTACATACGCGCTGGCGCACAAAACTTTTTTTTTCTGAAGCGACTCGTGGTGTTAAAATACTTAAAGCCATTTATTTATCCAGTTTATGCTATTGGGTTGTTTGTTAACCAGTTCAGGGTAAGAACCATGTTCAAAGCTGCTGCAGCAGGTGGTGGGGTTCAGTCCCGCCTCCTTAGAGTGCAGAGCAACAGCTTTAACCACTGCACCACCTGCTGCTCAGACTTCTGACTAACAAATGTAATAAATACTTTCTTACAAAAGCAGGTGAGGTGCGTGAGTGTCGAACACTACCCAGCTCTCCAACTGGCTTCGTGATCATTAGCAGTAGATTCTCTGAAGTGGCTGGTTAAACAGCAAAATATTAAATTGTTTTATTTATGAGTATCTAGATGACTGTCATGTCAAAAATTGTTTTTTAAAAATCAGTTTTCTGATGAATTGTAACAATTAGTCAGTTGCGCGATCAGACCTCCTGCCGCCTTTATTCCGCCTTTATGCTGTGCCAGGATGAGCTTTATACTGGTGACCGCATGGTGTTCATGTTCTGTTATTGACCCCCCATGATCAGTGGACACAAAGCAGCTCAGCTCATGTTTAGTGACCAGGATAATGGGATTGTTGATACTCGGTGGGGAGGTGGGGGGGGACAGAACCAGGTGAACCAGGGAACTTTGTAAGCAGGACTCATGGCCTGTTGGGCCCACCTCCATGTCTCTCGGTTCACTTGCCGCTGTTTGAGTACAGAGCTGTGCTTTGTTGCCGCTCGTTTCCATTAGAGGAACAGCAGCGCTTCCCTTTTTTTTTTTTGCCCCCACGTGATTCGATTCATATTTGGAAACAGCCTAAGAAAGTAAGGACAGGGAAGGCTGCACAATTGCTTCATGACCGCACCCCGTGCATCTACCTTTTCCATAGGGGGCCCGTGGCGAAGCAGTCCACCAGCAGCACCCATTCGTCGCACGGAAACCTGTCGCAGATGTCTGTCACCTCCAGCGACCTTCACAGTGCCGAGGAGGTGGAGAGCCCCACCCCCGCTCGGCCCGGCAGGGTGCAGGAGCGCCGCTCCAACAGCAGCACCGATGTCCGAGGTAAGACAGAAAGACCCATCTCGGCGATGGCTTCCACCTGTTTGTTCCTACCTCACAGCCAGCAGTAAGCTTCTTCTAATGCGGTGTATAGTTTCTTAGATTGATCCGTACGCTTTAGTACATCCCGCCTGTCATCCCATCCTCTGCTTTAGGTTTGGGTAAAACAAAGTTAATAAAAAGTTACCTTTTGGGCATAAAGCTTGGCTGCATGTGAAAAGCTGCAGCTGGTGGTGTGATGGTGTCTCCTGCGGTGATACTCAAAGTCAAGATAAATTACTCCTATAAAAATTGCCCAGCTGTATAAATGGGTAAATCGATGTCATTTTCTGGCGAGAAAAGTGTCAGATAACCGGATAAATTTCAAGCAACGGAAAAATCAGAACACTAACCACATCTAATAACTGAGCGGATGCATAATTTTGTGTCGTCGCATTCAGGGATTAACTGATAATTATGGGCTCGGGGTCCCTTCAGGCCGAAGGGCAGCCTGTTGTTCGCTGTGTGAAATAAACCCACACAGCGGCTGTTCGTACCTCCCTGGCATATGGCTTTAGGCGTGGAGCCGCAGGTTCCCACGCTCCGTGCGGGGTGGGTTGCCTGGGGTTGCGGATCAGACTCGTCTCTTTCCAGGAAGCCTTTGCTGGCGAATGCGTGATCCTCTGGGCGAGACCAATCCATGGCCTCCTGTGACCATATTGCTCACCTGATACAGACACTTCAACAAAGGGCAGGTTAAATCGCCAGCTGTGGCCTGCCGGCCGTCACGAGGCTCTGAGCTGGGGCTTAGCTGAATTATTTGCGTTACCCCGATGCTGTATTTGATTCGATTTCGGCACAACTTTACGAAGGCAAAACAAAACATACACAAGGCAGCGTGTGAAGAACGAATCTGTTGTGCGGACCTTGTGCTACCACCTTTTTAAAGTAGCGTGGCATCTTCCACGGGCTTTTTCGTCATACGTCTTCTGACCCGACAACCCGCGACATGAACGCGCACTGTATTCCTTTCGTCGCACCTCACACTTAATGGCTGCAGAATCCCGAGAGCGGTCGGTGCTGTTCCATCTGCTGTGCTGTGAAACATGGTGTGAATGTCAAAATGCTAATGTGGCTAGGTGTTCTCCTGCCTCCAGTTGCGAAGCCCCAGGGGGCGCGGAGAGCCTGGAGCTCAGGCAGCCAGGGCGGCGGCGGCATGTGCAGCGACTCAGAGAGTGCTGGCGGCAGCAGCGAGTCGCGCTCCATGGACTCCCCAACCACCAGCCCAGGTATAGCTCCACCCTGGCCTGTCCGCAGCCTGGTTGCCGACGCCGATGACATCGCCAGCCGCTTGTGCTTCCTTGCAGACACAAATTGAGGAAGTGAAATGTGACTCAGTACATATTCACGAAGGGCTTATTACTGTTGCTGTTGACACAAGAATGTTCCTCTGTGTATATCGGCAAGTCAGCATGCGCTTTCATCCATTTTTTTTGTCTTGCTGTCCTGTTGAAGAGAATTTCACCCCCTGACAATTTAATTCTCTGCCTTTTCACTTGTAGTGTTTTCTGGCAAAGAAAAAAAATGACACCAGTTATGTTTTTTTAACGTTTCATTTATCCAAAAGTTTGCACACGTGGAACCTTCTGCTCTTGCTGTGAGAAATCACCCTATAAATGCTCAGTATTAGTAGCTGAACAATGTAATTTGCATCAGCGATAGGAATCAGCTAAATAACAAATGTATATCTGTTATGGTAAATGATTATATTCCTCACAGATAAACCCCTTTTAAACCCCTTTTTGCTTTTTACAGACTGGTAGATGTGTGCTATTGTTCTGGGTGATTTCATTAACCTCCTGGGGGGCCAGATGTTCAATGGGGCTCTTCTTGCTGGGAATGTGCTATGAAACTGAGCAACACTCACCCTCAGCCCGTTGTGTTGGGAGAAAGACGCAGTTAATTAACGGAGGTGTGAAACGGGGTATTGTGCTCGGCGGGGGGTGTGATGTCACCACGTGTGCGTGTGACACTTCTCAGGCACACACGTCTTTAAAGTAGTTTGGCCGCTGTTGCCGGGCGTAGGAGGTGACCAGCTGAAGGCGAAATGGCGTTGTGTGATCTTCTTCCTCAAGGCGACTTTAAGAGAAGACTTCCCAGAACTCCATCAACAGGAACCATGTCCTCTGCGGATGACCTGGACGAGAGGGATCCTCCATCCCCTTCGGATAACGGTGAGTTGGACGTGTCTGTTGGAGTTTCCAGACTGCGGTTCTCGTTTTTAATCGCAGTTTGAGAACGTTGCTTTTCTGTTCTAAGAATCGGAAAACCAACTGCTCACATTTTCGTTCATTTTAAAACAGGTTACAATAATTGCCTGAAATATTTTAGCTGCATTTTGACGTTTTGTTAACCAGCTTTGTTTTCTTCAGTTATTTTTCCGCAGCTTCCCTGTAGGGTTTCCCTTTCGACGAACACGTTTGCATTTTCTTAACAAAGATTTTATGTCAGTCGGCAATGTCACCTAGTCTTTCTGTTCTTCTTCTCTTCCCTGCCTGCGCGCCCAGGCCTCGGTGTGATGGTGACAGAGACGGCCAGCTCCCCAGGCCCCTTCCGGAATACGCAGATGTCCAAAGCAGCGCAGACCCATAAGCTGCGCAAGCTGCGCGCCCCTTCGAAATGCCGCGAATGTGACAGCCTGGTGATGTTCCACGGGGCCGAATGTGAAGAGGTGAGCAGCCCAAACCATCACGTCTCTTCCACAGCCAGCAAGCGTGTGCACCAACGTAATCTTACCGTGTGTTTGGTCCTCAGTGCTCTCTGGCCTGTCATAAGAAGTGTCTGGAGACACTGGCCATTCAGTGCGGCCATAAGAAGCTGCACGGTCGGCTGCACCTTTTCGGGGTGGACTTCTCCCAGGCATCCAAGAGCAACCCTGACGGCATACCGTTCATCATCAAGAAGTGCACGTCGGAGATCGAAACTCGGGCCCTCAACCTCAAGGTAACCCCACGTCCTCGTCGGCACTCATTCGCGGAACCGGGGGACGAGCCGTCGGCGCTGCACGGCTTTTACCGCAGCTTTTCTTTCTGCTCTCCTAATTTAAGGCTTTTCTACCCCAACTTGTAGGGTATCTACCGTGTGAATGGAGCAAAGTCTCGCGTGGAGAAGCTCTGCCAGGCTTTTGAGAATGGCAAGGACTTGGTGGAGCTGTCTGATCTCTACCCCCATGACATCACTAACGTGCTCAAACTGTACCTTCGACAGGTATGCCGCTTTTGGTGTCTTCCTTCGCCCCCCCGGAGGAGTGTTCACCTTCTCCGTCATTCCTTGTGTTTTATTTATGTCGGTAATGACATGCAGGTAGATTCATGGTCATGAGAGCTACAGAGCTGAACCTTGGCAGTTGAGTGGTCAAGAAATAACCACTGAGTCTTTGATGGCACAATGTTGAATCAAAATCCCCGGCGAAACCTGTTGTACAGGTTGGGATTTATTTATTTGCCACTCCTCTTACCGTGTTATGGTACTTAGTCATACAGATGGATATACAGATGCTAAGTACTTATACAGATGGATATGTTTTCTGGGTAAGTACCTTGATCAAGGGTACCACGACAGGGGATGGGCTTCAAACCTGGAACCTCAGAGTCCCCAGGCGGCAGCACCGACTGCTACAGCGCCCGCTGTCTCAAATAGACAGGAAAGCAAGGTTGTTTATGACAAAACTGTCTCAAAAGTGTCTGAATTGTATATAATTTTCCCCCTCCTGCAGCTTCCTGAGCCGTTGATCCTTTTCCGCTATTATAACGACTTCATTGGCCTGGCAAAGGAGAGCCAGAGCATCATTATGGATGAGGTGGACACGGCTCGCGCCCGATCCACAGCCAATCAGACCCAGCCCAGCGTGGAGCTGAACCGAGTGCTCTTCAAGATCCGGGACCTTCTGCGCCAGCTGCCCCCGGCCAACCACAGAACGCTGCAGTTCCTTATCAGACACCTACACCGGTGCGTGCTCACTACCCCAGTGCGGAGACGCGCAGTGTCCGCTCATGTGTTTTCTGCGCAACAGCTTTTTTTTTTAATGTAAAAATTAATCTACAAGTTACTGAATTGGACCCCCGGGTCAACTCACCAGTTTGTCATTTTTTGCCTTCTCTTCGTTTCCCAGGGTGACCGAACAGGCGGAGGAGAACAAAATGACAGCCAGTAACCTGGGGATCATTTTCGGACCCACCCTGATCAAGCCACGGCAGACGGACGCGGAGGTCTCGCTGTCCTCCCTGGTGGACTACCCCTACCAGGCGCTGATTGTGGAGCTGCTCGTTCGCCACTACAGCAAGGTGTTCGACATGCCACCGCAGCCAGGCGCTGGGGATTGCTTGTCGCTGCCCCCCAAGGGTGTGGTGGCCCGACTGAGCGCCGAAGAGAAGGAGGCGCGCCTCAGCCGCCACTCCAAGTCTATGGTGGACATCAAGGAGGTCTGTATTCTGTCTCCCGTCTCCCCTGCATTGGGCAGGTTGGCTGTGTGTGTCATACTTTGTATGTGACATCTTTAGATGTTCCTTTTGATGTTGTTGTCCCCTCCTCTCTGTCTCTGTTACTGTTGTATTGCAGCAGAGCAGCAAAGTCTATAAAAGACACTCCTCAATAATTCCTACATCCCATTTGGTGGATGAGGTAAAGGAAACCAAACCCAGACATGAAGGCAGTGAGTTTGCACCTGGTCAGTATGATGTCAGTGTCAAACTGGGTTGGGAGGAACTATCAGCACTGCGGCCTCGAAGCGTTTGTACCTGACTCCACCTCTCTTCCCCTCGTGATTTCAGTTGTGGTTTCGTCTGCGGAGAAGCTCAATGGTGAAGTTGCGCCCTCTGGTGTGCCTGAGGTGCACCGATCCACGCTGGTGTTCGGAAGACCCAACGTCAGCTCAGCAAAAGTGCTGCTTAGGCCGCCCCGGTCCAGGCTCGTCTCTCGACCAGTCAGCATGCCCATTGAGCGGCTCCTAGGCCCTGCTCAAGTCCTCGAGAAGAACAGCCACGAGAGCTCGGCGCACGAGAGCAGCTCCGCCATCCAGGAAGGAGCGGAGCCGGAGACGCCTGGGCTCCGCATGAGCACGTACTACCGAAGCCCATACATCGACATGCAGACATTGCGTAGGACCTGGGACAAACAGTACAAGCATTACGACATCACGCCCCGGACTGCCATGATCATGGCCAACATCCCGTCTGATGGTGGCGGCCCGGCGTGTCAATTGACTGCGGTGTCATCTGGCTCTGGGGGGGCGGCGGTCCCCGGTGGTACTGCACCTCCTGACATCCCCTATACGCTGCCAGTAAAGACTTTGCGGAGAGAAAACAATGCAGGCGAGAAAACCCCCGTCAGCGGTGCATTAAGGCCTGTTAGAACTCTGAAGCCCCCACCCGGAACTTTCTACAAACCTCCACCAAGTCACAAAGCCAAACCGCAAGCAGAGTCAGAGGCACAGCTGCGTGTGACTGGGGAGCCGCCGCTGAGCCCGGCAGTCCCCGCTGATGAACCCATGGAGGCGGAGGCCTCCGTCACCCCGTCCTGCTCGCAGCCCCAGTCCCCCACCTCGGGCCCTGAGGACCTGGGGCCCAGCGAGACCCGACCGGTCTACCAGAGACTGAGGAGCCGGAAGCTGCAGGAGTTGGAGCGCAGGGAAGCACACTTTGTGTGATCGTCCACAAAGACACATCAGCCATACCTTCAGAAATAACCATATATACAAGTATATATACAACCTTATGCCATATTGCGCATTTTAAAAATGGCTGCCTTTGGGAGGAAACGGTTGCCATGGAAGCGTTAGGTTAGATATTCCTTTTTCTTATGGTCACAGTTTGACCTGGATGTTGCTGCTGCTGACGGTCCCAAGATTTCACTCAGTCTCTATTAAACGGATGCCGTTGTTATCTCGCAGTTTTAATGTGCCTTTTCGAAAGTGTCTCCTGCAGCTACTGCCTTCAGCCCAGGAAGCGTGGGTTCCACAGCAGCGTTGCAAAGCTGGAAGACCATCCTCTTCCAACACAGGTTCAACTGGCCACCAAGCTTCACCGCCTCGACAATTAGGACACCTAACCTGTCATCCCATATGTTTTAAAACCAGCCTTTCTTGCATCTTTTGGGATGTTTTGCGAATGAATGAATTAGTCACAGCTGTCTGTCCAACATCTTGTTGCTGCAGCACGGACTCGCTAGGTCAACGCTTATCGAAAGCTGTGCTGCCGGCCAGTCCCAACAACGTATTTTATTGTGTTTGTGGCTCCACAGCAGACACTGTCCCTTTAAGAAGATCCCAGCAAGCTGTTGTCAGTACATATAATCCCCTGTGTTGTTACGCTGCAGTAAGTCCATTGTGTGGTTACATATAAACTTTGTACAACTGCGGGTTTGGAGGATGTAGAAGAGTTTATTCTACTTCTTATTTGCAGGCCGGACACACCCGTCGTGTAAGTTATTAAAGGCGCTCGTCGCAGCGTCAACAGGCCAAAGTGTTAGTGTGATGCGTTATTTGAGGCATCCATCGCACAAGTAGGCACACGCGGTTACGTGAAGGCCAGGTGCGTCAAGGCTGTTGTGCGGTGGCGGGTAGGTGTGGGTCATGCTCATCACTGCCGCGTATCCAGGGACCCTCTTCCGGCTCAGCGTTTACCTGAACCTCTGAGTCCTTCAGTGATTTCTTGGATCAAAACTCCTCAGTTCTCCTATCTGCAAGGGCAGTTTAGATCTGCGGGCCCTGTCGGAATTGTACGCCCATGGCACGATTTTAAGAAACTACGCACTGTGGTTTGTATTTATCGTGACTGTATTGTTCTGTCATGGCCGACTAATTCGCATTACATCACTTAAGTGGGCCATGGAAACTGCTGGCGGCCGGGTCCCAGCTAGTGTGACCTTTGCCTCCGCGACTACTTCTGCACGAAGTTCAGTTCCACACCATTCATTCACGAAAGGCCCCCGGCGTGTGGCTCTTCTGAACGGCGAGCTTTACTGGATCCAGCAGGATTCTCACCCTCAAGCGGCCAGTTTCTGTACCTGAACGCAGTATGATGTTTACGATCTCCATATTTTCCCTTTCACGTATCAACAGTGCTGGTGTTGAAACATCCAGAGACGTGTGCTGCAAGACGATGGTTGGGTTTTATTGATTTATGGGGTGGGGGGAAACGTTATGATTTCTTCCTCAATGAAAGTGACTTCATGATATGTTCCTGGTAAGACTGGTATATTAATATTACATCTGTATACTGTATATAATATATACATAAAATTGTCAATAGAACGACAAAAATAAAGCAGATTTTTGAAAAATGGCAGTAATGTTTAATGATATTTCCATGGCGGGGAATATTGACTTTTTTCCAGTCTGTGTGCAGTCATGAGGGTATAGGCCTGTGCAGTGCTCTCCTCTCTACTCTCTACTCTCACTCTTAATTATATTTGGACCTCACCTGATCAGTCAGGGCTTCAGCCCTAATTAGATATGTCTCTCTCACACACACACACACACACGCTCACGCCGATGAGCTTCTGTGCCATGACTCAGCCCAGCCTGATGCCCTTTAAACAGTTTTTATTACGTGATGAGTAGGTGCTGTCATACCTGTGAAGTGAAAAAGCGAAAAATTGCACCTCTCGCTCTCCTTCTTAGTTTCACTGTGGAAATGTCGGACGTCTGAGTACAAAACAGACAATGTGTTTTTTTTTTTTTTTTTTTTTTGGTGAGCTCGACTGTATGCAGAGAGGAGATTAAAACAATNACATGACAACAGACAATTTTTTTTTTTTTTTTTTTTTTTTTTGGTGAGCTCGACTGTATGCAGAGAGGAGATTAAAACAATCTGATTACAAGTGTGACCCGAGTCTGGAGGTAGTGGCTCCGTTTGTGTGGACATGTAGCGCTCGCGGTCGCCCTTTTTTGTTTCTGCCGGGTTTCTTCTCCTCATAAATGTCCTTCAGCTTCGATAAACTCCTTCTGAGGTAAGCAGCCTGCATGGTGCATTTCTAGGGGTGGCGGACAGTTTGGAGGCCCTCTGTACTAAGTAAGTGTTGGAGTGAAAATGGAGTAAAACTACCTACACTGCACAGAGTAAAAATATATTCCACTACAATTAAATAAGTTTGTTTTTATCTTCATAAATGGGATAAATTTACATTGAACATATACAGGTGTCTAAATGGATATGATGGTTTTTCTAATAGCCATGTTTTTGTTAATCGTACAGCGATCGGCGTCTATAGAGAGGACGTGGAGTCTGTTGTATTAGTGTTCAATTCAGAAAATGCTCCGTGAGTCCAGTTCACATCAACTTTTATTCATTTTTCGGACACTTTCCTCCGACTTCGGGTTACAGCGTGAAGGTCCTCACACCGATTTCCCCATTTATACAGCAGGAGTGGTTTTTATTTATGTACACGATGCCACCCGAAGCTGGAGGAACAAAGTTATATCTAGCACATCATTCAATCAAAGCTGAACAAACCTGCAACTGGTGCTGCCTGGGGGGGTGGGGTGTATTTTCAGGCTTTCGACCTGCTGGTGACCCCTCACTAGTGTTAGGTGAAGGAGCCATGGACACAATGAGCCAGATTCGACTGCTGCTGTGGAAAAACTGGACTCTGCGCAAACGACAAAAGGTAGAGGCAGCTGCTCCACACCTTTGGTTGGGCTTTCACTTCAGAGGTAAGGTGCAAGCAGGGCGCTCAGCACTGGCACTTTGTGGAAGTGAGTCACACCCCTCCCTAAACTCAGGAACCGCGGCAGGGCTTTACGGCACCTGCCTGTGGTCCGGACTCTCAGGGCGGCACTGAATCCCAGCTGGGATGCTTGTACACAACGCCTCTTGTCTGAGGTCAGCCAGGTGTGAACGGGGTAGCTGGGGACAGCAGAGCTGCAGCTCCTGTCCTTTGTACAAGTCCAGCCGGCCGTTTCAGAGCAACTAAACTACTTCCAGCGAGACCTTTTGAAGTTGAAAGGGGACACGTTACCGGGAGAGAAAATGCAATTTGGCACAGTGGGTTACAGGACAGCCTGCTCTACGCCGGATGCCCCGCTTTACTCATCCGCGGAGACATTTGGACAGCATCTCGGTTTTTTGATTGCAGTGAGTGAAAATGTGATGATAAAATAAAATGGAAAGAAGAAAACGCAATTATCCGTCCATCAAACAACCTTCGTAAACGTAACGTTTTTGTCTCGGCAAAAGTATTATAGTTAGAAGTAGACTTTGATGGAGAGGCCAGGTCTACCGTTGTCCACTTTTTATCAACACACAAGGTAGCAAGAGGGTAGCGTAAGGGACAGTAATTGGAGATCATGTCCTTTGGGCGTAAGGAATGTCACTTTTCTCTTAGGGGAATAATACCACACGCCTCCTGCTTAGCTCAAGGCTGGTGTTCGCCACATTGTTGGGGAGATCCTTCCTGTTAATGGCTGACAGATCCCCAAAATATCTAACATGTAAAACCCAACCAGCATGAAGCTCCACACATCACATCACACAGATGTTCAACTGGCAACACCCCGTTTCTCTTACGGACATAAAATAAACCCTTATTAAACAAGAGGTAACCCTTTCCCATTTTGCAAGAGAACTCATCAATGGATACTTCCCTTTGGATGAATCACAACAATTGTCCATTTTCCCTGCGCAGGTTCGCTTCCTTGCCGAGATCCTGTGGCCCATGGCATTGTTCATTGGCCTGGTGTGGCTGCGAAAGGCGAACCCATTGTACCAGCAACATGAGTGTAAGCTTCTTTAAATCGCTTTGTCTTTCCTTAGTCCCATTCCTCTGGCGCTGTAACCATTGCAGCAGCCTTCTTCTATGGTATAGCTCTTCTTGACAAATTGGAAAGCTTTAGTATGGCTGAATTAAGGTTTTAGTAGAAAATTTTTAACTTCAGTTTCATCAGAACCAGCGTGGTCTTTAAGGGTAAAGACGGGATACGTTTGATATTTATGGCTATCGTTCAATGAGCACGTTGCGGTCGATACGTCAAAGCCTGGTGATCCGCACACACGAAAACCATCTGCAGTGTGCCGTCTGTTAACAAGGGCTCGGTCACATCTTTCTTCCCGTTCCAGGTCATTTCCCCAGCAAAGCGATGCCCTCTACGGGGATTCTGCCCTGGATCCAGGGCATTTTCTGCAATGCCAACAACCCCTGTTTCCGGTACCCCACCAGGGGAGAGTCTCCTGGTCTGGTCTCCAATTACAACAATTCTATGTAAGCAGATTTATATATGTGTAAATTCCTAGTTTAGGAGTCTCCTATGGATTCACCCGTCCGTTCAAACTATGCTAACCTGAGCATATTTGAACATGATTTAATTTATAGAAACAAGCCTAAATTCAAGTTACTTTGACTATTAGTCACACTGAATATTTTGATGTGGAAGGTTCCCAGGAATCTTTTTGGCTATTATGTCAGCCCAACCTAACAGTAATGACTTTATCCTGCTCTTTATTTATACTGGTTTCTGTCATAATGGACACACTGCACTACAGGCACTATGGTCTACAGCAAACACACTAATACTTTGACGCTTCCCGAATATTATTTTGTATTAAACCCCAATATGATTGCTATCTACATCTATGCAGTAAAACTGCTTTTAGGAGTCCTGATGTGCTGTAAAATGTACTCTTGTTTACTCTGAGTTGGAAAGAATGTGGCTGCTAGTTGAACAAGTGTCAAAGTAAGGAGAACCTTACAATTTGTTTATTGCACTGTGTGCAGTCGAACGGCAATGCTTCCGTCATGTTCTCTCCTTGTCCACATGTCAGTCTTGTTGCGCTCTACTTTCACTCTGAAGAAGCTGCGTGATGGGACATCCATGCACGATGGCGTATCCATGCGTTTTGTTCCTAAATCTCTCTTCTCTGTGCTCTGGTTTATCACCGATTTCCTCGTTTGTGTTTTCTTCTCAGTCTCGCCCGGTTCTATGCGGATTCTCAAGAACTGCTCTTCAATGACACCGAGTTTCAGCAACTGGGCCGGCTGTGGAGGGAACTGACCACTATGAGCAACTTCATGGACACCCTGAGGAACAACCCGGGCCTCATCTCAGGTGGGGGGAGGGATGTGGAAGGAGCAGGAAATGTTACTTTCTTCCACAGTCTTACACTCAGCAAGTGGAGATGTCTCCGAAGTGAAGTTCCTTCTTTCCCTTCTCTACATTTAACATCTCAGTCCCCAGGCTAACCGCACACACCCCAAAATATGAGCTCCGTGGCTGCGAATCGGGGCCTTTGGTGGAAAAACGTGGAGAGAGTTGGCATGATTTACAGCAGGGCTTTAGTAGATCAGGTCATTCTTCAGAGCAGTTCATTGCTTGAGAAGTTGCCTGTGATGATCTCCAAAGAGGACTGTAGCTCCTTTGTTGGTGCCTTCACACTGACAGAGGGGACAGTGCAGTGTAGCTTCTGGGAAGCTGGGAACAAAAGGACGGTGGAAAGGGGACATCCCTGCCTTTGTCTGCAAAGTTCACTGACCCGCTGGGTCTTCTGTAAACAGGACATGGGGTGATGGCAGGGCCTGTGCATGGAAGAGAGGTTCTGATAAAGGCTTTTCCACAGCGGTGGACATCCACCCATCATAACAGTCCCTTTGAAGACCTGTGTCCTGCTCAATGGGCCTGCAAATGTCATAAAGTTTTCTTCCTTTTGTAAACATCCAAGTGTTACTCTCCTTAAATCTTCCTTGCAAGTATTGTTTTCTCCTCATTTTATTTGACTGGAAGAAACATTCAAGTCCTTAAATGTTGTTATTCCAGAGCTTTCCTTAAGCACTGAAAACAACTATCCATCAGTCTGGCTGCCACTCTCTTCCTGCGGTGGTCCGTTTCTCGCTTATATCCTGATATGTCGAGGTCCCGCTTCTTTTCCCTTTCCAGGTCGGGGCCTGAAAGTCGAGGACATTCTCAAAGATGATGAAACCCTCACATCTTTCCTGCTGAGGGACGCAGGCCTATCAGACTCAGTGGTCCACCAGCTAGTGAAGGCTCAAGTGCGCCCGGAGCAGGTAGGCCCCCCTGTGCTTGCAGGAAAGGTTGACAAAGGCAGTAGGCACGGTGTTTGATGACAACGTTTGTTAGCTGGCAAGCAGCTGGTACATTTTTCCAGTGCATCAAGCTTCTGTTTTACACTAAATTATTGCTCCAAATAGATGGCTTCAGGCCTTGTGGCATTATTGCCCTGCTGTGAATATCGTTTGATTTCAGTCCAAGGTTCTTTAAATCCACATTTGACTGAACAAAGGACTGGATATGAATCACTCCTGGAGAGACTTCTCATCTGTGGTTGGGGCTTTGCTCTCCAGAGAATGGGCCAGTGTATGGGAGGAAAAACATGTTAACGCTTCAAGCAAAACAGAGCCCAAGAGCACAGGATTACTTTTCATCTGCCCCCCCTCCAAAAAATCATAGGATTTCTCACAGCCTTCTTGTACTTTTCTATCTCACAATGGGGCTTTTGGGATTCCGCTAGAAGTAGGAGAATAAGTGTCTGTCGGACTCTGCATAGTACTAAGTACTGAGTTTCTAGAAAATCGAGTAGCAGTGTAACTTAGTGCACCCTGCGTAATGAAATGTACCTGTGAGGGGTCTTACAAATAATGACCATGTACTACAGCTGCCTTTTGCTGGGTCAAGCAGAGAACCTAGTTGGCTGGGGGGCAGAAAAGAGCACCAGCTCTTCTTATGAGAAGAACTGGTACAGAAAAAGACCCAACATAAGAAAGAGTAAAGTGTAGCAGTGTCAGTACAACATGGTTCACCTCAAGCGCTGCTGCCATGGGAGAAATCTGACCAGGAACACCTTGACAAAGAATCGATAGCTGTCTTCCCAGGGTTTCGGGAGCATCTTGAAGCCTCTTGTTCAAGGTGATACATGTGGTTGAAATCATTAAACCTAAAACGTGGGCTCTGGAACTTGTCTGTAGTGCGGTTTCCGTATCGGTCTGTATTGGTGTGCTGGGAAATCTCAAGTCTGTGACTGTAAGTCCCAGCAGGATGAAGGGCATCCAAAGACAGGTCCTCTTCACCTCTTGCCAGGACAGGGGGCTTCAGTGGGCTTCCATTTAATGGCTGTAGAGCTGGAAATGGTAGCGTGTACCACCTTTACCTTCCACACAGCTCTTTTTACTATGGTGAAAAAAAGTGTGACTTTTATAAAGGTGTGTTTGTGAAAGCATTTATTTTGCAACTTATTTCACCAAATAGAATCAAAAACAGTCGTTTACTGCTGTCTCAAAAATGTCGCCACCCTTTGTGCCCCCATAGTGCTCTTTTACTATCCGCAGGAATCACAGTAGCAGCATTTTAGTACAGTTCCGTTCTCAGTCGAGGACATTTTACTACTTGGGTTGTTAAAGGGGTAACAAATCGGCAGGGTCAAGTGACCCTATTGTCACCAAGTCAGGGAGATGAAATACAGAGGCTTTGCATCCTCTGTTGCCAGTTTGCCTACGGTGTGCCGGACCTCACCCTGAAGGACATCGCTTGCAGTCAGAGCCTGCTGGAGCGCTTCATCATCTTCCCAAGCCGCCGAGCACTGTACACCGTCCGCAATGCTGTGTGCGCGCTGTCCCAGCAGAAACTGCAGAAGATTGAGGACAAGCTGTACACCAACGTCGACTTCTTCAAGCTCTTCCGCCTGGTCGGTGTTCCTCGCTCATATTTTACATTTACCTCTCCTTAGCAGAGCCCAACAGTCGATGCAAGTCAATGCAGTAAATTCCCTACAGTTGTTTGCCAGTCGTGCAACATGCAGCCGAGCAAACACGAATATTCGGGATATTTTAATGACTAAGATCAATTATCGCGTGCTGTATTTGACCCTGATGTTCCCCCTTGCCCAGAACAGCACTCAATGGGGCAGCTGAGGCAGTACGTCAGGGCTCTGCGTTCTGCTCTCTCAGGTACAATTCAGGACTATAATTAAGCAACAGGTAATTAATCCAGAGAGGCTCCTGTCGGCCTCTCGCCATCCGCGTTTCTCCACAGAGGCCCTCCGAGCTGCCCGGGTGGTGCCAGAACCTTCCTGTGGAAGAGCGAGGTGCCCAGTCCGTCCCGTTGGCGTCACAGGCTTTCTTGCCCTATTTCTATAAGGAGATTAGAGGCAACAGGCCTCCAGCAGCACTAAGATGCAAGGAGGCTTCCTATAATAACCTGCTAAACTCATCTCAGCGGTAGAGGCAGATTTACACTGTGGATCTGCTGGTAGTTTCATGCATGCATGTGCAAGGCAGCCTCTTTGCAGGCGTTATTAAAACAGCATGTCGAGTTTTTTAAGCTGGTTTTTTTTTGTGTTTCCAAAATTCTACCCAGATCTACAGCGGTTAGTTGCAAAGCACCGTTGCATTCCGTCTGCTATGTGTTTCTTTCACTTTGACGCAGCCGAACAGTCTCGAATGCAACAATCCCTACTCGTTTCAAGCATTCTGGAAGTGCGTTGATCCGCCTCGGCCAAACAATGACTTTCCAGGCCCTTTTCCTCAGCTTTGCGAAAGAGCTGGGTTCAGCGCGGCACCAGGAATGTCACAGGAAGGATGTCTTACTTCAGCGTTTGTCTCAGTCCATAGAGCTTCCTGAACAGCCGCCCATTGTATTCGTAGCAAGTCGGAAGAATGGCTGGTTAGTCATTAATTTGGTGCGAATAGTAACCCAGTTTTTAAAAGTGTAAAAAAAGCTAAACACTTTTCCTGTTGGGAAGAGGCACTGCTCGTCTCTTTCACCACTTGGTATGTGCATGTTTGCAAATGGAGGTTGTTGAATCAGGCCTAAAACATGTCCTGTAGCTATCTCAGCTGCAGAATCATCTAGAACACATTGTAGGCTGAATAAGAAGGTGTGAAGCTCTGGCCCCGGCAGGTAGGGACAGCAGAACTAGGACTCTCCTGTTCCTTGTCAGTGTTGCAGCCGTTCGTGATCCACTCATGTCAGCGTTCTCCTCTTCCCAGCTTCCCCGGGTGCTTGACAACTACTCCTCAGGCATTGACCTGCACTTCTGGGGCCGCGTGCTCAGCGCTGTGTCCGAGAAGCTTCAAGAGGTACATGTTCCGCCACCTCCTCCTTCTCCTCCCTGGGTCTGGCATGGTCGGGTGACCTTATTTTTAGCCTCCAGGAAGCTGTGACTTCCTCTCGAGCTCGGCAAACAAGAACTGGAAGCACAATGCTGGCCCCCGTGGCAGGGCAATCCAGAGTCTGAGAACCGTTTTACACTTGTTCATCCTTCAGCAGATGGGTTGTTCCCATGCCTTGGGTTTACTAACTCCACGAGTTATGGTATTTAGGTGAATACTTGACCTCAGGCGTAACTGGAACGGGTCACAGCTGTGATCCATCATGCAATCTGCAGTTTCGGTGGGAGCGGGGCTTTCACTCTCTCAGAGGACGTCAGACGACATTCCATACACATCCTGTTGGTGGGACTCAGTTCCTGGCTGTTGCCGAGTTGAGGAACACCTCATCAGCTATGTATCTGAGAAAATACATTTTCAGAGAACCAATAATTTTAAGTCTTTCTGGAGGGGTGAAGTCACCTAATTCTACAGAGGAGACGCTCCTTTAACTCAAAGGAGTCTCCACTATGCAGAGATATGTGATACGACAGCGCCGGACAGCACGGCGTCAGTTTTATAGAAACGTCTCTCCTGACTGCTTGGAATTCAGAAATGGGGAGATTAGAGATTATCGCTTCTTCCTTCAAAAAACCCTGAATTCTAAACAGGTCAAGAGTGTGTCTTTCAGTTTTGTGAGACCTTTTCTGTGGTGTGTGTGAGGTTACAGGGTAAGAGGGTCACTTATGGCTTTTTCTCCTGGCTGAAGAGGTTTAGCCAAGGACGTCCCCTGTGTTGTCTCATGCAAAACAGTCTTCTCAGGTGCTTCATCCATATGATGTGCAAAAACTGAGTGAAAAAGAGGGGTTTAGTGTCAAGTTCCCCCATTGTCCTCCAACAGCTAGCAGAGAGGAGCAGCGCCAAGGACCTGTTGGAAGTGCTCAGGCCCCTCCTGCAAGACGGCGGGCCCTCATCCTTCAGCCAGCTGATGAGCATGGTCTCGGACCTCTTCTGCGGGTACCCAGAGGGTGGGGGCTCCCGGATCTTCTCTTTCAACTGGTACGAGGATAACAACTACAAGGCCTTTCTGGGCATTGATGGCAGCAGGAGCCACAACCGCTACGAATATGACAGGACTGCCAGTGAGTAGCTGCAGCACCAGGGCTCACTCCATGGGATGGATGTTGAAAAAGTTACACTGCCACATTGTACAACCCAAAATACTCACAGTATAACTATTCTGTGTAAATGAACTTCGGTTCAGAACTTCGGTGGTTTGGGAAGTGTATGTGAAAGGTGGGGTACTGTGTTACTATAGGCACCTTCCAGCTCTTTCTCTGTGGGATCATCCATAGGTTTGAACCTGGCCTCCAGAATTGGCTCTGGATCTTTATGATCCTGAATTGGACAAGCAGGTGATAGCGGAGGGCTGGATGGATTGATGAAAATTGAAAACTGATGAATGAAAATGCAACAGCTGAGAATTGGTACTTTCTGGTGATGTTCACCCAACCTGACCCTTCCAGCTCCGTTTTGCAACACGCTGATGCAGACACTGGAGTCCAACCCCGTCACCAAAATAATGTGGAGCTCAGTGAAACCTCTGCTGATGGGGAAGATCCTGTTTGTGCCCAACTCACCTGCCGTGCGCATGATCCTGAAGAGCGTAAGGACGCCTACGGACTAAAGTACAGCTGGCTTGCAGTCACGTGCAAGTGGAGCCCCCTATGGGATCACAACCTGCCATTACATTATTTTGCACTATTCAGGGAGGGTTTTCACATTCACAAACTAGAGTAATAATATGATAGCAAATTTTTTGCTTTTTAACATTTTTTACCTTTGGCCAGTGGACACAGGCATCCCAGTTTCTTGTATTTTGGGTTCTGTGTCATCACAGTCAAGTAGTCACTGTGGATGGGAACCGAGTTAAAGACGAAGGGGCGTCTTTGCTCACTTTTGATCACCTTCTGCTTGTCATTAATTTCAATCACAGTCACACCACATCAATGCATCTTGATCCCATCCAGTCATTAGGCCGTGTCTGGTTGTGAGACCACGATTTAGTGAGATCTTCTAGTTTAGTTCGATCTTCATTCTTTGTCGAATTTACTCTATATCTTGCTTTTTTTCCCCAAAGGAGTGTCCTTTTTTCAAGTAACTTAGTTAACATTTTATGCAACATTGTCAATTAATACAAAGATTTTGCTCTCTCTCCTTCCATGGAGATTCCAGAAGGCACACAGGCCTCCAAGTGTGCGAATGTTTGTAGCTTTGCTCAGGGGCTGGGGTGACACTCTGCATGGAGGACGGTACAGTAAAGGCTGTACTGTGTATACACACTTGTGCCTGGCAGGCAAACACCACCTTTGAAGAGCTGGAGCGCCTGCAGAACATGGGCAAAGCCTGGGAGGAGGTGGGTCCTCAGCTGTGGAATTTCTTCCAGAGTGGTGTCCAGATGAACATGATTCGTGTAAGTTTGTTAAATATTACATCTCTGATAAACTTGTTTTCCTCTTTCAATTACCTTAGAATCCCTTCCTTAAATGTACATGTCTGTCATATATGAGAATTTAGCTCTCCTCATATGACTTTTCAAGGACACAATTAGACACCCCACAGTAAAGAACCTGATCGATAAGAACCTTGAAGACACAGAGTTTTCGTCCAGAGACATCCTTAACTTCTTGTACAACGGACCAGAGGAAGAACGTGAGGAGGGCATGCCCAGCTTCGACTGGAGGAACGTCTTCAACCTGACTGATCAGCTCATCCGCATGCTCAACCGATACGGCGAGGTGAGCAGAAGTTCAGCTCTTCCGTGTCTGATACCTAATTATGGTGTCCAAGGACGTGTGAAATAGCTCCCTTTTTGGTCAAGGGTCCAGATCCTTGACTGCTATTTCACCTGCTCTTTCCATGCGTCTGTTGACTCATAAAATTGTTGTGCCTTCTCTTGTTCCTTCACTTTGTTGCCTTGGTTAACTTCTTGCCTTGAAAGAGTCATATAGCAAATAAGATCCGGATAAGTCTGATCTAATCTCTGCATGTTAATAAGTGTTTAATATGAGTCTTATTTATTTGCTTGTTTGGCTAAAAGCATCAATGTTGGGATATCAGCTTTACAATAATTTACCACTAGTGGTTCTTGAATCAGAGACCTTCAAGGTGTTTGGTCGAAATGTTGCAGTGTCTGCTGCCAATATGTGAAGCAGCTGCATTAATAATCACTTTTCAGCCATGAAATCCCCTGATGTGCAGTGGATAGAGCAGCTGTTTTGGACTTGAAGGGTTTGCATCCTATCTCCTTTGCCCCGGTACCCTTGAGAAAGGTACCGACCCTGAATTGTTCCAGTAAAAAATACCCAGCTGCCTAAACGGGTGAATAATGTTGAGTCGCTTAACTTTTTAAGTCTTTTTGGAGAAAAACATTGTATAAGTAAGTAAAAGTATCACCGGTGTTGTGTGTCGGTCAGTGGATATCATGCAGGGGTGTCATCATTTACCAATTTATATATCTGTAAATCATAATTCATCTGTATTCCTCTCGTACATTTCTCCTCTGTGCTGTGTGTGTGTGTGTGTGTGTGTGTGTATGTTATCTTCAGTTTTCTGTGTGACTGGTTTGGTCAGGGTGGTTGTGAATGATGGGGCTCAGTGTTGACGTCCACATGGGTTTGTTCTTCATGTTCGCAATTTTAAGAATCTCTGCAGCCCACAGGGGTTTACAGTGTTGCACAGCTACCATTTTGGACACGGCAGCCTCCCTGAGTCGATGTTATTTGCCTCCTTGCAGTGCATCGACCTAGACAAGTTTGTAGGCCACTCTGATGAGGACCAGATGACCCACCAGGCACTGTACCTCCTGGAGAAGAACAAATTCTGGGCTGCCCTCACCTTTCTAGACATGTACCCATGGACTGCCAAGGTACCTGCTCACGTCAGGTTCAAGATTCGCATGGACATTGATGCTGTGGAGCGCACCAACAAGATCAAGGACAGGTATCTCAACAGCAAAAGCCTGTCCTTAGAAAACCCTGCCTATGTGGACTCAGAAGTTAGCTGACTCAGACCAAATGCTGACTTTCTGCTCTTAGGAAGCTCTGTATGTTCCCGCACAGAGGGCCTGCTAACCTCAGTGTTGGAACTGATCCTTTTCAAACAGTTCCGGGTTTATCTAGAGTCTCAGTGATGAGATCAGAGGAAGAGCAGCTTAAAATGGTTTGACGTTGCTCCTATAGAATATCTTCAGGTTTCACTCATCACCGATGCAACTCGCACCTCTGCAAGGATGCAGTCAAAACATATGAAGGTTACTACACCTGTATGTGCCGCCATCTCTGTTCCGCCCGAAACTCACTTATCTTCTTGAGCTCAAAACAGTTCTCAGCCGAGGTTTTCACACGTCAAATCTCTGCTTGACTCATTTTCCCAAGTTATACAGGCATGTGATTTGTTCCAACTTTCCACATGCAGGCTCACAGTAATATGAATGAATAGAAAAGAAGACAAAATGCACTAAGGAATGATATAATTGTGAACCAGGCTGGTTCTGCAGTGACAGATGTTCTGCACAATCGTCAGCAGTTTTGCTTTGACTCGATCATCTGGATTTTTTAGACAGTTTTTATGTGCCGCAGGGATGTGAAACAGTCAGTCCCTTCAAATTTAACCGGGATTCAAAATTGGTGAGTTGCTCAGTTTTTTAGTGGAACGTGGCATTGAGTCGGCCGGGTGCTCGACATCAGTCCTTTAAGAAGCATATCTCCATCTGCTTCTGCCTGCCTGTTCACTGGACTTCACTGCTCTTTACTCCGAGCTGTGGGTCAGTTTGGAGGAATGAATCCGCTAAATGAATATAAATGCCAGTAATGCAAACAGCTGTGTGGGGAGGGAGGTAATAGTATTTTTGGAGGGGAGCGGAGCAGCATTGTGTGAAATCAGTGGAGGACTAATCCATGGCCTTCTCTCTAAACCCCACACCTGGCTCTTCTGCTGCTCCCCTGCAGGTACTGGGATCCTGGCCCTCGGGCAGACCCTGTGGACGACCTGCGCTATGTATGGGGTGGTTTTGCCTATCTGCAGGACATGATAGAACACGGAATCCTCAAGCTGCACACGAGCAAGGACTGGCCGCTGGGGGTCTACCTGCAGCAGATGCCCTATCCCTGTTATGTTGACGACCTGTGAGTCGCGTGTTCCGTTGAACTGAAAAGACTACAAGGTAGTGCATGTTTGTTATTCTGTAGCAGTGAGGAAGAAACAAATGAAGGAAATATGGGTTCATCTTTCAGGCTCAGGTGATTCCCAGCGAACTGTGGGCCTGATCAGCTCATGGTCTTGGCTTTATCCAATTACTGCTCCTGTCCTGTTTGCAGCTTCATGCTCACACTGAACCGCTGCTTCCCCATCTTCATGGTGCTGGCCTGGGTCTACTCCGTTTCCATGACTGTGAAGGGCATCGTGTTGGAGAAGGAGATGCGCCTCAAGGAAACCCTGAAGACTATGGGTGTAGTCAGTGGTGTCATCTGGTCCACCTGGTTCATTGACAGCTTCCTCATGATGAGTGCCAGCACCATCCTGCTCACCTCCATCATCATGGTGACCGCAGCCCCTTCGTCTTTTCTCCAAACCTGTTTCCTAAACATCTTAAAATGTAGCATTTTAAGGCAAAGTATTTTTGCCCACGAACAAATATCTTAATTTTTCCCAAGAAATACTGGACATTCAATCCCATCACCCATGGGAATGGACAACAACATGGTGGGACATATTAACCCCGTTACCCTGTATGGCTAAATAAATACTGCAGCATTAGTGGCTTCTACGAGGGTAGAATAAATCTTTGTTAATGCTGCGATTCAATAATCTTCTGAGACCTTCTTACTACACCCGTTATTACTCAGTAAACAACTTGGATTTCTCCACTGTCTACTTTTTGATGGATTTTGTGCATCACTTCTGATGAATCTGGAACTTTCTACCTAGCATTTACCTTTAGCTAATGACCCCCCCCCCCCCATTGTTTTACAGGTTGGGAAAGTACTGAACTATAGCGATCCCATAATCCTCTTGCTTTTCCTGCTGACGTTCACCGTGGCCACCATCATGCAGTGCTTCCTCATGAGCGTGTTCTTCAACAAGGCCAACCTGGCGGCTGCCTGCAGCGGCATCATCTACTTCACCCTCTATCTACCCCACATCCTCTGCTTTGCCTGGCAGGAACGCCTCACCAAGAGCATGAAGATCCTGGCAGTGCGTCACCCTGCATCTTGCGCAAAAACAAAAAATTATTGCTGCAGTTTCTGCAACCCTAGCTGTAGAAAATACAATCCTGATTTTCATCTGTAATCCATAGTGATAGTAAATTTAGTCTCACTTGCAGGTATCTTCTAATGGTTGGGAAAAAACACACTTGTCTTCTAAAGCAACGTGATCAGAGGTTGTGTTTCCTCAGAGTCTGCTCTCCCCTGTGGCGTTTGGCTTTGGGACAGAATATCTGTCTCGGTATGAGGAGCAGGGACTGGGCCTACAGTGGGACAATATCATGACCAGTCCACTGGAGGGAGATGAGTTCTCCTTCTTCACCTCAATCCAGATGATGGTATTTGATGTCTTCCTGTATGCGACACTGGCCTGGTACCTCGACAACGTCTTCCCAGGTTGGGGCTTTCAGCTTATTATTGGTGTCATTATTATTGTACATGTTTTAAAAAACAAATCAAAGCAGTCCATTTACCTTGTAATGCAAATGGACAAAAGTGATTTCAACCTTCTATCTTCTTTGCAGGCCAGTATGGTATCGGACGACCATTTTATTTTCCACTTCAGCCCTCATACTGGTATGGGCCACAACCCTTGCATGCAGAAAAAAGTGATGCCAGTGAGTGGTTTTTCCTACCTGTTAGTGTTATTAATAGATGTTAAAATATCTGAAATATCATGAACTACTCATTCTTTGTAGCAATGCGCCACCTGCTGGAGAAAAGCACAGCGGCTGCAGTGTTGTGTTCTTTGTGCCGTTTTCCTGCGCTGCAGCGGTCAAGCCAGGTCCAGAGAAGCAGGACGATGTGGAGGCTGGAGCAAAGTCAGAGGTCAAGGGCTCCAATGAGTCTGACAAGAAGCCTTGCAAACACCAGGGCAAGCGGGAGAGGCTGGAGAAAGATAAAGAGGAGCAGCTAAGAAAGGCTGAAGAGCCGAATGAAAACCACGAGAACTGTGATGAGAACAACACTGCAGGTACAAAGACCACACAAATGCAACTAACAGCCCATCTGGCCTGGTATAGGCAGCTCTGTGCTTCATTTATATGCCAGTAATACCTTCCGGATTCACTGTGAAGAGTATGAAAACTTGAGATTAAAACTCGAAACTCAGCTTCAGGTCAGACTCAAAGGTAGGTACCTTCCATAAGGTCTGCTCTTAACCACTCAGGTTAGTTTTATATATTATACTGGAAGTTGTCATAGATGTTCAAGGATTTTTCTTGTACTGAGCCAGTTGTTAGGGGATGTCCTTCTGTCCCCTCAGAGTCCCCTCTCATGTTCTTCTGTTCCCTCAGAGCATCAGAGTAGCTATAATAGACACTACTAACAAAAAAAAAGACCTCAAGGAACTGGAAAATGCCACTTAGAGCGTTTTATTAATATGTAAAAAAAACATTCTCAACATGTAGATCTCACCTTCAGTCTACCAAGACTTCACAATCTATAGTCGTCATTTGACTAACCCTCCAACGTCTGCCGCTGTCTTACCTGTCCAGTAAACTCCTACTTCGAACCAGATCCAGTAGGACTTACTGTGGGCGTGATCATACAAGACCTGGTCAAGGTGTTTGATGGGAACCCCCGGCCAGCGGTCAACTGCCTCAACATCACCTTTTACGAAGGACAGATTACCTCATTCCTAGGCCACAATGGGGCAGGGAAGACCACCACCATGTATGTTGACATGGAGCATTCTACCCTCTCTCTTCTTTCGTATTTCTGCCACTCCCTTGTGCACGGCATGTCAGTTTTTGCCTTCCCTCCAGGTCAGTCCTCACTGGCTTGTACCCTCCTACCTCGGGCACTGCCTACATTGATGGGAAGGACATAAGATCAGACATGTACTCCATCCGTCAGTCCTTGGGAACGTGTCCCCAACACAACATTCTGTTCCACCAGTAAGTTCTCATGCACAGTTGCTAAGCACACAGCATTGCGGAACTTACTGACCACATCCTGGAAGGCTAAATATTTCGCAGCCAATGGCTGTGATCCCACGTTGAGGAAGAAAATGAAACAAAGGGAAGGTGGACCCAGCCTGTTTGATCAGTTAAATATTAAACAGATTGATGTGCTGCCTCCCCTAGTGGGATGAAATAGGATGTCTAAGAATCTGTCCTGGTTCTCCTCAGCCTGACGGTGGAGGAGCATATCCTGTTCTACTCCATGTTGAAGGGTCGACCACTGGCTGCAGCTGTGCAGGAGGTTGAGGACATGCTGGAGGACCTGGGGCTACCGCACAAGCGCACCGATGAGGTGCAGAACCTATCAGGTGAGTCAGTGGAGAGTCCTCTGCATCCTGGACAGTGGCTGGCTCAGTCGTCAAGGACGCAGAGATAAGTGTGCATGTCTGAGTCCCCAGAATAGGATGTTTTAGATCATAGTTGTTAACCATTTTAAATCACATGTTTTCTTTACCTCTTCTTCTCCACTCAGGGGGCATGCAGAGGAAGCTATCTGTTGCCATGGCATTTGCAGGCGGCTCAAAGGTGGTCATTCTGGATGAGCCTACTTCTGGGGTTGATCCTTATTCAAGGAGATCCATCTGGGACCTCCTGCTGAAGTATCGATCAGGTATAATTTTCTCACCAGATGGAAAAACAAGTACTATGTTGCTGTGAAAATGGATAGTAGACATGGTCCACTGACACAGTTTTCAGTAGAGTTTTTTAATAAATGCTGTCCTTTAGAAAACTAACCTTTCCGTACTACCACTTGACACTATTGCTTTGGCCCTTGATGTTTAATAATAACTGGTCCAAGTGCAAGTCCTCCACTTGATACAAGTAGAAGATGACATCTCCAGTTGTGCCAGTGGCACTCACCTCCCTACTGTCCTTTTTTCTAATCTGTGCAAATCTCCTGCAACATCTGCCCAAGTTTCAGACCTGACCAAAAATTGGCAACTACATCTGTTCCCATCCAGTGCTTTCCTCTTCATGGAATACTTTTAACCATCTAACCCTCAAATCCATTCAGGCAGGACGGTCATCTTGTCCACCCACCACATGGATGAGGCTGACCTTCTGAGTGACCGCGTGGCCATCATTTCTCAGGGCCAGCTGCTCTGCTGTGGATCGCCACTCTTCCTCAAGAGCTGCTTTGGTGCAGGATTCTACCTCACATTGGTCCGTCGCATGAAGGAGCAGGGGCAGAAGAAGGAGGTGAGTGGTTGGACTCTGTGGTCAAAATGCATTTCCCAAGCTGCACTGCAGAGCACTAAGGAATTCCCTTGTCAGGAGAAGAGTGGGATGAGCAGCACCAACTTGACATTGCATTGTAATAAGTGCAGTCAAACCCGGTTTATATCACACTGACTAACGTCACACTCGGCTTTCTGGACATTCTGCTAAAGCTATTCTATTCCATCTCCATCCTCTGGAGATGTTGATTAGTTTTATTTAGTCTCATTTAATCATGCTAATCTATAAAATGGCAATTTAACTTTAGCTGCATTTAACATTAGTGTCTTCACATTGCGGTAGACAAAATTGTAACCTGCATGTATAATAGTTACCAAGGCGAACCTGTGATGAGCCTTTTAATGGAACTCCGGTTAATGTCACACAACTGGAACCATCCCACAGAGATGATATTAACCAGGTTTGACTGTAAGCACCTGTGTTTGAACTTACTGATGGTAGGTTTGTCAGTATGATCCTGGCTGGATGGGGTAGGGGGGTCTTTGTGTTTGATTACTTGGTTTCTATGTCTGCCTTTGGGGAACCACCTTACTATGAGCCATTGTACCCTCTTCACCCCAACTGGCTCCTTCTGCAGAACCAGTGTGACTGCACCTCCGAATGTTCCTGCACTTGTTCCACCTGCACCAAGTTCAAAGATGAAATGCAGACACAGCCGAAGACCCTGGAATGGGCGCTGGATGGTGAGGCTCTTAACACAAATACAGACTTGAAAACTTCTCTGGATTATTGAGGGGGATCAACCCCCCCCAAAAATTCAGTGAATGTTACTGTACTTCTGGATTGTTCCAGGTGTGACTTCTGGACAGTTTTAAACACAGAAGATCACACAAGAGAAGGTATTGTAATCGGGGGATGATCATGTCCCTCTATTATACCAGGCAATGTGGACAGCATCACTAGCCTGATCCACCACCACGTCCCGGAGGCCAAACTCATCGAGATGATTGGTCAGGAGATGACCTACCTGCTGCCCAGCAAGGGCTTCAAGCACCGTGCTTATGCCAGCCTGTTCAGGGAGCTAGAAGAGACGCTATCAGACATGGGACTGAGTAGCTTTGGGATTTCTGAAACCTCCCTGGAGGAGGTAGGCCTGTGTTCATCTAAATTATTTTCTCAGTCAGTTGGCTTTAGTCCCCTGTTGAGTAGGAGCCCGAAGAAACAAATCGCAAGATTGTTTGTGGGCATCCCAGGACTGCGGGACAAAAGTACTGCTTGTAGTAAAGATGTTTTTCTTGTGTGTATGCATGAAAACAAAAATAAATAGATTTGTGCTTTCAGATATTCCTGAAGGTTACTGCTGATGGAGAAGCGGCCAGCAGCAAAGTTCCACCAGGTAAATACAAAACAGTCTCTTCATTTATCACAACCTTAGCATAGCTTTATTTTTCTACCTTAGTTTTGGATTTTTCAAGTTGTTTGCCTCTGCTAGCTTCAGTTGTTTATAAAAAACCCCTCCTGTAGCTGTAGGTTCTTGTGCTTGGTATGTTGAACTGCTTGTTTTTTCTGTCTTTGAGTCTTTTTTGTCCACTTATTATTCACAGCACTGGGTGTTGGAATGAGGAAACTCCACACGCTGTGCTTGCTTCTTCCTGCAGTACAATGTCCGTGCTTTCCATGTGTAGAACCATGTGTGATGTTTCTGTTTTTAACTCTGTAAATCTCCTTGTTTTTGTCAACCTGCGATTCAGAGCAGTGGATTCTGCACCAGAGGAAAGCTCGTGGAAGTCCATTAAGACATAACCCACTTAATGTTGACTTGCATACAGGTGAAAATGTAGAGACTGATACATTGCAGAGTGTAGAACATCATATTTATTCTGCTTGCAGTAATAAATTGTAGACACCATTGCTGGAAGATCCTGAAAAGAAAAACAATCCATGCCATAGTATAAGTGAAGAAACTTCTGATTTTTGTCACCTCTTTTCGATCTTCTGCTATTTCCACTGGAGGTGTTTACTTCAATGGGACGATTTGGAAGACAACAGTTCAGCACACAGAACCAACACTGGTGTTAAGAAGACTTCTAACTGATGTCTATTTGGTTTCACAGTGTGTGTGGGTGTGTATTCATGGATGTTCAGGTCTTTAATGTTACCTTTTTCCTGTTTTCTCCACTGTCTCCCAGAGGCTAATGGGGGGCCACAAGCTGACGGACTTCGAAATGTCGACACATCAATCAGTGGTGATGGGAAGGGCTCACGGCAAGTGAAAGGGGCCAGTTTAGTTGTCAAGCAGTTCTTTGCCTTGCTGATAAAGAGGTTGCACCATTCCACACGCAGCTACAAAGACTTCCTTGCTCAGGTACTGCTAGGTTTCCAAATCATCCTGAAGGTTACACACTGGCTTTGCATCCTTTGGAGATGTTCAGAAGCTGAATCTCAGCTCACGATGTCATTTCCTTTCAGATTGTTTTGCCAGCAAGCTTTGTCCTGTTGGCCCTGATATTCACACTGGTTGTTCCTCCATTTGGTGAATACCCCAGTCTTACCCTTACGCCCTGGATGTATGGCAAACAGTTTACTTTTATCAGGTAGGGAGACCTGAAGTGGGATGTGGAGGTATACAGGTTGCGATCAAACTTTTTGACGAGAACTTTGCTGGTTAAGCAGCTACTGCAGTACTTTTTAAATCGGGGGATTTTACCTAAGTATGCAGCAAGACATATCAACCTCCATGAAAAGGTTCGACTTTATGCTGTGCAAATCGTTCTGGATAACCGTAATAAATTTTTCCCTGCTCTTGCTTTCAGCAACGAGCTTCCATCCAATGAAAAGATGAAACAATTTACAGAGAAACTGCTGAGCCATCCTGGATTTGGGATGCAGTGCATGGATGATCAACCACCACAGTAAGTGACTGGAAGCCGTGGCATATTTAAGGGGCAAGGGCCGGCCACTGAGAGTCATCTTCTAAAGTTTTCTTTGATAAATTGGGATTTGGCTGATGATACTGATGATGAGATATGCTGGACTATCTGATCTACTTGTAATAACAATGGGCATCTTGTATAAATGCTTGAGATAGACACAGACCCAAAAGTATCACTTTAACCTCTTGAACTGAGCTTCAATGTGTTGGGCCAACAGGATCCTGCCATGTAGTAACATCTCGACTGAGTGGGAGGTGCCCCCAGTGACCCCTGTCATCGCCAACGTCCTGCAGAGCCCTGAGTGGAATGAACTCAACCCCTCTCCCACCTGCCAGTGTAGCACCAAGAAAAAACTAACTATGCTGCCCTACTGCCCTGTAGGAGCTGGAGGTCCACCTCCACCACAGGTCAGTTCCCAGTCCCCCAGCTGAAGGGACAGCATGAAATGCAATAATTCCTGAACAGGCTTCGTGACCCTAAGGTTGCTGGTTCAAGGCCCATAATAGATCCCAGGGTGGCTTATAGTCAATATCCTACACCAGGAACAGGAAGGGTGAAGTGGCATTTTAAATTAATTAACAAAAATAGTACAATAATAATGCATTAGACAGGAATACTTTTCAGTTTTTATCTACTCTTGTACTAATGTTTCTGCTTGGTGTTGACTCTAAGTGCCACTTTGCTTGATGGTTGTTTTCTGAATAAACTTTGCCTTCCTGCTCCACAGCAGGTCCAGGTCACGGGCGACGTGCTGTTGGAACTAACCAACAGAAACATCTCAGATTATCTGGTCAAAACCTACCCCAGCCTCATCCGGACCAGGTACATTGTTCTGTTCCTGACAACTATGTTTAGAGACAAGTATAAAATTTCTTCAGTACATTTAACCAGTGGTGTTACGCCCCCACTACTGACTCCTGTCTAGCTGGCGGAGTGGGAGCATAAACAACAAGCAGCCCACACAAAAATAGTGAAATAGGTGGTTTATA
>UFQX01000268.1:252220-620304 GCA_900497675.1 Arapaima gigas | reverse complement strand
TCAAACACGATCAGGAAGCACTGCCCTGGCATCTCAAACCAGTCCAACATGTGGATGATACCACGGTGCAGGGAGCCCAATGCCTGCCCACCGCCCAACTGCAGGAGCAGGGCGATTTCCCTGGGAACCACTCTGGTTTCATTGGGCTGTATGGACAAAAACAACAAGATCTTTAAGACATTCTGTGGGTTTCGTTCAGAGCAGTTATATGGCAGGAGATCTACTCTATCACTAGTGAAAAGGAGGCACACTTGGACTTTTAGGCTCATTTGTTTGCACAGAAACAAATGAAAATTTTCAAAAAAACAGAGCACTCACCAGTTGTACCCAATGTGGAACTTTATCTACAGAGATTTGTTTAATAGCCACCTGTAAGCAAAGAAGAAATAATTCACTTAAACAGTGTTGGTGTGGGAATTATAGTAACCCTGTGAATTCGGGATTGTTCTTTTGTGGGTATGCATTGTGTTCCTTTCAGTACAAGTGGGTTTTACCTGCAGTCCATCAGAGATGCGCTGTCCCGCAAACACAGAGCCAAAACCCCCGCTGCCCAGGAGTGTTCCCACTTGGTACTGCTTTTCAAAGGACTCCTTCTCTGATGGGCATCAGCAGAACCATCAGTCAGAACAGCTACACTTTTACACCATCGGTCAGTCAGTTTACTGGACAAACATCTTGTACCTTCATCATAAACCCTCTATAATGACTGACCAGCATAGCTGCCTACATGAACGTCACATTTCATTTTAACAAAAATAACCTAATCGTGTAATATAACCTGTGGCACGGACTAAACAAACTTGATCTAAGAAAAAGAGACTTAAACATACAGGCACAATGGATACGTACCACTTTGGTCAGGAGGATCCTTAACGGAATCCAAATACAGGTCTTCCACGCGAATATCCAACATTTTTCAGACTTAAGCTAAATTCTTAAAAGACACAAAAACCTTTGTAATTGCGCCTTGAAAGCTCAAAATTAGTAAAGTCCTTACAGTGTTGAACTATTGCCGCAACATAAAAATAATACCACAGCGGAAAAATACATTAACAACCGAGCGACCCGGAGTTTGTTACCGTTGTTAAGTTTACATTTGAAGACACGCCCACCAGACATGCGTAGCCAATTACTGCCACCTTCTTTATTTTTGAAAATTAGCCAATAAGCGGACCGGATCATTTAAAAACTTTAGCATTTGTGGATTTTTAGACTTTTGTATTGCTTTAACGTTCTACAAAGTTCCCGTAGCCGTGACGAAAGGTGGTGGTTCACATTTAAACTTCCACGGAAGAATTGTCGACGTAGAAAAGCACGTTTTAATTGATATAAGTAAAATTAAAATCGGGCCACATTTGAGTTGAACTAAGTTTAGCTGCTGCCAAGAAAAAGTCTAAGTTGCCAAAAGAATGAAAGTGTAACATTGTATTTAATGTTTGCAGAACTACTGTAGCGATTTTAGCCCGATCTACGACAAGGATACGGATTTCAGAGTGATTTTGTGGTAAACTATCCAAACCGCGAAACGGCCTTTTCTTCCCACCAGCCGAACCAGCTGGAACTTCCAGAACCGCAACCGAACTCGACTGGCTTTCGTTACGCGATTGAAGGGGAAAAAAGACTATCCAACACAAAGATATTTGGCCATTTTAGCTCTTTATATACTGTAAGTCACGTTTTCAGCAGGTAGTGCAGTAGCTCCTTTGCAAATGGAGGCAATGTTGGGACGTGGGAGCGAGACGAGATGAGAAAATGGCGTCTCGGCGAAGCTGTTTCCAACGGGCGACAGTTAACGGCGAAACTTACTTCGGTGAAAAGGAAAAGCCACCAGAGCGGAGGGCTTATATAGAACGAGCCTTCGAGGAAAAGTCGCACAGGACAATTCTAAAATGGCGGCAGTGAGAATGACCAGCGAAACGAAGTTGCCACGTGGCTTCAGTGTTAGTGCGAGTGTGGCTTTACTTCACAACTCTGACCTGTTTTGGGTGGGGTTGGAAACAGTTTTTAAAGAAAAGTGGATTTCACATCAGCAGATTCGGTGCCGACATTTAGTCTGAAAAAACGAAATGCTGCACTGAGCAAGCAGGTAGACGTCAGGGTGGTTGGGTGGTCCTCCAAACCTCACGTGGTGCTTCAGGCCTAGTGGCTGTCGGAATATTACATACGTCATAATGTTAGCTTAAAAACACAGTTTCGGTTTTTTGATGATAAATTCCGAAAAACTCCTAAAATGTTTTTTCATATCTATTTTTGATTTTTCCTGGTTGAAATATATTTAACATGTTTTAATATGCATTCTGGAAATGGTGCGAATGCGGCTCATTTTGTACCTGAAAATTCACGCATCATGTGTCGAAACGGTTATTCCAGAGTAAGATCTTAAGCGCGGCTGGTTTGACTTAGGTTTCCTACAAAAATAAAAGATTTTCTATTATAAGGTTGGTTCTGTTGTAGCTGAAAAGTGGTTTAATTTGAATGGAGCTGCATTGCTTAGTGAATCTTGTCCATTTGATTATAAAAACTATTACTGGTTTGTAAAAGATTAGCATTCTTAGAGACATTTTGAGATTCATTGAGATAGTTTGGTGAAAGCAAGTTTATTACTATTTCCCCTTCATTTCTTGAGCTGGGTAAACTCAGTACAAGTTAAAAATGAACTGCTGTAAAGCAGAAATAAAATGGAAGAAAACCGAGTTACAGGTTGATTGCAAGATTTTAAAGAATGGAATTGAATAATTGATAATTAAAATATTGTTACAGAAATAGACAAGCCTGCTTTTCTAAACTTATTTCTGCATTTCCAGACATACATAACAAGTGATCCAATAATGTTATATATAATGCTATAATTCAGCTGTGCCCTTACAATGTGAAGGATTTGCTTTGTTTTTTCAAGAGAAGAATTTAAAAGTAAGAAGTTTTATAGGGCATATATTGAATAAATGTAAACATTCTTTCTACTGAAAAGAATTTGCATTATTTTTCAATCATTAATAAGAATGCAGTGCATAAAGTTGGCTCTCACACAAAATCTTCTGGTTGCTCTCAATTCCATCCTGATTCCTTTTGTTCAGCATTGTTTTCAACTGTATTTAAATGTGCTCTAAGTATTGTTAACTGTCCAATAGAAATAGGTTGTTTTCTAAACACTTTTAAGACTGACAGTGTTAATCACATTCTTTAAAAAGTACTCTGGGTAGTGCTACTTACAGCAATCTTACACCAGCACCTTTTACAAATAATCTTAAGATGTTTGAAAAGGGAGTTTTTTTGTACAAGTAAATGATTTTTATTCAAGCAAAACAATACTTTGGAAGAAAAACATTTAGGTTTTCATACAACTCATAGTGCTGAGACTGACCTACAAAAGTAACAAATGGTCTGAGATTCAGTGCCACTGCTAGTAAAATATCTGCATTTTTTTCTTGGATTTCCAAGCAGCGTTTGATACCATAGACCATCACACAGTTTAAACATGGAGTTGGTTGCTAGTACACTGCAAGACTGGTTTCACACAATTTTTATGCATAAAAATAACTTCTTGCGTTTGAGTTAATTTTAGGCGATACGTTTTATTGAGGAACCTTTTTTTTGATTCCTTTAAACAGGAATTTCCAATGGGTGATTTCACAGAATTAAGTAACCGCATTAGGCAAGGAATGAGAACATTTTAACTACAGGAACTACACGCACATGCTCACTTTTGTTCGTTTATCCATTTTATATACACGCATATTTCTACTCACTTGTGTCAGCAAGGGGAAAACCAACAGGTAATAATAATAATACTAAAGTAATCTGTTTAGTATTGGGAAAGTGTGCATTATTTACAACTTACTGGACAGACCGTCTCTGACCATCACCCAGCAACGCAAGCAATTTTGGTAACCATCGCATTTTTTAATGGGAAGAATCTAAACCTTTAAACACTTCCTATGTGTAGTGTGAGGAGGACTTGCAAAACCAAAACACTCAGAAAAGTAGTTTCGAAGAGATTTTTAATATCTCAGGGAAATCAACAAGGTCAATAATCTTAATAAATAGCAAATGCATTCAACCGTATCCCTGAATTAAACAAATTTTAAATAGCATATTGTGACTACTGCCACATACAAAACAATACACAAGTATTTACAAGCTTACAGTTGTACTAACCCCAGAAAAACTGAGATTATTAAAAAATAAGTAATTGAGATCATTTTCATTTCTTTGTTCACAGGTTGTGTTCAAACTGTACAAGTTGTTTGAACTGATAATCCCTGAAACACACTTTGCACATTGAATTCAACCTTAGATTTTTTCCCCAAAAACTATTATAAAAATTTATTTTTTAATTTTGAAAATTAAATTACAAGTAAACAATTCCTTAACTGAAAATCAAAATATCAAGCTAAAAATGGTCAATAACAATGGAGTTGCTTTTTACTTGTACAGAATTTTAATTTGAGAGACTTGACTAACTAATTTTGTATATTTTGAACTATATTTTAGTTTGTATGTTGCTTGAATTATATTGATTCTGAAAACACAGCTTATGTTTAAACACCCTCTTAATACAAATTTGGAGAATTGATCTCACATCTGGGGGGGGGGGGACCTCAACACTCAAGCAAATCAACACAGTGCCAGAAAAATAACCAATGTGGTCTAGAAGGTCCAGTTTTTGATATGCAGATCAGAAGCAAAGAAAGTCTAGATTTCCCAGTTTTGAACACAAGCTAAACAATGACATGAGAAAGAACTTCCTCAATGCTCAGTTATCAGGTTTCATTTGAGGTTGAGAAATTTGACACATTCCAACATTATTTTCCACCAAACAATGAAGGCCATAAAACAAACATCTTGCCAGGTGACATTCTACACTTGGGCTTCGTGGAAGATTTCTACAGCAAAGGTGGACACATCCTTGTTTCCATAGTATATGATGAAGGGGAAATAAAACTTCAGAATAAAATAATACTTGCCCACATGATAGAAGGCACAGGAGTTCTGTGCTGGTTCTGCTAAGAGACCACCATCAGCACAGGACAGTACAGTGAAATATATGACCAACTCTCCCGGTCCTCGTAAAAAAGGTCCCAGTTTACTGTTCAAACATTCCACTTACAACCAATTTATCCAGCTGCTGAAAGACTGGATGAAGCAAACCACTTTTGTATATTGTTTTGTAAGCTTCCTTCCCCCTCACAGGGACGCACTGAAATAACACCAAGTCGCTGTTCTTTCTGTAACCCAGTTACGAAATTCCACCGCATCAAATAACCTGTAAAACCAGGTCATGGTGTGATGTTATGAAATTTTTTACTAACATAAGTATTTTTCAAATATTTTGATGCCTTGTAGTTGTTCAAAGAAACTTCCACATGCCTTTCAATCTATTAAATTTCAATAAATAATTCACCCTTGAAAATAAATAGACGAGCAATAAATACAAAACACTTTAAGTGAAACAATTCTGCTTTCACTTACAAAGCCCATTTCCTGAACCTCACACATGCATCCACTTTTTTTCCCCAGAATGTAAACATCTGTGTACAGCTGAAGCACAGTTAGAGGTCCCTTGAGTGTGTGTGCGCGTGTGTATGTATATATTAAAAACTGTTCAACAAGACCTAAATCCTCTCTATAACACATCAATTCATTAAAACAGAATTGAGAGGGTGACAGTAGAATAATCAGTACACCTGCTTTAAGTTGTCACTCAGGTTAAGTTTCCTTAAACCCCTTCATAGGCTTGATGTAATACTCTGTCCTTCTTGTAAATCACTGCATTCATCTGAAACCTCCATCCAAGGATGAAGCAAGATTTGGTCCAAACTTGGCCGATCTTCAGGTCTGTATTCTAGGCACCAGTGAATCAGAGACTGGCATTCTGTTTGGAGGAAAAACAAATTGATAGCTTTTTAATTCTAACTGAAGATATCTTATAATGCAGACTGACAAAAAACATGTATGTAGGGGAAAAAAAAAAAAAAGATTTACCTTTGGAGATACGCCTAGTGAAACTAGGTGTCGCTTGCACAATTTCGCGGTCATTTTCGAAAGGGATGTCTCCACACACCATGTCAAAAAGCAGCACCCCCAGTGACCAGACAGTCAGTGGCTCAGCATGGTAGCTATGATGTACTATCCACTCTGGAGGGCTGTATACTCGAGTACCTGTGGGAAAACAACAGAAACTGCTCAACCTTGTCTCCTGTACAGTCAAGTAACTGTAAACGCAGTTTTAAAAGGAAGACATCTGAAAGTGTTTTGATGACCTAAGGAAATGTCTACATTTTAATAAATAACATCCTAATATCAGTCATTGCTGATCAAAGTAAAAATCTGACTCACCTTCAAAGTCTGTGTAGGCAGCATCTGTAAACATAGCACCGGAGCCAAAGTCAATGATTTTGATGTCTCCGGTGCGGGTGTCCACCAACACATTCTCGTCCTTCACGTCCCGGTGCACAATACCCCTCGCCTGACAGAACTGCAGGGCCTCCACTATCTGCCGCATGAACCTGAAAAGGTAACACCCAACATCAGAACACGCAACTGCTTTCTACCATGCAAAATATTTCCACTGTTTTGCATATTACACCACATATGATGCAGGACTCAGGTAGGAAAGGCACACAGGCAATACCTCTGTGCCAGTGGCTCCTCCAACGCCCCGCGCTCCGTAATGAAATCAAACAGGTCCTGGCACGGCTGTGGCCTCTCAAACACGATCAGGAAGCACTGCCCTGGCATCTCAAACCAGTCCAACATGTGGATGATACCATGGTGCAGGGAGCCCACTGTCTGCCCACCGCCCAACTGCAGGAGCAGGGCGATTTCCATGGGAACCATTTTGGACTCATTGGGCTGTAGGGAAAAAAAATAACATGATCAGCTGAGATGGCACATGGATAAAACATTTTATAAGAACACTCAAATCTGTGATTTACAACAAGCAGAGAAAAGAATTAATATGGATGTTTAAACATGCATGTCATAGGTGTATTTCTGTATCTATGTACGATAGAACTGCTTTTTCCTAATAGTTAATTTTACTTTATGAGCGTTTTGTAAACACTAAAACGTCACTGTCACGTCACACGTATCAAAAATTCCGAAGTTTTTTTTTTAGTGTCCAGTAGGGGGAGCAAATCCACTGTATGACGTGCACGGGGGCGGTCGGAATTTCCAGCTCATTTATTTCCACACAAAACGTCACACAGAAACAAGTAAACGTGTCTCATGAGAGTCACAAGAAATTAGGAACATGGATTAACACTTACCAGTCGTGCCCAGTGCTGGACCCTGTCAATGGAGATTTGTTTAATAGCCACCTGTAAGCAAAGAAGAAATAATTCACTTAAACAGTGTTGGTGTGGGAATTATAGTAACCCTGTGAATTCGGGATTGTTCTTTTGCGGGTATGCATTGTGTTCCTTTCAGCACAAGTGGGTTTTACCTGCAGTCCATCAGAGATGCGCTGTCCCGCAAACACAGAGCCAAAACCCCCGCTGCCCAGGAGTGTTCCCACTTGGTACTGCTTTTCAAAGGACTCTTTCTCTGATGGGCATCAGCAGAACCAACAGTCAGAACAGCTACACTTTTACACCATCGGTCAGTCAGTTTACTGGACAAACATCTTGTACCTTCATCATAAACCCTCTATAATGACTGACCAGCATAGCTGCCTACATGAACGTCACATTTCATTTTAACAAAAATAACCTAATCGTGTAATATAACCTGTGGCACGGACTAAACAAACTTGATCTAAGAAAAAGAGACTTAAACATACGGGCACAATGGATACGTACCACTTTTGTCATGAGGATCTTTAATGGAATCCAAATACAGGTCTTCCACGCGAATATCCAACATTTTTCAGACTTAAGCTAAATTGTTAAAAATACATACACACACAAAAACCTTTGTGACAGCACCTCGCTCAGTACAATTTAGTAATTACAGTCCATTTCAAGGGAATTCAGTCCTGAAGTATATCTGTAATCCACAACAGAGCCGAGCGCCAAACACTTCCGACACCAAGCCGCCGCGTAGCAACTGAGACCTGGCGTTTGTTACCGTCGTTAAGTTTACATTTGTAGACACGCCCTCTTGACGCGCGCAGCCAATCACTACAGCCTCTTCAAATTCAAACTATTAATATTAAATATTTGGCATCATTCTTGGAATGAATACGCTCGAAAGTTCCGCAAAATGTACCCAGTCTCGAGGAAATTATATTTAAATTTGCACGTACGGGAGCTGATGGGATCGTAAGAAAATACTAAATTGTAACGCATATTAATAGAAATAAAATTGCGCCGCGATTGAGTAAATTAAAGGTGTTCACGCGAAAGAGTGAAAATATGCTGTTGTGTTTAACACTCGTGGAACGTTAACGTGGGGCGTGTGAAACTATCCCAGCCGTTTCAGCCTGACCCACGGCGTGGATTTGGGCGTCGCAGAGGAATTTCGCTCCGTTTTGTGGTCAAATATCCAAACTAAACTGCGTATTGATTCTGCCTCTAACGCAGGAATAGCCGTGCTCTTCGAGTTGTGTTGTGCCTGGGTTGTAGTAGCTTAATATACTGTATATAGGTCAGTTGGGTTAAACTCGCCGCCGTCGTTAGGCTCCTTCTCTTCATCATCATTATCATCGTCGTCGTCGTCATGAGGACCACGAGGTACCGGGCGACCAAAGAACATGGAAAGTATGCGACCCACTTGGGAATTACTTGCGAATTTTGGCGAGGGGCAGATTAATCCAGAACACTGGAGACGTCCGCCCCCCTTGTTACCCCCCTTCATCATCATCATCATCATCATCAGGCATTTTAGTGAACCGATCACGTGATTAGTTCATCAGCTTTTGTTTGGAAACGACACAGCACAAACATCGATATTCAAATTGAGTTCACTTTCTGCTGCAGGTTTACATGAAAAATATATATGCAGTAAGAATCAAAATGTTAATACTAATATTTGTTCAGCCAACGATGAAAGACACCGAAAATTCCAATTTAAAAAAGGCTCATATAAGAACATATCAGGTATTGGAGGGATGGGAATTACCATAGTGTTCAGTGGAGTTTTACACCAATACAGGGGGGACGCATTATAGGCTTTTTGAACACTGTCCACCCAACCCATGTACATATCCAAAATTTTATGAAGGTAACTAAGACATATCAAGGCCTAAGAAGGCTAGTGATCTGTAGGACATAAATATGTAGGTATTTCTTCATCCCAAAGGAAATGTATCTGGGTTTTAATCTATTCCTCCATTCATACAATTATTTATATTTCTATATTTACCTGCAATCGTAATATAACAATTCTTTTTGATCCTGGGTTTGTGAACTAAAACTTCAATTAACCACTTTAAACTATTCCTCAGGATGACTTTACATTTTAAAACTCAACTTGGAATGAAACACTGGAAAAGCACCAGGCACAATCTGTTACATCAGAAATTGTTTTTTATTCCAAGAAAAAACAAGTTGTTTTTTTCATCCCAAAAAAGATCAAATAAAACAAAATTATATTAATCATTAAGAAGATAATGACATTATTACAATTTTTATTCTTTTGCTTTGTTATCTATGGTGTTTGGTATGTTTATTTAAACATGCACCTAAATAATCCAATGGAGTCTGGGGTGTTATGATGGAAAAGGTACTGGAGAGTATGAATACAATGATGCTGTACAAGATGGAGAAGGAAGAGGAGAGTCAGATCCAGAGGATGCAAGAGGTAAGAGAGAGGAGACTGGAGGGTGTGATGATGTCTGAGTAAACTTGTTCATTTTAGTTTTGTCTCTTCATGGTGGACGTTGTCAGTGTCCCCATCCCCAGTATCAACTGCTGTCAGGGGAGGGCTCTCTGTGTGCTGTATTCTTCTTCATGCTGTCTAGGTACTCTTGATGTGAAACCGCCAAGACAGAAGCCAAAATCTCATCATCTTCCCAGTCTGTAGGTGAAGAAAGACATCATAAAATGGTACATAGGTTGATGTTTCACCGACTTATGATATACAGTCCCTGAAGTACTACGGGGCTGCCGATCATGATTAGTGCGTGGTTTTTGTCAAGTTCAGAAGCCTAGTTTAATGCCTTACTGCATAAATGCAGTAAGAGCAAAACACACATAGCGGTGCCCGATTTCTGCACGCAGAACCACAAAAAACTTATCTTCAGATCGTGACGGTTCTTATAAAAGTTAAGGTAAAAGCACATAGCATCTGCTCTCAGTTTCATAATGTGACAATGTTTATGTTTATACTCATATTATTTGACCTGTATCGAGGTTGGTTCTGCTGCAGGGCAATGGAACCAGAGAAGCCTGCTGGTATAATTCCCTGAACAAACATTCAGGACTGTCATTTTGATGGCCTTCCAGTGTGAAAGGACAGAACAGAACAGGATCTTACCAAAGGCTGCAGGGGCCATTTCCTGCATGATGGCATGATACTCCAGTTCAGGGTATAGGGACACTAGGGAAGATGATGTTGCCCTGTCTGGGCCAACACACAACTGGCTGCTAGGACCTTCGGTAGAAAACAATAACATCGACTGTCAGTAAGAGTACATTAAGTTCAGCAGGAATGAGCAGGTTCTGGTTTCATGCCACATGTGTCCACTATTCCCTGGAGCACAAACAGCAACTGACCTGGGGCACAGGGAGAGGGGGGTTTGGACAGTATAAGCGCGGCTCCAGCTGGGGAGGGGGGCTTGATGGCCGTTTCAGAGTGTGGGGGGTCAGGGTGTTCTGGCGAGGGCGCCGAGCTGCGTTGGCGGGGAGAGCGAGCACTCCAGTCCTCCGGTCCACTGGATGCTGCTGCCGTTGCAGAACTGCATGTTGCACTGGCCTTACGGGGCTGACACACACAAGACAGAGCTGAGGGTGACAAGTGACTTCAGGAAGGGATAATCAAAAGATTTCCTTTCATATAATCATCAGAAAAGGCCCATATGGAGAAAATGAAGGAAATTAACAAAGTTGTACATGAGACTGAAGCTTGAAGTTACACTATCAGACCAGCTCTGAGGTAAACATGGTTTAAAGTATCACAAATGTTCCCATTACTTGGTTATTTCACATCTATAACAGGTATTTTACTATGTACAATGGCACTGCCATCTGGATCTGACATTCTGAAGCAGACACTTGGCATTTCAAACCCAAAAGGTTTTTTGCCCTCATTGGTGTCAAACTGGCTAGTTTCTGACTAAACCTAGAATATTAGCCTCTAAAATACCTTGAAAACAATGACTTTACTCTACAAGGAGGGGTGATCATTACTGGGCTCTTTACTTTTTATATAGTCACTGGATAGAGATGCCTTAATCTTGGGATCAAATGATTATCTTATATATTTGTCAGTAATGGTCCTCAGCACCTCTAACAGCAGAGGCCTTGCTTAGCAGAGCAAAAGACACAGGTAGCAATCTTTATTTCTTTATATTGTAAATGTCCATGAGTCATATTAGAAAAATGTCCCATCTAGGGTGCACCCTGCCTCAGGATCAACTTTTCAGAGATTAGCTGCGGGTCTCTGTGACCCTGAATTAAGACAAGCAGTTATCCATAATGAAAGAATCAAAGCATTTAAACACAAGATAATTGTTTTTAACATTATTATGAAATATTTTTGTATTATTATTGTCAGGCACAAAAATATTTTTATTCTGGCACGTTTAACTAGAGAAATGATTGTTAATTCATTTGTGAAAACTGTGTTCTTTTATTTGGCTATTTCTTTATTTTGCACCATATGTGTCCAGCTACATTAAGGGTAAATTTCCCTGCAGAGATTAAAAAAGTTCTATCCTATCATATCCCAACCTTGTTTGATGCTCTGCAGACAAAGAATTTGCCTAATAGGAAAATTTCATGTAATGAGTTAAGCCCATTATGTGAGGGATGGGTATATTCCATTTGAAGAAGCGAAATGTACATTTAAACCTAAAAACTGAAAAGACAGGGTTATATAAAACTAATAAGATAAAAATAATGTTTCTGAATCATCTACTATTACTAAAAATGATCCGCATAATTTCTCTAGAATTTTTATTTTATGAGAACAAGAACTCTAACAAGACCCCTATTACTGTCAATGAGCAATTTATAGGAATCCCTCATTGTTTCACACAAGAAAGTGTACAAAAAATATGTGGTCAAGGTGAAACAACTTAAGCGAGTGAATTTCGAAACTCAGACCCTTGAACAAATTCCGGTACTATCACACCTAAGTCCCTCAGATGCAAAAACTCATGCATGAATGAGAGAAAACTGTTGCTTGTATCAACATTACATGAAGAAACAAACACCCTAACAGACCCCCCCCCCTCACCTGTCGTGCCTGTTTCTCCTGGTCTCGGAGCCACTGCAAATAAGACTCACGGGCCACCTGCTCCTCAATGGCCTCATTGGTGGCCTCCCAGTCCGTGGCTCGCTTCTTATCCTCCAGCATCTGCTGCTCGATCCAGGACTCCTCAGAGGTTTTGATGGCATTCTTCATTAGCAATTGGTCTGCATACTGCTAGGAGTGAACAGACAGACAAGAGTCACATGAAAAATGGTGACAATTCTCCAGCTTTACTACAAGAACACACATGAACCTCATCAACTTGAGGCTGACTCTTTGAAGAAAACTGAAGGAAACTAACTTTCAACTGAGACACATGCATTCATTTTTCACAAACATAATAACTACTACTAATTACCGCAGACTTATTACCTCATAAACATCCGAATGCGGATTCCAAATATTGTCCTTTTAAACAACAACTGGTCCATTCAAAAACACTGGATCGGTTCAGTTTATTTTATAAAGTTTTGAGAGTGATGAAGAGCATTAGCAGTGAGCACCAGTTGTAAAGATGTAATGAGCACCAGGAGTAATGATGGAGAACCATGTAGGGAAGCTAACAGGCAACTGAGAGGAAAATTAATCCAAAGAAAAATAAACCTCTTTCCAGTGGTTGCCCAACCCTCCCTGTAATATGTCCACAAATAAGTTTTTGCAGGAATTATCCATGAAAGTTTTCAGCAAGCAACAAAATCTATGATTGAAGTCTTCCACAGTGTATGTTCTGTGTTATATGGACAATAAGTAGGAATGGATGTGAAACAAACTACATAAAAAAAATCAAGGAATTCTACAAAAAAGTACGGAACTACGTGTTCACAGCTTGAAATAAAGAAATGAAAATTTCCGTTTTAACAATCTTCCCATTTATTATTTCCTTTTTTATTATGTAAGGCGTCCATTGTCCCTTTCATTCATTGTAAGATTATCAAAATTACCTGGTCAATGTACAAACTTTGGCAGCTGGGAAAACAGACTTTTCAATACTGGTGTGACGTAAAAGGTACATAACCTAGATTCCAACATCCTTAACTGCACTTATTATTCTTGCACTGTTGGAGATTAAAGACTAAGATGACGATGGGGTTTTATTTTATTGTTCAAAGTTCACTTCTGAGAAATAAAGAAGTCAACAAAGACTAGAAGTATGGACAAACCCATGGTGCCCAACAGAGGTTTGGTGTAGCAACAGGAATCATGAAAACCTGTGAGCTATCCGCTCAGCAAATCATAAATAACCAATTCAGCAAACCTGAGCCCACTGTTTGTGACCCTTCCTAATCTAATCCCTTGGGCTGCAACTGTGGCATAAATAGTGTAAAAGTCTCATGGAGGGAGTGAAATGGCCCAGTTACTGTTCCCTAAAAGTTGTCAGAAACAGGTTGCAGAGCTGACTGTACCAGAGGAGCTCTCTTTGTCCCTCAGGGCAGCAGTTATGGACAGAGGCAGGAAGACGTACTATCTGTGTCCAAGCTTTGTTTCTCTGGCTAGCAAACATGCAACGCCTCTGCCCTTGTCTGCACATGACTGCTGTCCACATTTTGTGAGGGTCTGCCCAATGTGACCCTCATACTTCCAGAAAGCAAGATGGCTCCCATGCCACCAGTGACACATTGTGTACTTTCAGAGCACACAGTGGACACCAGAAGTCATATGCTTTTATCACACAGTCGTGGCTGGAACACTTTATCAACTTAGTCTGGTAGTTGTCTGGCTTATCACGGTATGAAGGACCAGTAGGCAACAGTTGTAGGACATTCTTTGGAACAGCTTTAAACTTTCCTAGAAGTGCAACAAAGGAACTGATACTTGGCAACAAAATGTGCCTATACAAATTTAACATACAAAGGTTTTTTAGGGGTTTTGAAGTGCACCATTTATACTACACACATGAACACTTACAACATATATCTTTTAACGAGTAATTTATGCGTAAAAATGGCAGCGAGATTCAGTACAACATTCAAGCAACGCAAAAGCAGAAAA
Source organism: Arapaima gigas (assembly GCA_900497675.1). Classification (NCBI taxonomy): domain Eukaryota; kingdom Metazoa; phylum Chordata; class Actinopteri; order Osteoglossiformes; family Osteoglossidae; genus Arapaima; species Arapaima gigas. Next base: position 605,961 of record UFQX01000268.1, on the reverse strand, counting down.
GGTAAAGATAGGTACAGAAAAGGGGAGCTCAGTTTTTGAGCGCACCGGTCTCCATGCTGTCACCAATGACGTGCGTTCTGTCAAAATACCGTGCAAGTCTTACAGCCGATCAAAAACACATATAACGTAAACATTGGAATCGGTTTCTCAAACAAAACTCTACAAATAATGTCATATTGCATCAGAAGCGATTGCTGAAAGAAAGGCTGTTGACATTAATTGATCAGGGAGGACTGTGCAGGATCCTTGTCAACCTGAGGCTGAAGAAAACTAACTTTCAACCAAGACAAATGCATTTATTTTTCACGGAGATAATAATTAATACTTATTACTAACATGAGTGTGATTAAAAGGATTGAACGGACTTTCAGATTGATCAACATGAAAGTTAAGCTGCTTCAAGGGCCTGCTGACTGATCAAAAGGCCATGGCAGTTATCATCGAGCACCTTGACCACAAATAGGACAGTGTGCTGCTAACTGCCCCATCAGAGAGTCAGGGGCATGTGGAATGTTTCCCCTGTCTCTGTTGTGTCCCTAAACCTTTTGATGTGTGTGTTCATGGTCGGGGACACCCCCCTCAGACACACTCCCAGCCCTTCAGAGCTTTGATGAGTTAATTCCTACTTTGTTTCTCTGCAAACAAAGCAAGATGACCCAAAAATTCTCTCCAAACGACCAAACCTGGATACACTAATCACACAAAAAGAAAGTCAGAAAAGTTAAATGTTCCATGAGGTTTCACATTTACATTTGCACATTAGCCTTTTCAGGTTTAATACATCTTCAAATCACATCAGGAATTAGTACCCAAGTAACATTTAACTTTTATAACAATACTTTACTGTGTTTACTGTGAATTATAAAAATTTCAACTTCTCCTGCTTCAAAAACAAATTTACAGTGATCACTAAATATCCTGAAAAGTGATAAACGTCCTGGCTATGAAAAATAACACCTTATGTTACTCTCCTAAAGATATATTGAACACAAAAGGTTTGTCTCAGAGAGTGAGATTGTTGCATGTGCTTTTGTTCTACTTGAAAGGCTCTATTAAGTTCCCTAAGCCTACAGAAGAGTGTTATACAAAAATGATTTGAATTACACACCCTCAGACAAAAGTGGTTCATAAATGTATATTTAAATTATTTACCTCTGATGAATGTACATGTTCATACGTCACATATGTGCGTGTATGTTGTATATGTAGGCTGTTCCAGACAAGTGAATTATCCTCTGGGATTAATAAACTTTCATGAACTAATTTAAAACGCAAACAAAAAATCTAAAATATTAAAGAACCCTCTTCAGTAGCTCAAAGGTGCAAAGAGTAAGCACCATTGCACAAAACAGGCCAAGTCAATGAAAACTTGTAATACATAAAAACAAATTACGCTACTGGTATTTCTAACAAATGAAACAAATAAAAGCAGAGTAGTACTATGATCCATGAGTAGAATAAACACTTCAGTTAAAATGTCTTTGTGAGTAGAAAGTCAGTCAGGTGCCAGTCATTTTCAGCAATAAAACAATTCCCCAGCCCCTTGAGCATTCACTGAAGGTATCTCAACCAGGAAAAGAAGACCCTAAGAAATCCAAGCAAGTGTTATTGTTGGTCCACTTGATGCTTAACAGCCATTTTTCTCATCGACTCAGTTTGTAAAATACAATATCAATGCTTAATAATTATTTTTGACCAAATTATTTAGGCTTAAACAACCCTTTTTGCTTGCATGTATATCCTAATTTAGACTACATTTTTTTCAGGTCATACAGAGAAAGATTTTAAAAACTCTGATAAAAAACAATTAACTTCAGGCCCTTAAGCACAGCCCTCAGCTGCAATGCAAGGGCTGCTCCTTTACTGGAGTGGACAAAATATCAACCTCTACAGCATGGATATACAATACCAATACCAAAACATAAAATGTAACTTATATGTGTACTTTCATTATATAATTTTAGCAATTACACAAAAATAAATATTCTAATTATGGAAATTAATATATTAGTTCATTCATTGTCACAGATGGCTAGCAGGGCCATGGTAGTCCAGAGCATAGTCCATCACATGACAGTCTCTCTCTCTCTCTCTCTCTCTCTCACACACACACACACACACACACACACACACTTCATTAACTAGCTTACAAAGGCAAATATAGATGCTATAAAGTTACCATTTCACCTGAAATGTGTCTTTGGGCTATGGGTGGAAACCAAAGTACTTGCAGGAAACCCATGCAAAAATGGTGAGAACAAGCAAACTCCTCACACAATGAGCCAGATTCAATTACATGTTCAAACTCACAATCTGGAGCTGTGAGGCACCAGCTGCACTACTGTGCATGTTAGTCTTTATTTGGACAAGAAAGTATTGAATGTGGATAAAAGACTGAATTAGCCTGGTGTACACTGATATTAACACAGCATTCATTATTATCACAAATTTTAAATCAAAAAGCCCATGAGTCATGCTACACTCATGTTAGCAGAAAATGAAAGAAAATGTGCAGCGCTTTTAGGTGTATGAATTATTAAGCAAATTTCTGTTGAAATGGCTTGGAGGTGTTTCTGGTCATTTGGTTCAGCTATTCGCAAAACTATATGGCTATGTGCTATAAATCAACAGTGTCTCAAGAAAAGGCATATAGTGCTTTGTAAAAGTATTCAAACCCTTTGAGAGTTAACAAGATTGCCTGATGACAAATGATGTACATATTTTCCGATCAGTATTTTTATTGCCCACTCATTCTCTAACCCCAAACTATCAAAACCAAAATAAATTGTTTGCAGATATTCTAAAGAAAACAAAAAACTGAAATATGCTGCTTGTATATGCATTCAAACCTCACACATTAATATTTAATAGAGACACCTTTTTCTGCAATTACAGCTTTAAGTCTTTTTAGTAAGTATTTGCCCACTGTTCAGGAGGTACTTTCTCCCCTCTTCTCAGCAACTCTGCAGCAGGTTGTTCACATTGGGTGGATGACTCTCGTTGAGTGCAATTTTCAAACAGCCCACAGACTCTCAATGGGACTGAAGTAAGGACTTTGACTAGGACACTGTAGGACATCCACCTTTTTACGTTTGAGCTGCTCCAATGTTGCTTTGGCCTTGTGCTTACAAAATATGTGCTTTGTCTTCCTGAAAGGTGAACTTTCTCCCAAGCTTCTATCTCTTTGGAGACTGAAGCAGGTTCCCTAGCAATATTTCCCTTTATTTTGTGCCATTCAATTTTAATAAGACACTCTATCTCTGTTGATGAACAGTATGCACACAGCATAACACTGTCACCACCATGTTTCACTGTATGGAAGGTATTTCTTCGGGCATGGGCAGTGTTAGGATTGTGGCACACTTTGAATTTTGACCTAAAAGCTCTATCTTGGTCTCATCTGACCACAATACATTTCCCACCAAGCTCCAGACTTGCTTTGATATTTTTTTGAGTAATGTCACTCTCCCATACAGGTCAGTTTCCTGCAGTGCTCTCTATATTGTTTACTGGTGCACCTTTCCTCCATTTTCTGCCATCGACGTCTGTAGCTGCTGCTAAGTGATAGTTGGCCTCTGCGGCTTCAAGTTTGCATCCTGCTCAGATGCTGAGTTTTGAGGAACGGCCTTGTCTATGCAGTGTCTGGCCGCTATTATGCAGCTTCCCCTTCCTGATTATCGATTCAGCAGTGACTATGTCCAAAGTCCTGACCTCAATTGCACTGAGAATGTGTGGTTCACAAGCATCATCCAACCAACCTGAACATCCTGCTGCACATTTGACAAAACAAGTGGGGAAAAAGTCTGCTTACCCCAAAAGACTTAAAGCTGTTTTTGCAGCTAAAGGTGGCTCTATAAAAATTTCAAAGTGTGGGGGGTTTGAGTACGTATGCAAGCAGCGTATTTCAGTTTTTCATTTTCGTTAAAATAAATGCAATCAAATAATATGCCTCTGACAATTTAGGCATACAGCATATGAGTTCACAAAAAATACTGATTAGAAAAATATGTGCAAGTATAATTTGCAATCCAGGTAATGTTCATAAGTTTCAAAAGATTTGAAAATCTTTGCGGGGAACTGGAATCTTGTACTATGTGGCCTTGTGCTTTTGTAATGGTGGAAATGTCATGATACTCCATGACTGTCAAATATCACAAAATAAGATGCTACACCATATACTGTGCATGTTTGCCTGGGTGATAGTGTCCACTGGCTAAAAGAAGGCAGCCAGCAAAACACCCTGTACAACTTGTCTGATACAATCAGTTGGAGGTGAGCACAACTAGACTGGTTTATCTCATACTTACACTAAATGAGTTGGTCTGTCACCGCGTTCCCATATTATTAAACCATATCCTTATTTTATTAAAAAAATCTGCTTATCTTCTTCAAGCGTGAATGATTACATATTTTAAACCGAATTAAAAATGTTACAGGAGTCTTGTACCATTATTTTTTTCCATTTGATTTTTTTCTTTAAAAGCTCTGAATGATAGTACCCACCCCTGGTTTGAAAGCAGGCAGCCCAAGTCCTACTCCAATAGTGGCTTTGTTAGGGTTCACCACAGAGTTGTAGTGAATGTTACGATGGTAGCTAACTCTGATTGGCTCGTCGTTGTTTTGGTGGATGCCATGGAACGTGTTGATTGGTTCTGGAGCAGAAAATACAGAAGGAAATGGATGATTAAACCTTTGTGTGTGTGTGTGATTGCGGGTGTGTGTGTTTGTGCGTCTGTACATAATTGAAAACTTTAAAGGTATCAATTTAAAGACATTGGCAGATAACATTTTGTCAACCATAATGATTAAAAGTTCTTAGATCAAAATATTCGGAATAAAATGAAGTGCCAGAACTGCCAGTTACTGAAAAAGTTCCCATAGGCCTTGCGTAACCAATAGATTGTCTTCTGGAGTCAACTTCACATACAGGCAGAAACGATTTACAGGCACTTTGGTAGGGCTGTCAAACAGTGTTATTTTTAAACAAGGCATCTCACATTGCATGGGAACCTTTTTATCATTTGTTTTTTCATTTATCCTGCATGGCTGTATCTACAATGCCACACACCTGTGCCATACTGGTAAACCTCCACAGGCCGGTTGTACATCTCTGCCATTGCCTGCATCTCAATGTGGTTCCCATGGCAGTTGTTTTTCCTCTTCCTGTTGATGTATGTGGCAAAATCTTCTGTCACATAGTTAGAGAAGTAGTCTGCATTCTTCATCTGCAATGGAAGGAGAAAAAATGCCTTGTTCAGTTAAAAAAAATGCAATGCAGTCAAGAATGAACCATGGCCATATTCATTTCGAAAACCCCTTTTTGATAAGAAACAGAGAGATGACTCACCAGGTAGTCCATACAGTGCTTTCGGACCACTTCATGCATATCTTGGTCTCCGTATACTTGATCAGCTGCGAACACAAAGAAAATATGTATAAACTGGTTAATTGTACACCTTTAATATTTAATGTTAAATGTCCATTCATCTGCTAAAAAATGGTGCTTTGGAGAAAGATGAGTGAAGACTGTCTAACCTGGTGCACAAGGCTATATAGCAAAAGAAATGGAGCCATATTCTTCCTTTGGAAGCTCAACCATTACTGTGAACATGGGGATATTCCAACCTTCTAGAGGGGAGTTTCTAAAATTAGGTCTTGCAACCCAAGGGAACTTCACTTTCATGACAGGCCAGTTTTTTTTTTTCAAATAAAGAAGGCATCATAATTTTCTAAATGATCCAATTAAATCAGTATATTTTGTGCATACATATAGGCACCTAATATTCTGATTCACCAGTTCACAATATTTTCTGCAAGTTTGGTGCGGATTAGCAGTGTTAAAGCTGCTGCAGACAGGAGTAATGCAGGCATTTTGGCGGGCTCCAGTAATGCATGAGCACCTATTCATGCTCCCCAGCAAGAACAACCACAAATGTAAACAGAACGCAGATTATCTCCCGCCCAAAAACCCTCCCCATCTGATATGCAAATTTGTGTCAAATGCAACGCTCATTCCAGCAAGTCACATGACACAGCGGCAAAAATTCTGAGAAACTCTTAGTCAATTTCCTCTTTCATGTTATAACCTCACAATGAGGACACATAGAGAAGATAGTAAAAAAAATGGCTGCTGGAGGAGTATGAAACCACAGATAATTGTATTGTTTTTACTGCTCAAAACTTAGATGCTACATGTTCTGAGAACCATTCCTTTCAGCAGATTGAAATGGTAAACAAATTAAGAGCAAGCAGACTTTTCTTATGACTTTTATTTGGGTATTTAAGAGCCCATGATTATTACTCAGTCCATAATTATTACCGAGTACATGATTATTGATACGACATTGATTATACACAAAGGACCACAAAAGTTGTGTCAAATCAAAAGTTGTACAGGTGCCCAAGAGCCCCCACAAGATCTATAACATTATTTTTTTCCAGTTGAAGCAGTTTTGAGGACAGGGGCCTCATACAGAGTGCAGATGTAGTCGTGCACTTCCTCCTCCTCTCTTTCTTAGTAAAGAGGAAAATAGTCAGCAGTGGTGCTTGTCAAAGAAGCCTGCTTCCTCCTCTGATTCCCCACACAGATATGACTATACAAACAAATGAGTAACCTGTGGAAAAGAAAAAAAAAGTTGGTTTCACATCCCTAATTATGACAGCAGTAAACAACATTTTTGTTTTGCTGGATTTTTAAAATAGACATCAATTAATACTGATTCCTGTTCTATTCAGAGCTTTAGTTTGGATAAAAGGGGCGGGTATGCCATTAATTTAAAAGGAAAACCCAGAGCCCACCTTATGGTACAGAGTACATTTTTTATCATGTCAAATTTTTGAAAGATTCTACGTTAAACCCTGTGTTTCGTGGAGACAGGGTTCCAATGCTTGGTTGTTCACGGGTCCAGTTTCTTAGCTGTCAACATGCCCACACAGCTGCTTAACATAAAAAAAGCAGAAAATACTATATGTCAATAGAAGTTTCATTAAAAAATAAACAAGAACTGCATACTTCATTATAGGCTGTATTAAAGAAATTGGAAATATGAATATTTACAGGTGATTGATGAAATCAAAGTAACAGCTCTGAAAATGTAGTTTTGTAACGTGGACAAAAGCCAGTATTTTGGTTTCTTGTTCCTATTTGACAGGACGCAGCAGAAGGGGTGTGTTTGTGTGTGTTTATCTGTGTGCCAGTTATCAAGGCATTAAATTAGATGTGTAAGTAGGTGGTGGTGGTTTTTAAGGAATTCCCCTTTAGTCATTCATATAAGCCTGACTCCTCATCCCACTCTCATCGAACCTTTTCACATCTCCATGTCAAAAACTATTTACTGGTTCATACCATGACGATCTTCATAACTCAATCTGTTGCTTTTTTTTAAATACCACCACTAGAGACCTGTCATCTTAACCTGTTATCTTATGTTCAAAACAAAAGGCAATGATGGATAAGTGCAAACCAGTAAATACAAACACAAAAATAAAAATACAAAAATTAATTAAGAATGCAAGTGCATTTCAAACGCACTTTCTTTGTATATTTTGCAACAATTTGCTGAACTGAAAACACTAAGCAATCATAATGGTCTCCACCGACAGACCGCTATAATCACCCCAGCATATCCTGTCACTGAGCAGAAAAAGGAACGACTGATATTAAAGAGTCAATTGACATTCGACTTTACTGAGAAAAGCTACCAAGATATGACTATAAGGAGAAGGACACAAAATAGAGAAATGGGGAAGAAAGAAGGGTGAGCTGGAAAGCGATGGTGCTAGCTAACAAAGATAACTAGAGGTTTTCTAAGAAAGGTAGAACTGTGTGTGTGGGTTTGGAGGGAGGGGCAAGCTGGCCCTGCTGGTATGGCTGGCCCTGATAAAGCTTATCCCTAGGAGACAGACTGCATACCGCAGCAACCCTACGGATGGGGTGTGTGCTACTGCTGCACCTGTCCCCTACAGTGACTGCAAAGGGTGGCTCCCAATTTGGCGACTGCGTATATCTGGATGTTTGGACACAGCAGTGCCCAGATCAAAACAGATCAGCTGGTTGTACTAATGTCTTCATTCAAATGAGATGAGGTGACTTGTGACAAGATGCCCTGTCAGGCATGTTCATACAAAAGTGGTGCTTTTCACTTTGAAAAACTACTAAAGTATTGTGTGATGTGAGGAATAAAGATGCGCATACACATTGGGTAAATTACAGAAATACAGCAAGATTGCTGTGCTCCATGTGCCTCCAACACTTAAACCTGCAAATTCCTGCCCCATGCAGCTCAACACAGTCCAGGAAGTGGCAAAGACCATCAGCAACTTCATTAAAAACACCATGGATTATTTCTTATGCTGTTAAAATTCAATTGTTTTGGTCAGTCACTCTGTGTACAGCATCAGTCAAAAATCTGAGTGTATCTAGACAATACACATATGGGATGAACCGGACAGAAGTCGCAGTAAGGCAACACCAATTTCTAGAAACTTCTGCAGACCATGTCTCCTGCTGGAACTTGCTAACAATGCCTTGTGAAAAAGGTTGCTTTCCAGTGCGCATACTCAAACTTTTGACTGGTGACGTATAATGAAAATGATGGAAGTTTATACATTTCTAAATTAAAATTATGAGCAAAGATAATGTCCCAACAGTCTAATAGAGCTAATTCTGCATTAGCAAGGGTCATGTAACATTTAGTGTCCCAGTGATTTGGCTGGGTTCCGTCAGTTGCACCCAGACACGGCTGAAAAGGGACTGCTTCACCAAGGCACTTGGTGAACTTACCCCCAGCTTAGGAAACAGAAAAAAACCTTTGACCACTCATGGTTACTGTGACAGAAATATCATCTGAGTTATAAATCTGGGGAAAAGGGGTGGCGTGAGCTCGTGCTTTGCTTTAGGATGGTTGCCAACGTAACAAATGCAAATTTCTGAGGCTCTGCTACATTTATTTTGCCTTTTAAATGAAAGTAAAAAGTCCTGCTCATTTTTAAGCTCTCTCAATGGAATTACAAAGCTGCATGAACCCCTGAAATTGGAAAAGCTGACAGAAGTTTCTTTTCACACATTCAAAGTTGCGCTCGATCCTCACATTTCCCTTATGAAACAAGTTCAATGACAGGTTTTGAAACTATTAACGGACCTTACCAAAGCCCTCCAAGTCAGCTGGAAGACTAGCAAATGCAGGCAGGGGGAGGTGAGGATGAGGAAGGGGAGCCTAAAAAGTAGGGAAAAGGTCGTACCCACATTGCATAAGACCCACTTTCAGGCCATGCGGAGGTGTAAGTGACAGCCAGTCTGCTGCTCTTATTGGGAAAGACTGCGGCTACAGTTGGGGTCACTGGATACTGTCATGAGTAAATTGTTGTTCTTTCCATCCCAGACTGGCAAATCAGACAGTCTGCTGTCTGTAGGCCAAAGAGAAGCATCATATGACCTCCAAAACCATTGCTGCCACAATGCAGCCACGGACTCCATTCTCAATTTCTAAACTCATTCCTGAAGGATTTATTAAAATATAAGAATGCAACAAATTCCTTCAAACCTGCATTAAATGGTACCAGCATACCTTTCCTTTGTTTTAAATGTGTTTAATTTTTATTAAAGTAGATGTTTCAGTTCTATTCCTTACTTAATGTGCAGTACACAGTTGGTCAAAAGTCAGCTAAGCACAGTCACATGCAGTTATGTATGCACTGTTATGAGCATCACAGGTGAACTGGTTTGTATGGAATGGGCTGCATGCTGTTGACTGCAACACTCGCTCACCCTTTGATCTGCGCTGGGGAACACTGACACGGCAATGCTGCATGTTACACTGGGATTGCAAAGGAAAAGTCAGATGCAGGTTCTAAACCAGATAATCTGACAAGCATTATCAGCAGCGCAGAAAATTGGGCAAGTTTCAGGTCAAAAGCAAAACTTGAATGGAATTTCCCTTTACACGTGGCATACATAGGTCATCTGTATGCTGACAATGTCTGCCGGCATGACCCTGTTTCGTCTACCACAGACACTGTGTACTTTTCAAGCCCAGGTTTCATACACACAATCTATTTTTTTTTATATTCTTCACAGGATGTGCACTTTCTAATACTGCACTGATCATTTCGATGAATGGTTAACTTGAAAAAGCTCATGGATGTGCTCTCTCTGGAGATCATGTCTGCGGTCACTCTTTAGTCTGAAAAGCAGGGCAGGCCAACAGCACTGGAGCTGCTCTGACAGATGGAGTTTGTCTGATGAGCAGTTTCTTTGACACCATGTGCACCCCCTGACCTCTGACCTGCACTAGGAAACACAACGGTCAGCGCACGCGACTCCCACGTGTCCTCTAAATGCTCCAGCTGGCTAGACATACGGAGGGGACATCTAAGGCCATGAAACTAACAGTGCTTACACAATTCAATCACTTGGGAGTGCTGCTTTCTCTCAACTAAATCCACAAACACAGATCGTTACATCAGACATACTGCTGGACATAATTTATAATGGAACGACCACATAAAACAGCTGCAGAGTCAGACTGGAAAGTTGCCTACTGGTATTTTACCTGCTGAATCAGGGTACAATCATTTAAATGATAAGGCTGCAATAGCAAAACTACATAAACAAAGAGCAAAAATATAAAACATCTCAGACATATGGTAGCAAGTTAAGCAGAAAAAATTTAAGAGAACGGTTTTTTTCTAATAGTTTATTCATGTAACCACCATACATGGGATCAGTACCAGTCGACAGCTTTCAGTAAAGGTGGAAGAACACAGGCCTATTATTTCTTCCTTCTAGGTGTCTGTATTCAAGCAGCTTATTCTGCAAGCACTCCACAGGTGGTGGAACTAGTATATTGGTGAAGAGCTATTGCAAAACCATAAATTCATACAAATACTGAGCTGTGCAACTTACAATGCTTAGCCCTTACAGGACTGATGTTTTCTGGATACAGCATTTGCACAAGTTCTAGTTGCAATAAAACTAATCTTCTCTTAGTACTGACAATCTCTTCTGAGATAATTTCCTCTAAAAAATGATGGAAAGGGAGGTATCGCAGGCTCACAGGTAAACCGCTTGTGCCTAGACCTTCTGTGTTGACTGCTACCACCTTAAATCTTAAGTGTCAGGGTTAGAGCTGGGGTACAGTCTTTACACATTACTTTTTTCCTTAAAACCCAGTGGGAGGCTTGAAAATATATACTTTGCTAAGACAAGGCACCAGAGGATACACAGCATGGATTTAATGTTGCTAGGACCTGAAGGATGACAGCTCCATTTTTATTGACAAAACAAAAATTGAAGAGATAAGCTCGATTGGCCAACATGACCGTGCTTCCTTGTTGCAGTAGCTAAGCTTATGGGAAACGAAAGCAGTACATTAAATACTTTAGTTCAGTAGGGATGGAAATTACACACTGATTCATACCCAAGAAATGAAAACAAAGACATAAAACAAGCTAAACCAGTATGGCTTGAAGCCGGCGCTTCACGTCTGCGTAGTTATATTATACTGACACTTGGCTGGCATTCAACACCCGACTAGAATGTGAAGCATGCAGGTCTCCTCCTTGCAGACCCCACATGATTAGTAAACAAGGAAACCTTTTTTTGCTTTATTGATAGATTCCCAAAATGCCATTTTATGCCATGAGTATAATACAGTAACCAGCAGCTCTTAAAACTCTACTGTCATTTGCTGTTCAAATGATAGCCAGTGGAAAAACAATTTACAAGTTTGCTTGCCCTTTACATGGAGAGATCAAAGGCTTCCATCACAAAACTGGTGGCCTTCCTTCCCAGAGGCCTACACCAACAGAAACAACACTGGGATTATTTGCATACTTTGCAGCTGCATTTCTCCCCAGGCCACAATCCAAGAGACCAAAACGAGTGAAACTCGGTGCTGTGGGTGGAGGGAAAAATCCTGAGCCAGAGCAGAAATAAACAGGCCGTTTCATTTCCTGCAAAACAAAGTATTTGCACCCTATGTTGCCTGTTCATTTGGGGCTAAACAGCTTGAAGACAGGCCCAGTCAAATGTCAACACTGCAAAGCATTCAGAGCATTAGCACACCCCAGGGTTCCCCGGTCCAGCCAAAGCTGAAACTTCTCTGAAGACAATAGAGCACATCTGAAGTTCATGCTCAAATAAACTCAACAGCTTGCTTACTCTTCACCACAATCTTACTAAGTAAATACACAGAGAAATTGTGTGAAAAAGAAAATGCAAATAAAAAACAAGTCTAAAAAGAGGTGACAGCATACAACAAATTGAGTCTTACAAGTAACACCTGAGGTTAGGCCGACACCAAAACCAAAATATGACATGAAGCCACAGCTAAGTGCTTTCGGAGCAGAGGGGAGGAGCTTATAGGAACTAGCAGCAGCCCCCTCCACCACTTCCCCTTACATCAACCCCCTTTGACACTTACCATGTGTGTAAAATTACTCTTAAACACCAACGGCCCATCTAACACTTTCTTTGAAAAGGACAGACCAGCACGTCACTCTAAGTTAAATATGAACCTATGGTAACTCGAGGGGATTACTTGGTTTAATTTCAAAGAAGCAAACCAGTTAAAAAAAAAAACACCAGACTTTTACCCAGGAAGGCAAAAAAAAACAAGTGCAACAAACAAATGCTGAAACAGTCATGCTGGTTCTCATCACATGTGACAACACCTACTGTATTGTGTCAAAATCAATTAGGCCAAAGCATAGACAAGGGTTAAGGATGAACACAGCAGTTCTTTTCTATGGCACACCATATATGTGGTCCTTTACTTTTGGTCAGATTTTGTTCCTAGCAAAGTAAAATATTGTGTTCATCTGCCTGATCCTTCTCCATACAGACATAGCATGATCCAGCACAGGTCAAACAGTATGGTGTGGGAGGGCTAGCACAGAGTCAACAAGTTCCATATCTTTATATGCGGGCAACCTGAGGCAGGCAGGCAGGAACTCAAATCCCCCTGATCACCTTTAGGTCCTTTGATACCTGAGACAAAGCTATATTCTGTCACATAGTCTATCAACAGGACAGACATTCAACCTCCCAGAATATTAGATACTTTTGGTTCCGTTTCAGTCCCAGTTTAGATCCTTGTGGGTTCCCCTAGTTATTGATCCTAGAAAATCATAAAATCAGCAACACAGTAAACCACCACCACAGTAACCATCCATCATTTTGCATACTGAGTAACTTGCAACTGGTTTTGTGCAGTTTAAAAAAAAAAAAACATTCAGGCTGATATTCTCTACTCAGACCAGGAATTTCTTCTGTAATTCAACTAGGTTTGTTTTGCACAGTGAGCCAAGTGTGAGGTTCTGAAGGGGACCAATGGGAAACTCCTGACTGTCAGTCTTTCTGGTATGTCACAAAGCAAAACGGATCAGAGAAAAAAAACATAGTCAAGCTGGGTAAACAAATAGTAAGGAGGGAAATCCCAGACTGTGGTCACTGTACCAAAAACAGAAGACATCCTTTATCAGTGAACCTCCCCCCCACCATTTTCTGAAGCCAGAGTCTATGGGTACCTTCCTTCTTCCCACTTGAACACTGTTTGCTTGTCATTGTAGTTTGACTTACCGTTAACACTATGCAGCCAAAGGCCACAACAGCCACATGTTGTGAGCATGACGGCCAGCTGATAGCCAAGAAACAAACAGTGATGATGATGATCATGACAGATAAGTCTGTCAGGCATATAGCAAAGAGCATAAGCAAAAGCATTTTGTCCTAAGCGTGTATTTGCCCAACTATGCGCGTGTTTTCTATAACAGCATGACAGGAGACTTACAATTAAATGTAAATAATATACTGACTGTTATTCTTAAAGGGGCAATGATGAAAATGTTTTATTTCTATCTATGTTTTAGCACGTTATTTAACATCATCCTTCTGTACTGTTCTACATCTTCCCTGAGATTCTGAGACAAATTCACTAACACACTGCAAGCACCAGTTTTGAACTTACTGATGTGAAGCAATACCATCACACACAGCATAAAAACAGGTCTCCCAGTCAGTAACCTGTAAGGTGTCTGCCCCCTAAAGTGACACACATAAAATACACTGGGCATCTCAGGGTTTTTAGGCACAGGATTTATTAAACAGACTAGACCTGCACTCAGAAATACTTTTAAGAGCATTAAAAATGACAGTTTTTGCAGAAAAATATTTTTGTGTGTGAGACTAAATGAGTTTTTAACATCCTTTGGCTAAAAGCCCAAAATATGTTTGCTACAGCCTGTGGTAGAACAGCACCATCTGGAGTGGAAACATGACAATTGCATCCATATTTTATGCACCAGCTTCAATTCATTATTCTTTTGTTATAACAGAAAGGCAAATGAGGGACTGGAAAGTATCTATTATCTTTCACAGCACAAGCACATTACATTGAAAACAGTTCCTGGCAGAGCATCAGAAGGTTTAGATTCACTTACACTTTTCATCCTGAGCATTAATCTTCTCAGCTAAAATCCTCCCAAAACATTTTTATTTAATTTCCTATTCTATGACTGGCCTGGTAAGGCAAGTAGAGTAGAGAAGGGGCCAGGAAAGACATTTTGCATGGCAACAGTCTCCAGATTCTACTGGGCATAACCAGTCTTTGTCAGGCAAAATGAAAGGTATATAATCTCTCCAGCATGTCCTAGGTTTGTCTCTGGGCTTCTGACCAGTAAGATGTGCCTGGCACAGTTCCCACTAAAAGTGCTCCAGGGATATTCTACCTATCTGCTCAGACCACCTCAACTGGCTGCTCTCAATCTGAAGCAGTTCACGACGATAGTTGAGGATGGGGATTTAAACCTAGATATCAAGCGCTTTGTGCAGGGAGTTAGTGGCCCTTTCCCTGCCACAGTCCAGTACTCTCAACCCCTAATTGAAGAAAAACTACCTTTTCCAGGAAAGGACCAAAACCTTGGATTTTGAGGTTTTGACATTCATCCCAACCATATCAAACTCCCGTCCATGGCTGTGGTGAGCTCACACAGCAGTTTAGCATACTCTTTTTAAGCTGAGCTTTGCCAGGACACATTATCACACAAACATGATCAGAATAATTTATTTATCCAGATACGAATTGGGTCACAATACTTCAATCTGTATAGATTAAAAGAAGCAGCGTTAAAATACATCAAAAACAGGAATTCACTCATAAGGGAAATCCTATAGGAATAAGTCAGACTGGTTATGGCAGGTTTAACAGCTTTCAAATATTCACTAACCCTAAGAGGAATTCAAACCAACACCTGGATAGACAGGAAGCAAAACTGAATCCTGAAGTGGACCCCAGTCACACAGGCAGCAGTTTTGGTTTATGTGCTACCTTACTGGATGTGAGGAGGCGTTGGAGCGGAGGAGGACAAGGGACATGAAGCAATGTGAGCAGCGTGTCCACCTACCTACTGCTCTGAAGAGGCATGCTCCGTCTTCTTTCATTTTCTTAATGACAAAGCCCTTCTTTTCCCTAAGTGCCTTCTCGAACCAGTGCTCCTGCTGCAAGAAAGAGAAACTGTGCTCACAAAAATGGCCAGACCTTGAGCTGCCCCCATTTTCTTAAGAGTCACATTACACTTCAGCTACTTCTTTTTCATTGCTATGCCATACACAGGCTTTCAAACCCCTTTATCATACCGCAAGATCTGTCCTTGATAACCTGCCTTTATGCTTTTTTTAAAATCCTTGGAACAATGCTGAAATGGTGTGATTTTTTTAAATTGAAAATAATTAAAGAGTCACTGTCTGGTTAATGTCATAAGCAGTCAATGATGGCGCACGTTTTATAACCATGTTGTTTTTGGAAACTGTCCACTAATGCTTGCTTTAGGGACCATCCGCACAAGTAAATTTTCATCAACATACATTTTTATGTCTAAAACCAATCCTCCACAGTCCTACATTTGCCTCTATGAAGGTTACACAGCACAAGCATGTGCATTGCTTTACAGACATTACAATGAATAAATATTGATATTCATTAATTATTTGCAAATAAACACCTGAAACATAAATTACAACATATACCTCATTTTAAATAAAGACAGTAAAGCTTTCCAGTTTTCTGTATTGTGGTGGAGGTAAATAATAAGTGAGATTAACTGTAAAATAAATATATACGCATGTGCTTTTATTTTGTGTATGTAATGCATTACCTGATATCATGCACATGGATAAGGAATTAATGTGCATTATTACAAAATATTGTGGCACAGTGGACTTGGGTAGTAATCAGGTATGTGGCTATACAGTGTAGACTTACGGAGTGTTTCATGTAAGATGACATAAAACAGAAGTTTTCAACAGCAACCACATTAACAGCCACAAAGCAACCCTGAGCTCCATAGTGTGATAGCTCCTGAAGTTTGTCAGTCCATTAAACACTACGATTAAGAGCAATGGTTCAATAGAGACCAATAACCCAGGGGGAACACGGCCACTCGCCTGTGTGCCACGTGCTTATCTTAAATGTGTAATGTGTTATTTGAACAAATTTACACTAAAATAACTATGCACCACCACTTCCCATCTGTTTACCTAAAACAAAACCAGTCTTTGGACTTCAAAAGGTGGGGTCGTACCCAGCAATAACACAGTCATGAAACACCAACTGTGTTTCAGACCCAAACCCTGGGCTTAACCAGGCAATGTGGTGCAAAATGAAAAGATAAAACATATTTCTCAGCTGTAAAAAAATTAACCAGTTTAAAAAAAACAGAACATTTTCTAAATATACAACATAAAAATATATTTTTTTCAACACTATTTACAGTTAAAGGTCCTTCACCCTGATCATGTGCAAATGTACACTGTCATCTCATATTTACTACACACTAACATAAACGTGTTACAATTTAACCATGGGAATGGCAGTCATTTCAAACTGAGTTAATGTAGTAGCCACATAGTAATAATATAACACTTGGGAAAAGTAAGAAAACTGAGCTCAAGTACAGACAAACAGCAGAGGTAGGAGTGACTTATTGATCATTAGAGACACTTCTCTCTGCTTCTGTGCAGTGGAGCCTGTTCATATCAGGCAACTAATGAAAGGGGAGTCTACACCTTTTATATCTAAGAAACGGCTGAGTGGGAGCTGAGGAAACACTGATATGGAGACCATAGTGCATTTCATTAAGGTACGCACCAATAAAATTACAGAGGAAGAAGACTACTATAGCAGATTAAAACATACCAATAGAATATACAGTACATTATACTGCACTTTGCTTGGTTGTATGTGATTTCACAGCATGTATATGGGTTTAGCCATATAATGAAAGGTCCCCTATTTGTCAAACTCTGTTGCTGTAGTACACTTGAGCAAGATCTTTACCCTGAATACACAAGAAAAAAAGGTATTTAATATTGGATAAACAGACTCATTAACTGTGTATAAATCTAACACTAAGTAACCTTGATCAAAGATGACAGATAAATAAATAACAACCAGTCTGTATAAAATGTACAAGAAAACAGCATTCACTTAAATTGTGTGTGTGTCATGGGGGTCTGCAGATGAGGATGGTGACATCTGGAACCAGCCCTTTGTGGCTCATTCAGTCTCATCAAACAGCACTGACAGCTGACTGCATGGCAGTTTGCTTTTACTACCAGTTATCAGATAAGCCATGCTTATCCAACAAATCAGGAGTGTTTATAAGTTACTTTTTAGGTGAGACTAGCTGAGTCACCCAGTGTTACTCAGGTCAAAAATGTATAGTGGTGGAAAGGTTAAGAAAAGGAATAACACATTATGTATCTCCAAAGTGTTTTACCATTAAAGAAGTTGTATTTTGTACATAAGTATTGTTTGTGCTGTTGGACAGATAAATGCCACACACTGATGACAGCACCAGTTGCAGTCAAGCAGAAAAAAAAAATAAAACAATACATAATCAGTAAACTTTATTACCCTTAACATCATTGATGTGTGCAGTACTGTGTGTGTGTCTCATGTATATTACTTTTTAATTTTTCCATTTTCATTTGGCCACATATAACAGCTACTGGTTCTTGTGATCAAACAGTCGAATGGCACTGGCAGCAACATGTGTTGGGTGTAGTGACTTGCACACAATAATATGAAATTATATATAACCACACTTTATTACCTTTCAGTTTATTCAATTTAGTACATTTGCCTGTGTGACAGAATTGCGCATTGGGTGTGTAGCATGAATAGAGTTTGTGCAGATTGCTGTGCAGACAGAAATAACACATCACCAAACTTTATTGCCTTCTATTTTGTGCATGTTTGAATGAGAAAGTACATCGGTGTGTTTGTAAAGCGTGTGAGGGGGTGGTGCTTGTATGTGTGTCAGAAAGTGCATCTGTGTGTGGGGTGAGAAAATCCATCAGTGTCTCGTACGTCAACATGTGCGTGTGGGGAGCGACAAAATCCATCAGCGTCTTTACGTATGCTCTAAATATGATGTTACAACATGCTGTGCGTGATGTTGCTATTCGCGTTTCTTTAAGCCTTGTCAGAGACTGAATTTTAAAATTTCAAAATAGTAAGTAGCCTGTTTGGAGTTTAATTAACTCGACTCAGCAAAAACCTTAATTAGGGCGAGAAGTACTTGTGTGCCGATTTTCACGTTTGTGGCTTGAAAAACAAACTCATGCATAAAGAACAAACAGACAGACAGACAGAGATTGACTGTTATAGATATACAGATTAGTTACAAAGTGATAAATGATGATTACAACCAAAACACGTGGGGTCCAGCTGTAAAAATATGTTTAACCAGAAAAGAGTTCAGGAAGACAAATTAGATGAGGAGTTTAACCCTTAACAACAAGGTGAAGGTGTGCATAATACAGTGGACAGCAACCTGCCATGCTGATTATTTCTGGCCCAACAGGGCAATGCCGTGTCACCATCACATTACCTGTTTGTGTTACTTTAATGTGTCATGGTACTTTACTACATTACTGTTATCTGCTCAGGTCAATGTCAACTTTGCCTGTTTACATTGCTGTTATTTCACCTGTGTGTGTCACTATCACCTGCATGTACTACTGTAACATTACTTGTCTGTGTCATCATTCCCTGCTCATACCACTATTAGTGTCACACTCATCCTGCTTGTGACAATGTCACCAGCTCATGTCACTATCACCAGTTCATATTGTAACTGCTGTTGTCATTCACCCCGATCATACCACCTTTTAACTGTCCATATCTGTCACATGCACCTACCACCTCTATTTACCTGTTCATGTCACCCACACATATCACCGTGTCACTGTCACATACACCTGTCACCACTATTTTTCACGTTCATGTTACCGTCACCTCCATCCATCGCCGTTACTCTACCTGCTCCACTGTGGCGGGGTCCATGGACTGTAGTCTCGACGCGTTCTCGTACTCGTCCTCGCTGTTGTACCCGGCTCCTTCCTCCGAGTCAGGGCTGGGGCCTCCACCTCCACCCCCAGCAATACCAGCCGCCCCTCCGCCGGCCACCCCTCCGGCACAAGGCGTCTGCCGCCGCCTCTTGCTGAGACCGGGGCCCGAGCAGCAGCTCCCGATCCCTCCACCACTGCCTGACAGCTCCCCGCGGCTCCCGGCCACGCAGGGCACCCCGCCACTTCCACTCCCATCTGCCGGCCCCACGGGAGAGCCGGAGCCCACGGGCGGAGGGGAGGCCTGCTGCGGCCGGGAGATCGCCTCGCTCCGTCTGTCCTCCCTTGAGGAGGGTGGCGCGGCCTGGTATGGCCAGGGTGGTGGGGACGCCCTTGGCCTCGCTCCTGTGCGCCCACCGTGTGCGTGCTGATGCGGGTCGGAGCTACTCCTTCGGTCAGTCTCGTCTGGGTGCTCGGGAACTCCGACTGCAGAGCTCGGCTTTTTCTTCGGAAGAATCGTCATGGCTGTCTGCTCTGAGGCAGCGGCTTACGAGTCCACCTTTCGCCGGAAGACACACGTGCCTCTCGTGCGTGTCTCGTGCGTCCACTCGGAACACCAAGCTGCGCCCGCGCGCCGCCGCTCCGAGAACAAAAACAAACGGGCTCCCGCTCCGCGTCCTGCTGGCTTCCCCGTTTCCACAAAACATCAACACACGGAGCTGACGAACGCACACGTCACTTCCGCTCAGCAGTGGTAAGGCTCTGGGTCCGAGTTGTCATTCTGCCTAGCAACCGCAAAGCATCTCACGGGCAACAGAGGCAACAAGGTTAACCAAGGTGTCTTTTCAGAATCATAACTAAGAAATTATTATATTATTATTACTATGTGTTTATTTTCGAAAAAGCGCAAGATGTGTTCAAAGGTAACAGTTGTTCTTTGAATCTGTTGTTCAGCACTCTGGGTCACCGTGTGAGAAGCGCTTTATAAAAATCAACTGAATTGAACATAATTTTACTTATCTTACCAAAGGTCCCTCCTATTTTTTCCTGCTGAAGCTTTGAGCACCATATTTAAGCTCTTTACCACATTTTCCGCTTGACCATTACATCTGTGCTGTAATCTCTGGCCTTTAGAAGGTAATTCAGAACCAGAATAAAGATATAACAATGCCGTATAGCAAAAACAAATAACCGTGCAACAATACAAAAGAAGAAAAAAGCAATCCTACATGACAAAACAAGACTTTTCAACCACATTCAGATTTTTATATAGTACCTCAATGAATACAAACAAAAACAGTTTTTAATTTATGTTTATTTAAATTCTTTTCACAATGACACCGCACATGGTATTTTAAAATAATTTTGCTATATTAAATATTTACACTAAACACAAATACTGCTGTAATGATTTTTAAAAAATTTATTCTGTTAAACAACAGCAACATACTCTATTATAAAAACCCGCTAGCCTATTTTCTGCCAAATTAAATACAGAATAACGCTTGTTACGTATTCCTCACCAATGTCCACTAGGAGGCGCTCTGGCCTCGCATCACTGTTTCCAAGCTCTGCCTCAAGGAAAGTTGCACCAACATCAGCTAATTCAGACATTAGTATTTACATGTCTCGACAGTGGTGTATTTTAAAATTTTTCCTCGCTAAGAGAAAATTAAAACCATGGCAAAAAATTCTCTGACAACAACTGGTGTTAATTTCTTGGCTTGGGGTTTTAAAAATAAACGTAGAAATTTAAACAACAATTAATAAAATTAAATAAACAAATAAATAAGTTAATGAAAATAATTGAAATGAATTATTTAAAGCATGCTATCATAGGCTTTATATTATAACTATAATTATTATTATTATTATTATTATTATTACTATTTTGGGGAGGCAATTTTATCAACATTTATCTTTCAATGTATGAAAATAAATATATTCACATGAAGAGATACAGGTAGAGTCCTAAAAGAACTGTTTATAAATATGCAAGTTTGCTGCAGTTATTTACAGTGTTTAATGCATTTTTGGTTAAGAAAAATGATCCTACTATATCCACTATCAAAGTAGATTTTAGTAATATGTTTCAACATAATTCTCTAAATTCTGACAGTGTAACTTAATGCATGCATGGAAAAACTGTCCTGCCATGTGAATTTGACTCGTCGGATCCTTAGACAGGTGTGGATCAGTGTAAGATAGAAAGTTATTCTAAATAAGACAAGGTTTATTTTAAAATTCATCTCTTACACTTGAGTTTTTAAGTGTGTTTAACTCTGCATGCAATGGTTGCCTTTCCCTGTTTTGTGGTTACTAATCATCATCTTTCAAGACGACCCATTTCTTGACATAGCCTGGAAATGCAGAAGGTGCTCAGTTTGACTTAGCCTGTGACCACAATAATATGTCACACCAGACTCTGTCAGGCAGAGCTGAGTGGCTTTTAATTTCATTATAATCAGTTATGACTGTTTTTTACCTTCATACATGCTGATGAAACATGACTTGTTCAGGGAAACACAACCGGGTGATCAGAAAGTAATACAGTTAATATGATATATAATATTTCCCTTGAATCACAGTTAACATGCAGACTTTTAGGGATAACAATGTAGGGCAGAACTCATGGGATAGAGATTCTGTATGAACTACTACCCGTAGCTCCACTTCAAATAAACAGAACCTAGACATGCTCTTCATATACCCACGATGTTCAAATAGGTGTCTTATCAGCGTAAATATGGTCAGTTCTCTTATTATCCAAGTAAGACAGCACATAATGCAAGGATTCAATTCAGGAACCAGTTTTTTTTTTTTTAATGTTAACATTTTGGATTCTTGCATATTCCAGTCAGAGCAGCACAGTGGCACAGCAAGCACTGCTGCCTTATTGCCTGAAGCTGTTTTTTAAATGTAGGTTTGAATTGAGCTCAGTCAGAGTGGAGTTTACATGTTCTCCCAGAGTTCGCTTGGGTTTCCTTCGTGTGCGCCGAATTCCTCCTACAGTCCAAAGTCGTGTGTTCAGGCAAACTCGGAATTGCGCGTAGTGTGTAAATGTGTGAGTGAATGTGTTTGTGCGAGGCTGTCATGTGATGGACTGACATCCCGTATGGGGTGTATCGCTCCAAACCACTGCAACTCTGACTTGAACAAGTGGAAAGAAAGTGAGTGATTTTCCAGCTATCACATTCATTTAATAAACCAAACCACTGATGGTTATAAAATACTTTTCCTATCATACACTATTATTAGCTATTCACATAACGTTTATTCACTACAGCAACTGGCCACCCCCTCTTCTGCCTGGATTAATAAAATTCATGTGACTTGTCAGTAAATGATTTTGCTGTCCACCGAGCTCTTGAACAGCAGTAGAATCTTCTGTCCATTCAAACTGCAGCCTGAAACCTTTGCATTCTCTCCTGTTCTGTGGAAGCTGTGGACAAGGCCAGTGGCATTAAAATAAAGGTCTGAAACGTTGTAGTACAGTAATTGTTCATTAGTGCCTTCTATATGATGGCGTGACTTGTTTAGCAGAATTAGTTTGGTTTGCATTACAGTCAGAAAAATTTCATTTGCAAACATTTTCAGAAAGCCATTTTATGGATAATATTAATGTCCTTCAGATATTTTTCAATGTCGTGTCAGGAGACAGGTATCTACGTCACGCTGAAGAAATTTCAGGTGTTTTCAAGTCAACCTATTTTAAATAGCTTCTGGTGCCCTATGCCTGAGGTAAAGCTCAGTTACACTTGAAAAGTTCAGTAGCCTGAAGCTAAGCAAAGCATAAATTTCGTTCTGCCTTAATATGTTAGTAAAATCCAATTAAATGTGTTCAATACCTACCCGTGTAGATAGGGTCTAGTACAGTGATCTGGCAAATGTCCCAAGCAAAGGTGAAATCCACTTTCTTGTGAACAATTCAAAATAATGGAATCTCTTATGCTACCAACTGGTGTCCCATCAAGGGTGTACCATGCTTCTAACCATATGTTTCCAGTGAGGTAGGTTCCAGACCACCATGACCCTGCACTGGGCAAGAGGTTATTGTTAATGAACAGATCCAAAAATGGATGGATGAACGTTGTAGCATATAGTGAAACATACCGATTCTTTGCATTCATAGCACATTAGTGAAGGGTGGAAAATTGGTTTAACACCTCAAACTGTTTCCTCACCTCGAGTAAGTTAACACATTAAAAGATTTCACTGCTCAACCACTGAATTCAGTATGGCGCTCGCCATTTCAGAGTGTGCCCACATTTGCCAGAATCATGGGACATTTTCAGGCTAAAAATATCAGATTTTTTTTGTTCACAATGACATCTTAATTTTAAATCTCAAAAGTGAGCATAATATTTACATACAGTATTAGTTGTACGCTGGTTTGAATGTCTTTTATGCAGCTTCACTTCAAATTACCACATGTATGTCTTTGAGGTGTCTATCTGTGCATTCTGGGGGTCAACTGGGCCATCTTTCTCTTTTTCTGCCTCATTTTCCCAGAGGCTGATAAGAGGGGGATAGAGTTCATTCAAAGGGATGGACGTTGCATGCTGCATGTACTTTTTCAGAGAGTGATGGCATGACTTCTGCTTCATGCGGCGGCCCATGTAGAACACCAGCAGAGCCATGATACAGATAGCAAACATGGAGCCCATCACCGCAGCCAGTGCCACATTCGTTGGCTGGGCCACCATCTCAACAGCAAAGCTGGCTTCCTTCGTAGTCACATTGATGCAGGAACGCTGGGTCTGCTGCTCGGAGGTTGCCATGGTAAGGCAGACCTGGTATTCTGTGGAAGGCAGCAGGTGTGTCAAGTTATACTCCTGGACATCAACAGGCACCTTGGCAGTGTAGCTGATCTGCGGGTTGTCAATTTTCATGGTAGCACTAGCCCATTTGGGCTGTATGACCTCATGACTTGATGGACGTGGGTAAAGTTTCCACTCAAGGACCACAGACTGGGAATGGATAATTTTGGCAATGACAACTAGCGACACAGTGGCATTTCCAAATCCTTGCTCCCCATCTCCATGCCCACCACTATGCCAGTCACTCTTGTCCACATGAACTGTAATGCTGTGTGTGTCTGCTCCTTCTGAATTCCATGCAACACATGTGTAGACACCAGCATCTGCTGGTTCCACATGGCGGATTACCAGAGCACCCTGATCTTGTAGCCTGTGTTTCTTTGAGCTGCTGCCATCTGTCAGAACTGATGAGACAGCTTCTGTGGTGACCTTATCCCCAGTTGGTGTCACCCAGTAGAACTGAGGTGCAGGGTCAGCCATGGCCCAGCAGTCTAGAGTCAGGGGTTGTCCAGCAGTAACATTAAGTTGTGCAGGGAAAGTGTGGTGGGAAATGACTGGGAGGCAAGTGTTGCTCGCAGTATTCCAACTTGATGCAACCACTTCCTGCAAGGTGTGACCAGCTAGTTGGGGTGGGGAGGCGCAGAGGGTAATCTGGGACTCCAGCAGCCTCAGAGTAGACTGGTTGCCGACAGCAGACACCCAGATAGAAAGGCAATCACACCTGATAGGGTTGGAATGGAGACTGACCTCATCTAAACTGGGGAAGGAAGAGAAAATCTCTCGAGGCAGGAGGCTGAGGTCATTGTTGCTGACTAGTAAAGTTCGCAGGCCTACCACATCTTGGAAAGCAGCATGGTCAATGTAGGCCAGATGTGGGTTGTTGCGAATTTCCAACTTGGCCATCTCTGGAAGGTTGGCAAAGGCTCCCCTCTCTACAGCCATTAACTCTTCCATGTTGTTCAAGCTTAATTCCTCCAAGTGAATTAAGTCTCTGAAATCACCTTCCCG
Organism: Arapaima gigas; assembly: GCA_900497675.1. Classification (NCBI taxonomy): domain Eukaryota; kingdom Metazoa; phylum Chordata; class Actinopteri; order Osteoglossiformes; family Osteoglossidae; genus Arapaima; species Arapaima gigas. The sequence continues at coordinate 580,785 of UFQX01000268.1, read as the reverse complement.
TATGCGGACAATGGGGTTCTTGTTGAGGTCCAGGAATTTCAGATTGGGTAGGACACCAAGTGCTTTTGTTGGCACTGTTGTCAGCTTGTTATCAAAGAACGAGAGGCTCTCAAGGTAGTCCAGTCCCTGAAACGCACCTTGTGGAATATCTCTGAGCCCCATACCAGCCAATACCAGGCTGTGCAGTTTAGTAAGGGGATGGAAATTCATATCCTGCAGTCCCAGTATGGGGTTTTCTCCAATCATGAGGATCTCTAGGTTTGGAAGGGACTCAAACCAGCGGCTATCTATGGCCACCAATTTATTAGAATTAAGGTGAAGCCTTAGAAGGTTCCCCAAACCAGAGAAGGCCTTGGGACCAATAGAAGAAATGTGATTATGGTTAATGTAGAGCTCTTCTAAACTATTTAGATCCATCAAACAGAAATCTGGTAGATCTTTTACCTGGTTCTCCTCTAAGTAGAGGGTGATGAGCTGTGTCAGGTTATTCAGTCCAATGTCCTGAATCTTTGCAAAATGGTTTTGGGAGAGGTCCAGTTCTGTGAGATTAATAAGATTCTGGAGCTCCACAGTTATCTGGGAGATGTTGTTACTCTGTAGAAGCAGTACCTGGGTGTCTTCAGAAATGTTCCAGGGTACATTACTGAGATGCAGCTCATTGCAGTCCACAGTTTTGGCCTGGTGGTACACAGATTGTGGAGTGTACCATGGGCGGGTTTCACAAACGCACTGTGCTGGACAAAACTGGCTTCCTAAGGAAAAGTGGCATCCTGTTAGTAAGAGACAGCTGGACAGCAATGGAATGAAGATCACCGTCCTCCCCATGGCTCACTGCTGCAAGAAGCAAGGTTTTGTGTCCAGAAATGCTGACTTGTATGATGCAAAACACTATCTCTGCCAAAGCGCTGAACATCCACTTCTGGAGGAGAAAAAAAGATATGTTAAAATGCAAAATTAATGACAAAATTACATTTAATATTTCACATAAATATTGCATTGTCTAATTTCTGCCAGTCTGAAATTTACATTATACACATTAATAATTAAAAATGCAGTGAAAAAGCACACATTATATTTCTATAGTCAATTGCACCTTAATCATCTTTATAACTTTCATGTACAACACTCATTGAAATCATGAGTCTCACTTTCAGGTTACACATTTTCTTCCCCCATTACCTTTTTTTGTCCTTACATACAGTACTGTGCAAAAGTCTTAGGCATACAACTTCAATGCCTGTTGAGAAGTATAGGTAGATTCTTATCTACCATCAGGGAGGTTTCTGACNCAATGCCTGTTGAGAAGTATAGGTAGATTCTTATCTACCATCAGGGAGGTTTCTGACTGGTCCCAGATTCATTCTGCAGCCTGAGAATGACCTCAAACACCCAATCTCAGTCATACACAACTATCTTGAGCAAAAAGAAGGAATCCTGCAACAGATGGTATGGTCCCCAGAGAGCCCTGATCTCAACATGATCGAGTCAGTCTGGGAGGGCATGCAGAGACAGTCAAAGTCTGCAGAAGAACTGTGGCCAGTCCCTCAAAATGTTTGGAAGAACCTACCAACCTCTACCTTAAACTGCATGCAAGTTTGCATAAGAGAATTGATGCTGTTTTAAAGGCAAAGGGTGGTCCCACCAAATATTGATCTGACTGAGGTTTTTTTTTGTCTACTGCACTTTTTAGAAGGTTTATTGATTAATAAGTATTCATGGCATTATTTTTGGAACTATCCTCGCTTTATAGCATTTTTCCCACAGGTGCCTAAGACTTTTGCACAGTACTGTATGTCATGTTTAAAATGTGGCAAGATTAAAAGATCAATGTAACACTGTTTAACACTATTGTTTCTCCTTTTGCAGTACCAAACTTACTCTCAAAATAGATCTTTTAAAATGGTACAATCCTGACAACAGAAAACAGACTTTTAAGTCGATGAATTGGGCTGTGTGACCTCAGACCTGGTGCTCTCATGAATCAACAGTAAAAAGGAGCAAATCAGCTGTTATTGAAGTCAGGCAATTATAAAAAAGAAGAGGGTTATAACTGTACATCACAAAGCCCTCTGAGGAAACCGAGGCAGTAAAAATGATCCGCTACATTTTTTGTAAAATAAATTACCAGCAGCCAGTAGCAACAGCTACAATCACCCCAAAGACGTAAAAGTGCCTATAACACTGTTCTGCAGACACTTGACAAGACTTGATGTAGCCTGTTCTGTTCAGTCTCAGGGCTCAATCTTTTCACCATTCTAGAATTTCTGCTCCCAAAAAAAAACAAGGGTGATATAAGCCATTATCGTAGCAATAGGTGAAAATAAAATGAGGAGAGATGGGATTAAAATTTCTGCCACCTCCTCTACTTCCTCCTAGAAGCTTAATACACACAATTTCAATGATTATCCATTTACCACCATATTTTCCTTTGGATGTTTTCAGTTATGGCTCCACATTGGTCCCACAGTGCAGAAAGATATGCCCTTTCTCTAATGAGAGCAGTTCTGCAGGGTGGTTGTGAAGAGGCAGTGGGAGGTCTGTGACAGTTAATAAGCACTGCTGCACCATGAATCACCAGTGGGCTAAACTGTCTCCCCCAGGCCCCACTGTGTTAGCTGTTTTTCTGAAGCAGTCAGATAACACAATCATATTAATAAAGCAAAACCTGAATACCAAGGCAATGCTGAACTGATTTAATGATAGTGCATTTATAGCATTTTAGATGGAACACTCCCTCAGCACCCTCTGCAGCCAAGAACCAGAAGACTGCTTTACTTTTTTCTTGTTTTGGCCCACTATAGCTTATCAAAGATGCCCTCAAAAGAAGCAACAAAAATCAATTAAAGTCAATACTATCGCTGTGCACATAAAGGCATGCTTTTCCAAAGCACTCTGTGGTCACGTTGGAGCACAGAGACACAGCACTCAAGTCCCAAAGGAATATGGTGATGCAATCACATAATCAACTGGAAGACTGCATGGAAATGTCAGCACTTCATTGACTCACAAAGGCAAAATTTACATTAAGCCAGGTACAGAATAACAGCACTAGAACTCAGTACAGAGGTTCAGGTAAAATGATCTCAATTTGGCTGGAAAAAATGCAAAAAAAATTTATGAACTTGTAATGGTGTGCACAAAAATATAGAAAATTATTTTGCATGTTTAAAACAACATTAAAATGAATATCACAAATTTCTAAAAGGTTTTGATTTGGCTTGAAGATTTTTAGCGTGAGCTGTAAAAGTAGACTACTTTTCCATCAAGAACACTTAACTATTTATCTGTTTTTTAGTTATATAACAGCCAAGAATATTTGTACATTTAGCCTTATAAAGTGTGCACATCCACCTTAAGCTTAAAAGTATCCCAACGTGAGGCTTCCATGATGCAATGCCTCGTAATGCTTCGTCAAGGGCCACCAAACAGAAGCATCCTGCACCCTTAGTTTTCTACTCATCTGTTTATTATGTTGACAGATTTATATGGGTCACAGACATGCATATTATTAAAACTGATTTATTCATTACCCATTTCTTCTGCTGACATATTGTATTCATTTCTGTCTCTCACAAGTTGGGAACAGAACATATGCTATACACAACACGACAGCTTCAACCCAAAAGAAAGTTTCAGGATGGTAATGGCTTACTTTTTCTCCATTAGCTTTGCACCACTAAAACCCTTTGTCCCATACCACATATGGCACACACCCATCTTGTTTTGTTTTCATCTATTGTTCCGTCGCACACTTAGACAGAGCGTATGAAATCACCAGATCAATGGGCACACTTCCTCCACAGTGCAATGACAATGCGCTCTGAACATACAGTAGATGTCTTTTAGAGAGCCCCTAGGGCACTTAGTCTGCTTAGCATTTGTAAGCGCTGGCACAAAAAGGGATGTATTCTTTTTTGAAATCCTCAGAACAAAGGCACTACATGGACATGCAGCACTGACACCAGAAGCTCCATGAAGGAAAAAAAAAAGTGAAAACAAGACGGGAATAATTACCCTACTCCTTTCAAGCGCCACACACAAATTGACTCCCCAGAGAGTTACATCAGGGAGGGGGATGAGCAGCGGCAGGCTGAGGGGAGTGTGCTTTAAAGCACTACCACAGGGTAGTGTCTGGGACACACCTGCCACGGAGGGGGGTTAACATTCTTGCACTGCGCTGAATCTGATGGTGAGCTCATGCCCCTGTGCTGACAGTGCTCCACGGTCAGCCAGGCCTGGTCTTCCTGGGAAGTGTGACAGTCACCACCATGCTTGTCTGATCACATTAGAGAGCAGGGCACACTCAGGACACAACTGCCACAGGCCCACTGGGTTGCAGGAAATGGGGCCACCTTGCCAAGATGCCATGGCAACCTGAGAGGAAGCAGCAAAAGGGACAGGCCCCTGGGCTACTGTCACAGACCCTTCCTCTAGCACCCCCCAACCAAAACCCCCAACAGTGCATAGAACAGCACAAATGGAGTAGGGACCACTTTACTGGTGTGGCTACATGCTCCACCAAGTAAATAACATCATCGCAAATAACAGCTGGCACAAATGGTAACACTATAGTTATATCATGATTTAAAGACTTCTATATCACCTTCATAAGCTGTACAGCATTTATGAACATCTATGAACAGACTCTGCAAAAGATTTCTACGAGAATAAATGGTTCATATGTAGAGGATAATGCTATTATGAATCGTTGATGAAATAATTTGTAAGTGTCCACAAAATACTTAAGATACTCTGAAACATACATTATGGAGGTGTTATGAATATCATATGTTTTTTTTTTCCAAGTATTAAAATAAAATCAGTTGCTTTGAAGGGAAGGTTTATGGTGCATAAACTGTTCATATGCAGAATAATAAAATAAATTTAAAATACAGTGGATGAAAAATTGGGTCAAAAAATACATAAAAAGCTACAGACACTGATAAAGCAGAATTAAAAATACACATCTGCATTTCATGGTAATAAATAACTGCAGCATGTGGGCTTTAAGAGGACTACAGAGTTATAAATAAAAAGGACAGCAACTGTCTCTCCCAATCTCACAGACTGACATCAGAAATGGTGGGTCCAGATGGGTTCTCTTGACTAAATACTCTTAGGGCAGAGCAAGAAGGAACATCAAAATTATCTTTTTTATTTTTATCACAAATGAAAGTTAAAATAACATAGTTTCTCTGGAACACAGTCAAAGAGCCTTGGGTATTGGTTCTACTTAGTAATAGACAAGTTTAGAAATTAGAAGAGCTACAGAAGTAGTATTCACCTTAGCATAATGTTATTTTGCTGCAACACATAATAGATTTGGAGAAGAATTATGTATTTGTTTGTTACATGTTATTTGTTACATTCTCTCTCTACCAGGACTGCAACTTTTCACTGACTGTGCCTGCCAATCTACACGTAGTACTAAAAACAAAAAGAGAAAACATACTGATGAAATAGGAACTGTTTCACTATTTCCATGACCAGTAAGTAGCTAAACAGTGTGGGGTTCATCCAGTATACTCCAGCAAGACAGCTTTAATACAGAATTAATACAAGTACTTTCACTTTCTAAAGATCACAAATACAACACTACAGCTCTCACCCGTATAATTCTATGAAAAATGGATTCACAGAGATCACACACTACAACTATCCAATCTACAACTATGCTCCTTCATCAAAGGTACCAAGGTGACAAGAAGTCATACATCCTCACTATTCAGAATTTAGCTACTGAAGACCACAGATCCTCTGGCAGGCAAAGAAGTTGGTGAATCGCTGCTGTTTTAATCCTGCTGTTTCCAGCTGACCAACTGAAGGGAAGATGTGTGTTTTTGTAGAGAGTGAGCAGAGAAAGTGTCCTGGAAAATGTAGCTCTCTGAAAGGCCCAGATCAGGAGAGACTATGTGCACCCACTAACATGTCTGCCAGTGCCAGAGACATGGTAGCCTGAGGGCAATGCCTTTCCCCCAAGACCTGTGTTGTCCGTTAGAACTCAGTTTGACATTCCCTTGCCCCAATTTAACTGGACCTCAGTAATAGAGGGCTGTTTTACCTTCATCGTTGATTGGGAATTTCACACATGGAGTGTCTTTCGGTGTAGAATACAGAGACACAAAGTGCAGAACCGAGCTTTGATTAGTTGCACACTAGACTACAGGGGTTCAGCATGTCAGAGCTCTTGCCCCTCATACCAACTGAAACCAAGTGGACTAAAAAATTGTTGCCCCTGGTGGTGTAATAAGTTTCCAGTGAGAAGGACCAAACTAAAGTTTAACATTCATTGCTTTTCAGCCTTCCATAGTCTACAAGCTACTAGGGAGGAAAGCTGTTAAAATAGCCAAATCACACTGTTGAAAAAGTCATCTGCATTCTATGGCTGCAAAGAACCACTCAAGCATAGCAAGCTACAACTAACACAGATCAGAAAAAGCTAATTTTCTCCAGCGTTTCACACATCACACACAATTCATCAGGAGGCAGCACCTTCTGCCATCCCCTCTTCAACCCCCATCCTAGTTTGCCACCCTGTCAATAGGGTTCCATAACCCTGGCAACTAATGGCTTGAGGGCCTGTCATGACCAGGACTAGATCTCTCATGATAATTTCTTTTGTGCCTTTGTTGCTCTGCTCTCCATGGACTTCTGAGCACTGCATTTAAAATGCACGATAAGAGGTCTGATGCTATTTCTACTTCCACTGCTCTGGATTTCCCGACTGTCCTGGGGCACTTTGTTGATGATTCTGTCATCTGCTGTCACTGAATTTCTCCTTCAACAAGCCCTGTGATACACAGTTTCTGCCATAAAGTACATGTGCTTCCTCACAGACTATAGTAGAGAGTGTATTTTTATATATGTCACAAAGTAATAAATGTACATTTTCTGTGGAACAATCTGCAGTTTTTGCAAAGATATGTCCCATTCCACATAAAAGGTGCGCATGCTTCTTTTAATTAAATAGTACTATTACTCCAGGTTGTTTGAAAAACTACAAGTTATATATAGTGTTAGCTTGTGGCCTAGGAGCTGCTTCAGAGAAAGAACAAACACTATAAGCATCAAAAATGATACCTTTCTTCAGCTCCCTAAACACCCATATCCAGCAAATACTCTCAGGCAAGGTGTATCAGCAAGTTCAGCAGATTAAGTCTCTGCCTGTTAGATTCATAAAGATAAGTTAAAAGACCATTCAGACACTGAACAGAGAAACAGAGAAAATCTGTGCAGACAATAAATTCTGTTTGGGAGAGTTCACAGTATCTTGCTCCTCTATGCAATCAGACTGAGTGTTCTACCCAGCTCATATTTTCATTTACAGATGTCAGCTGGCAAACCAACAACAATCAAAAAAGAGTGGTGATTATTCAGAACCATCTAGGTAATCATGGACATCAAACTGAGAATAAGCATTGTGCTTAACAATATGAGCTTCTGACTAAAAGGTTGTCAATTGAGAAGTCCTGAGAGGCCTGTACATATTGTACATCCCTTGGAACAATGCATTTATTATGAAATCCCTGAGAAATTGCTTTTCATGCTTATTTGCTAAGAAACTGCAATAAATAAAAGTATTTCTACAGCTCCTCTTTAGTGCTACAGTTGTGACTGTGTGTGCTTTGAATTATACTCAACAGATATCTTGTTGTTCTGTAAATCCAGTCCATAAAAAAACAGCAGAGCCCCTACTACGCGTAAAGAAGCTGTATCAGTAAGAAAGCCCATATTCAAAGATTGTTTAAATATCAAATCCAGACTTGCTCATACAGAAGGCAGTTGTGGTTTTATCCTATAACTCATGTATACAAGTTATAATGATTATAACTCCAGCAGACATATTTTTAGAATGTGCTGCTCCCCTTAATCCTCAGAACTCCAGCTACATCTCCTCACATTTGCAACCACATTCGAGTCAATAAAAAATTCATGGTTGCTTTATTAATTATTGAGCAAGCTGCAGGCAGGTTTTTAATTTTCATTCCTGCCTCTTTGGATTGAGCAAGAAGCAGCTGTTAATTGGTCAGGGCAATGTGTTTGAACCCTCAACTACAATTCCTAGACTCGTTTTTTTGTCAGGTTTCCTGCCTGTACAAAACACTAGTAATAGACTAAAAATGTGGCTTCCCTTCTTCAGAAGAACCCGAACTCAGTATGAGTGCCCTCTCTCTACTCCGCACAGGCTTGCTCTTGTGGATAACAAATGTATCAGCTCTGTCACTAAAATGAGTCTGTTCAGGTCTAGTAGAGATTAATAGCTAACACTGTCAAAGTGTGTTCTGTAAACTTCTTAATATTTTTCTGTTTTCGTTAACTGCTGATCCTGAGGAGGGTGGTGGCAGTCTGGAGCCTATCAGAGAAGCAATGGGCACTAGGTCATGACACTGCCTTTGAATGGGATGCCAGTCCATCCCAGGGTGACCACACACACTCATTCACACACTACAGGCAATTCAGAGTGACCAATTAATGTGAAACACATATCTTTGGATAGTGGAAGGAAACTCACCCATGGGGTGAACATGCAAACTCCACACAGACTGAACCAGATTCAAACTCACCCTCAACCATCCCAGGAGCTATGAAGCAACAGCAGTACTTGCTGAGCCACCACGGCCCCCCCTTCTTCCATAGCATTGTACAATCTAGATTCCTATCATCATTCCCAGGGACCACTATTAGCTAATCTCTCACCCCTTTATGATCTGCGGGGTGGCAGAAGCATGGTATGGAAGTTCAGATTTTGTTGGGAAATTGATTTGATTTTTAAGGATAGTCCTGCAGTACATTGCACAATTAATGAAGACAAGCTACCTTCAATAAAATTGAACTTGAGTACAGTAAGACAGCTGGTCATAAGCCTGGCAGATTTATTTCAGATAAATACCGCTGTTAGAGAGGGGAGTTCAGTGGTATCTTCTTTGATTTTATTTTGTTTTAGATGTTTTTGTTTCAGTATTTTTCTCTGTGGTGCAATAAAAGGACCGTGTCCCTGTTTATGATACCCTTTTTCTCCCCATTATCTGCTCTTTTTGGAAACATTTTTTTCCACTCCTGCAACCACCACATCCCTAAAAAAAAGCAAGCCGTTTTGGGCTTGCTACTTTATTTTTCTTAAAAAGGTTTAAGAAATATGCAACATTTTCTCATTTCCTTCTGCAGGAATCCACATTTCTTCACAAACTTAAACATATTTCCCAGTCTTTACTTGCAGATTTGTGATCACTGGTTAAAAGCTACATTATTTGAAGATTCACTGCAATCTCTGAATTACAGGAAGTTACTACTGAAATGACAGCTGGACCAGGAAGAGAACTTCCAGCACCCTCCAAAGTGCTGCTAGCATTTCCACATGGATACTATATGGACTTTAGTCAAGACAGGTGTGAAATAGATCTGTCATGGATATCTAATTTTTTCACTACAAGAAAATTCTGCCTGTTTCTCAAAGGCATTTGTCCAGTACCAAAAAATGTTTCATTTACCAGTCTAAACTTATGTCTGCTGGATGGAAAATGCTACTGATGATAGGTCATCATGGTCCTAAGACTCTCTACTAACAAGCTGAACTAAATAAAGAAGAATTATTTCTGCTTTCATAGTAACTTGCAGTTTTGGCTTTGGGGTTATGCCCTTCTCTTCACAATTATTATTCTGTGAACATGTCAGTTCTTCAAAACCTATAGTGCCTTTCAGGCATGTTGCTCAGCAGTTGGATGTGTCACTACACATATCATGTTCTTCGCAGTCATTAAACGTAATGTGAATTTACTCAAGTCAGTAATTACCGCCACAGTCTATGCTTGATTTTCCAGACTATATGGTGGTGTTTGGATATGGTAAAAGTTTGGAAAATCCAAAGCGTATTTTAAACGTAATGTTTTTTACTACAATGCTGTACAGTACTGTACTATGTAATACAGTAACACTTTAATAACATGATGAAATGTGCAACAATCATGTAATGTGCCTAATAAATTGAAATATAGTCAGCAGTGTAATTAAAACATACATACATACAACACAGTGAATTATGCCCAAAAAAGTACTGAATAACGTACCGATATGTCTCGATCAGAATGCCTCTACAAGGGGATTAGGGGGCACTTCACTACCTTCATGAAACTGACAAAGGACATAATTGAATGGCTCTTTTTCAAGACACAGTATCAAATTGTTTTAAAATTATTTTATGTATTAAGAAAGTAATTTTCTTCAAAAAGATAAAAATGTATTAATGTGTCCCTTATATTATCCCTAAAATAGGTTTTTAGAATATTTATGATTTTTCTATTTTTTTCTGGAAAATTGTTGTGATGCTGCGCAAAATATGAAATCAAGGTCCAGAAAATTGAGGACAGACTGTAATGATACAAAACAATAAAAGTGTCTTTAGACTAATAAGCTCTTTTTTAATGTGTTTATTAGACTGAATATAAGACTGAGAAGGCTAAGTTTTGTTTTAAGCTGACAATGCATTTCACAAACATTAAGACAAAGTTAGAGGCTGTATAAATTTACTGAATACTAGGGAGCTCCTTCTTTCCCTTTTTGATATTTGAGCAACTTAATGTCCAACAAAAGAACAGAGGACATTCAAGAACCTACATCTACAATCAACAAACATTGTACAAACACTGGCCTTTTTTGATATATGGTATTTTAAATTTTTAAATATACTTCCTGTTAGAGTAAAGCAAAATACCTCCAAGTCATCAAAGCAGATTTACAGATTTTAAGCCACTGGCAACACATATGAAATTAATAGGGTTTCAGAAAATTAAATCAGTGGCAAAATAAATTATTTTATTATGATTAATTTTTAACACAATTTTATTTACATTTATTTAAATCAGAGAAAAAAACAATCCAGTATCAAAACTGCTTATTTTATACTAAGAATATGTATTTCAAAGATCTTGCATTCATATATATCACTTAAAGAAGCTGAAAAAAGTGTGCCAAATTTAATTTAGAAAAAGATTTACAAAACTATAAATGTTACCAAACTATCGCCAAGACATTTTGGACACTAGAATCATCATGTGTCAGCATTAGATGCAATTCAGTGTAGCACACTAACTAACAAAGTGCTTAGAATAGTATACAGATTACAGTAGCTGAAAAAGTCAAAAGCACAGCTGCACAGCATGTTGCACGGACCTCACAGTTCCTTGGTTGGCTTGATGGTTCAATCCTGCGCTGACTATGTGGAGTGTGGCTACTGTGAGATGGACTGGCTCCCCATCCAGGGTATGCAGTTCTGCAAAATCATATGGTAATTATACCATTTGAACTGGAATGTAAGAATTGCAAGTTAATTGCATGGAATAGTGGCAAGGAAAGAGGAAGTGGGTAGGAAGAAGAAAGTCAGATATGTTGAAATTATGAATATAATAAAATGATGAAAGAGAGAAAAGAATACAGAAAGAATTTCATGGGCATGGTATACAAATATGGGGAGCAAGATTTAATAACTGCAAAATGCAATTTATACTGGGAAGCTGTTATATTTTTGACTAATATAAATCTTCTTTCTTAAATTCTAAAAAGAACTGAACCTTTTTATGGTTTTTAGACAAACATTCCAAAAACTCTAATTCAGGTCTTACATTTTTAGACACTACTAAGCTGACTCATTTCATCATCGTATTGATAATATCCAGTCCTGATGTTTTTGATTACTTGAAATGCTGCATTCTGTAAAATTTCTAACTATCAGTGGTCATTTTTGAGACTGGGGGAACAGAAGCATCATTTGTCCGGGGCACAGCAGAGAAAAAAACAGAACAATAAGTGACACATACTGTAACACAGACAAATTGCTGCTATGGTGCTTTGGAGCTGCAAAGAAGAGCTAAATTTAATCAGAGCATAATAGCCTCATCTCATTATACTATCTGCAGTGTGCTGTGTGTACTTATGCATGATAGACTCATCACTATAATGGGGAAAAAGGGACCGAGGACCTTTAGAATTAGTTTGTTTACTTGACCTATAGCTCCAGGTCATTATTTCAGTTTGTGTGGATGTTTGTTTTACACAAGATAAATGGGTGTGTAAATGAGAGATAGAGAAACAGATAGAGACTGACGGACAAACAGATAGACTGAGACAGACAGATAAACAGACAGATAGACCGAAAACCGAAACATATCCCACTGGGGAAAAGAGACTGTCAAGGACATGCTATAGAGCTCTTTCATGTGCGTTTGTTCTGGGACATGAAAAGCTCCAATGCACTCTCCTCCCACAGAATGCCTCGCTTTGAATGATAAACTCTGTGAAGTTCATTTATTAGCCCTTCAAATGAATGCATAAAGCAGCTCCACAAGCTCATTGTGTATCATAATATTGAAGCGATGAGCCACAACCTTCCCTCCCAATTCGTGGCGTGGGTTTAAACAACAAAACAATCACCTCCAGTCCCCATACTGCCCCCACTTTTGGATGGACTATTATATCTGTCAACATGTAGGGTGTTTTTTATAGCACAATACACATGAAAAATGTTTCAGACACATCCACTTTAACTAAGCCCCTCCAAACATCCTCTGAACAACTGAACAGGCTGATGAAAATGTGCTACAAAATTCTGTGGCAGGTGCAACGCATTGTGAAATGCATTGTGGTGGCTACCTACTAAGCTCAAATTCTCTGGATAACTCCCTAAGTAGGAGGAAATTGACGCAGCAGTGATGGAGGAGGGGAGTTGTTATACAAGCAGAACGTGATCAAGCAAGTACTTTCTCGCTGCAGGGTGCACTGCATCTTTTTTATGTACTTGAATTTGGCAAAAGATTACTATTATTGACTTACACTGTACAACTTCAATCATCACAAACTCAGAAATTAATGATAAGCCACAATACTATACTTTGTTCAGGGAGACTGGTTTTGGTCAGTGCAATAATAAAAGTATTTACACTTAATCATAATACTTAAAAGAATGAAATCAGGTTATAATTTGAATACATCAAACAGCATCACCTATCAGGTTAAATCTTTTTTAGTCACAATACAACTCAAAATAATGACCTACCTACATGAATGCAACTCAGTCCAAACACTTGTTTTCCACTGGATATGTACGAATCCATTTACCAAACAAGAAATCAGTTTTGTGTCATTTTAAAACAGCTGCATCTATATTTGCCTCTGAGAGAGAGAAGCATTTTCTCGCTGCACTGCCTCTACTTCTCCCTCTCCTGTCAGAGATTTTCAAAATGACTTTGAAATTCCACTCTCCCAAGTCCCTTTCAAGTTCAATCCTATGTGGCTGCCGCCACCATCAGAACTGCTGAGTCCCAGCACTCAAGGCTGATCTACTCAGCCTGAACCTGAGTTCCACCAGCTTTTAACCTTGACAGTGTCATGCTGCCAAGAGCAGTAACTCTGACACTTATTGTCCAAAAAGCTGTCTGTGATGCATTCTCATGGGTGGCCAATGGCATTGTGGACCCAGCTGTATTACTAAAAGTACTGATATTTGTGTTTATCTTTGTGTTTCTTTAAATGCATGCCAAAGGAGATGCCTGCATACTAGTCCTAAACAATTGCTGCGTGCAGAAAAGTACTGCAAATGTGACACAAGCAATTTTGTCATTTCACTTCTAAACCCAAACAGATTTGTGAGCAATGGGCAGACTTCAGCCCTAAATCTAACAGAGTACAAGTGAGGACAATTAAAGCAGAGGCAGGCGTGCGTAACAGGTGCTGTGGTGGGAGGTGTGTTCAGAGAACAGCTGAGTGTGCAAGTGAAGTCTGCACAGGGCCCAGTTCTCTCCAAGTTTCATGGGGTTTCTTTCTGCTTTGATTCTGCAGATATACTTAGCATATTCTCCCCTAGCCTACTGACCTGATGAAAGAGAGCCACAGCTTCTCTTAACCAGTACAACTCTAGTACACTACATGTTTTTAATCCAAAAACAGTTTTAAGCCACTATTTCACATACAGCTTCCCACTATGCAAAAGGTTATATGTTTAATTCTCACAAGGTACAGCATAGAGCTGTATACGTTCAACATGTGCTGCTACAACCCTATCTTGGTATAACCATGTCACTTTGAAGTAAGGCCATTTATTATTATTATTATTATTATTATTATTATTATTATTATTATCATTGTATTTTGTTCCGTGGGCATATCTTTCATATCAAAAAACATGTCACCACACATATGCTTAAAATCTGAATACTGGATGTCATAATTACTTTTAAGAAATAGTAACATCTTTCTTCACTTCATATTTGGAACTTGTAACTACCAGTTCTGATAAATCTTTTATGGCATTTCCATGCCTCACTGTCCATCTTTTTTGTGTTACATTTCATTTGAAGTACCTTGACTATTTATTCATCCATCTATCTGTCCATTAGCAGTAACATGTGCCCAGTGCAGGGCTGTGGTAGCTTGGATCCTATTGCTAAGCAGAGTACACCTTTCATGGAATGCCAGTCCACCCAGGTATCTTCTACTAATGCTATCAAATCTCTTCTAAGCTTATGTACTAATGAAATAAGACTCTAATGTAAATTAGAAAACCCAGATTCATGTTAGGATATGAATTATGTTTTTTTTTATTTCCTACAGGAATATCTGATAAAAATTTTGTATGCACTTTAAGAAACTACATTCATTCATTCATCCGTTAACAGTTGGATAATTTATTAATACATGGATGAAGATGACATGAACTAGTTTGTAGCTGTAATGGTCCCCGAGGAGTTGACGCAGAGAATCTCACCTCACTGTAAACTTGACAGGCTCAGTCACTTCAGTCATACTGTATCCACACGCACACACTCACTCGCGTGGACGAATACCGAGCTTCCACAACCAGACGACCAAAATATCGCAAGGTGAATAAAATACACCAAAAAACTTTTATGAAACTAAAGCAGAAGAATGTGTGTGTGTGTGTGTGCAGTGAAGAGCGTTGTTACTGAAACGCCCCAAGTTAGTACCGCCCTCACCTCCGGCGACCGTAGGCGGAGTCCACTCGGCAACGGCCACTTGCGTTCCCTCTATATGAAATTTTCAATATATTATTATTATTATCATTTTCAATATCGATATACTGCTTTGCTGCAATGGAGGCCTCGTCACAGCTTCTTCTTCCTTGTCCTAAAACTGAAGAGCCATTTCTCACTTGGGGGTGAATCGGTTGCCTGCCGAGTTCTGCATCCTCACGGCAGCGGCGCACGAGAGCATCCCTGCCTCAGTCTTCCACTGTATTTGAAGCACAATGCGCGCCCCGAAGAACACGCCCCTTACAGCCGCGAGCCACATTGTCAATAACCAATAGCATTATTAGGCCACGATGCTCCTCCAATAAGGTGGAGGAGCCGGTCGCTCCTCCCGCGGAGAGTGATGTAATGTTCCAGTTTAGATTTTGTGCTAACATTTACCACAAATGCATCTTTGCTGGGGGTGGGGGGGGTGACTTAATATTTCAAATAAATGGCTAGTGTCACATCCTCTTGTAAGTGCTACACATCTTTATAGCGGGCTCGTTTTGTTTCACGTTGTTCATTAGGGGTTTCGTATGGTGTCAAGTGCAGTCAAGCAGAAAAAAACAATGAAAAACATATGTATCGTTCACCGGTTGTTGCTCTGTCAAGTATTTACCATTCTTTTATGAGAGTAGTTAATACGAGATTAGAACAGTATAGTTGTTTGTTTTCATTTGTGGCATTGCAAGTATCAACAGCGGAAGGACACAACAGGACAGAACTTGAGCAGTCCCTGATGGGAAATTTTCAAGGAATAATAATATCAATACTAATGATGTCATGAACGTTATTACTACTGATGTATTATGTGATGATATTTCAGTGCTCCTTAATTTGTCGGTTTTGCAGCAGCTTAAGTGTAGGCACTATTATTGCAACGCGTGTTCACCAGGTTGCATTTTTCTCAGAATTACTTTCTGCTATGTCACACACTGACCTGGCTTTTCCCAAAGTCTGGAAAATGATGTCCCGATAACCGACTGAGCTCGACTGCTGTACAATTATTTTTAGCTGAGCTCATTGACATTGGATGTGACTCGTCGTTTCAGATATTTGATGTGGTACACATCGATCTGTATGTCTGCATGTAAGTTATTTGCAAAGCTGCACTTGGTAAAACTTTGTGATATGTTTGTTTCAGCATAAGAAATCCCGACAGAATACCGTGGACGAAGGATGCTACTGGTTATAGATGATGTGAGTTCAAGTCTGCTGAACAGGCAGAAACCAAAGAGTTTGACACGATGCTTGGGGTTAAAAAGGATTCACTATGTTCACATGAAGTTGATGACTGTTGGTGCCCAAAGCAGGCAGGAAGCTCCCCTGAGTCATGGCTACAAACTGATGAGTTTTAAGAGCATCAGCAGAAGGCCTAGCCTTTATTCTGAACTCTCACACTGAACCCAGTATTCTCTGTAACCAGAACAGTCCACTACTTTCCCTTCACAAGCCTGTTTCAGGTTCACACTGAGCATCACTATGGGAAACGGGGAGCCCGCAGCCTGCCGGTCTCAGACAGCTACAAAACCCTGTTTCACACTCGTGGAGTCACACCCACCTCACACCCACCTCATTTCCAAAAGTAGACTTTAGCCAGTGCAACTGTGCACCAACAAAATCAAAAAGTGACTTGAATAGAACCAAGAAAATCTATGCCTAGTCCTGTGAAGAAAGATACATTTCAGCAACTAGTGGACAGGTGCAAGGACTTAATGTTTAATATTTGCTGTTTTCTGGGGGGGTTAGTCAACCTTCATGCACATTCTAAACACAATTTCAGTGAATGTGTGGAGTGGTGGAAGACACTCACCAGTGTGGGATGCATGAAAAGTAAAAGAAATAAAAGGATTTGAAAGGATTAGATAAGATTAGACACAGTTGGATTTTCAACCTTGTCAACACCCAGATCCTATTCTCTTCCTCTGTATGTCATCTTCCTGATTTTTTTCTGACCTGAGCTGAACTGACTATGAGATTTGCCTCAGTGTCAAACACAAAGCTTGTTTGCAAAAAGTTCTAATAATAAACTGCACAGGAGGCAGGTTGTCTAAATAGTTTTCATCCAGTATGATGAATACAAATCTTATTTGTAACTAATTATTTCCCAAGAAGGATTAATTGAAATTTACCTTTTGTCTCACCTTTCAAAACAAAACGTATTCCATGAAAATCAATTAAGCATATTTTAAACAGGCCATTTTTATTCTTTGTAACTTGCTGAAATTAATGCATGCTTTTGATGCCAGTGTTTTTGGACCATGAATACTAAATATAGCAGTACAGAAATCTAAATAACGTAAAGCGCTTTATTGATATTTATCACTCTATTTGTGTTAAATTGTTTCCCAATAAAGTGCATAATTAAATTTTATTACTCATTGCCCAAATGTATTAAAGATGCTTTAATTATTCATCATTATATAATGCCTGGTGTTAAGTACTTTTCCAAATGACTGTAATTACTATATTACTTTTTGATGGGCTTAGTCCAGATTAATGTAAATTAGTTTCGCGATTTACAATCTGAGAAAATGACTACATTCAATTATATCTGAGCCTTCAGCAAACCAGAGAAGTTCTTATGTCTGCAAACCAGAAAACAGCTAGAAAAGCCTCCCTTCATTTATTGGATTACTCAGTCCATTCTGATATTTCTTCTTTATTCATTGAAGGTTGTTGTGCATATATCAATATGTATTAAAATCCACAGGGCAGTGACTGGGCACAGCATAGAAGCATGCAGTCTTCTGACTGTTATTCACAGGGATAAAGAAGTGGGGACAGTGTCAGTAAAATAGAAACACTCAAAGAATATTGCAATAATAAAGACACACTGAAACAGTATTACTGCTGCAAATATTAAGTTTTTACAAACATTTTACGTTTATAGCAACTGATTTAGAGGGCATTTTAGAAACAGCTGCTTGTAAAGCTAAATCCATCACTAAGGTGTTAGCAGTGCCACTTTCCAAATTCATATACTTTTGGAAGCAACATAATGAAATGCAAAAGATAAATGTCACCTCATCCAATTTTTATCTTTTCCTTTTTTTCTGCGTTGTCTAGTATCTGCTGTTTTCAGGAGCTATATATGTTGTATGTTGCAGGTCAGACACTAAAATAATTTTTACTGCATATCGCAAATACATATCAGAATGCTATAATGCTGATCATGCTTTTTTCATGAGGGGTCAAAATCACAGCAAAATGCTAAGCTTCACATAAGTTGCTGATGCTTTCTGGTACATTTTTTCCATCATATTATAGTTCTCATTTACTGTACTGATAGAAGTGGTCCGAGATGGTCCGAGTTTTTAATATTCAACAAGGTCGGCGCTCATATGCTGTAATTCATTGTAATTGGTACTGGGTGGGTGGAGAGCGCAAGACCTTAATCCACAGCTTTTATCCAGCAGCACCCAACTGAAGACATGTATTTACTTACTGTGCAGCTTCTCAGTCATTATGGGATAATCTCTATAACATCTTACTCATTGCAGTTGGTCTCCAGTTGGCTAAGGCCACAATATTTGAACATAGAAATTCTGCCACTAAATTTATTAAACAAAATATCTTCCACTCACAGAGATTCCACCCAAGGCGAGATGTTTATCCTATAATGTTAAAAGTTTAGACCATCAGAAATGACTCAAAAACTGGTGCTGCAGTGGAAAAAAACGATATTTGCATTGTTTATTCTGGCCTTGAACTAAGTAAATCATACAGAGGAAAAATTGATTGCAATAGAAATTATGTGGGAAAGACTGAACCATCTGTTAGGTGAGGGAGGACACTATAAAGCAGTATCTTGTGGGCTTGTGCCTTTAAGCACCGCTCACCAAATTTTTGGTGCCCAGACCTGCCACGTTGGATAAAAAACAATCACATCCCTTGAAATCTGGGATTAAACTGGATTAGGCAGGCAAATGTTAATTCCTCCAGGGCCTGTACATGGGACTTCATTGCGCTAGTCTGGGCTCAGTATATCGCTGTGGGAGAGTCACGTTTTGCCTGGCACAGAAGTGCCCTCATCCTACAGGCATTGTCTCACAACCTGTCATAGTCTATACCAGTAAACCTCATCATTGTATTAGATGCAACATCACTTGAGAACACAACTGAAGGGACTGAGAGAAGATGCATTGTTGCAATCATTATTGTTTATTGTCTCCAAGACTGACTGATCCAGCATTAGGTCATTCTGCTGACTCACTAGTCAACAGAAGGAGACCAACCGGCATAAAAGTACATAGTCATAAGAACATAACTTTAAACCATCTATTAGTCACATATACATTATAGCCCATTTGTTGAGGTAATCAGAGGATTAAAAATGCATCTGTTGTCTGTGGAAATGCATGTTAAAAAAAACATTTATGCACTAAGGAAGCAACCAATTTGTTGACATATTCCAGGCTGAAGCATTTTTTTCTCCATTTCACTGGAGGAGTGGTGTAATCTGAGAAGATTTCAAGTGCTGATGTAACATCTGGCACAGCTGCTGAGTCAAGTGAGCCTCCATGAACTTCTGAGCAGATGCTGGCATGCAGGCACGCAAGTGCTGCTCGTACCTGGGGCAGCAGATCAGCACACCGTGTGACTGTGACATGGGCTGCACTCTGGCACCAGCGACTCTACACATCCTTTAAAGTTTAAGGAGGCATCTTAAAACAAAGGAGTAAGAAATGGCTGTGCATGTGAAGGTCTTCTGGTGAAGTGCTTCTGGAGTTTTCTGATTCTATTCCTTCCAGTTTCCAATAAATGACATCATACAAACTCAGCTTATATCATTACCAGGAGGAAGAAGTTTCAGGCAGTAAATCCAAAGTTTGAAAAAGCAGAAATGGTAAGTGTTTGGAATGGCCGTCATAACACATTGTTCCACCGATTAAGAAGCTGTTCCTATGCAAATGCCTGATATATTGTGAAGTTAATTGTTAATTAAAAATGTAAATAGTACAAAAATGAAGTAATGCGAAAAAATATATATGCACTATGTTATCAGATGATGAAGCAACAAAGCCACGTTTTTTGTATTGTTGTTTTTGGTGTGGAAACGGTAGAGAAATTAAGCCACTTCATCACTGATTGCTCTCTCTCTCTCTCTCTCAGTCCTCATCTGCGGCAGCAACCTAAACCAGGCCTGCATGTTGCCGTGGAGACACAGCGAGCTACCAGACCCTAAGAGAACTCTGGGGAATATTTTGGGAGCAGATGTCAGCTTGGTGGCGAGGGTGCTTATTGATTATCTCATCCATTACAGAGAATAGGGCTACACTAAGAGTGGAGAGAGTGAGAGAGTGTGAGATGCACTCAGGGTAACACTCAGACACTCGGTGTCGCAACATAAGGACAAATGTTTGCATTGGATGTCACATGCAGATAATAAGAAATAAATGTCTATATTTCTCTTTAACCATTGGAATTTTCCGTGTTGTAGTTTTCTAAATGCTACAACATTTTTGACCTTCCTGATGTGTAAGGTAATTATTTGTAGTTTCAGAATAGTGGTTGTGTGTATTGTTAGTGGATCCCATGTGGAACATGTTCAGTGTTGTCTGAACTGTATGACTGAGTATTTTTATGTAGATGTTTCGGTTAGATCCAGTTCTCATTTAATGAAAATAAGACTATAAAAAAAGATGCTGGCAATTCTAAATCAATCATAGGCAGAAATCAGAAGTTCAGGTGAGAAATAACCTGAGAAATGTACAACAGTCTGAGTTCACCTTGGATGAGACATCTGACAACAGTTCGTGTTTTTATGATGCTCAGCAAGAACAATTTTTTTTTAAATCAGGAAAGGCAGCTGTTACCAAATTCTCTGTTTGACAGCATAATTGTCCCCAAATTTTTTGTTATAGTTTTCTCCACAGGTTATCACTATATGAAATATGATGATTTTCAAGTTAACTTTATACTTCACAGAGCAAAAATAACCATGGAAACGCTGTAGGAGTTCACATTTTTGACAACACACATTCCCTCAACAGTGTTTTTCTATAACCAGAGTGATGTTCCAGTGTTTGGGTCAGTTTTTACACTAATACATCCTAAAAAGCTCTTGAGGTAAAGGAAAATGAAAGGATAGTGAGTGGTAATGAGCCTGTATAACTGTGTGACACACCGGTGAGGGTGGTGAGCGAATGGCAAATTAAAAAGGAATATAATGACCATGTAATGAATGCTTTGAAATGAAGTGCTGGATGGCTCTGCAAACCGTTACCCTGGAGGCCAGTGAGCCACCTGCTCTCACGGTCACACAACCTGCCGGTGCACAGACACAGACACCACTAGCCCTGCCGGCTCCCTCCACGCATCTGTCCACTAGACGTGCAAGCAGATACCTTTTCTTTATTTCTCACAACTACTAGGCAAGTTCAGTGAAAGGGAAGATTTTGGGAAGTGCCCTGGGGCTGAGCTAGTCAATTCAGAGACAGGAAGTCCTGCTTTCTCTTTAATTAATACCTTCTCTTGTACCCAAGAGGAAGGAGTCCCCTGAGGGAGTGGGGGAGGGGATGGAGGGCAACACTGACACCTGACAGCTTTTTAAGATGGCAGGTTGGAACAATCGGGACACACATATACACACAAGCACACTCACATAAGTACATATTGAGAATAGGATTAGCTATTAAGTCACAACACATTCATAGTGTTAACACTGTATAACAATAAAAGGAGCCTCTATATATTGAGGATTCAAATTTAATTTGTTAAATATCTATAAGGGATCCAGAACGCAGGGATTTCAAAGTGGATAACAGTACATACAGCCGTTTCAGGTTCTCCATCCAAGAGGAAACCATTTTATTCGGTGCTCTAAATCACTTTTAAAAAGCAGTTAAACATTAAAGGACTTAGGTGTTTAATGAGCCAGCGATGCAAATGTGTTTTCTCTGTGACTCCACCGAGACCTCTGCTTACTATAATAACTTGCAGCTGAAGGTTGTCACGGGTAGGAATGTAGCAGAGCAGTTTTTATGTGAGGCCTCCTACACCTTCTTGTCCACAGTCATATCCACCCACAGAAAAAAAAATAACTCATCATTAAATGTTAAGCGGTACAAGAGGACGGAAGCAGAATGCCGTTAGAGCTCAGCTACAATGACATTAAGGGTTATATTTTTCTTTTCTTACAAGGAATGAGTGATGTCAGTGGGATTCAAGCAACACAGATGCCATAGAGACTAGATGCAAGTTTAAATTGTGATCATATCATAAAAACTAGTCACGGTATAGAAAATCTCTACAACTAAGCTTTGGACAAGTGTATTTGCACTACCACCACCTTTGTCTGATTCAGAAATCACTCAAGGGCAAAGGACAAAATAGGATTTTATTTTTATCGTTTCTGTCATGTTAGTTACAGCTTTTTTATGTAAAAAACAATATTAATGTCTAACATATATACAAACACAGTAGACTGTGCAGATTAAAAATAGTTTGTCTCTTTCTCCAGCAAGTACAATAGATTTTGACATTTTTAAAAATAGAAGCAGCCCCTCCCCTTTGTAAATAAAGCCCCAGAAATAACCAGACCGTTGGGAAAGGGAGGAGTTGCCATGGAAATCTGCAAAGTTTTTTTTGACTGCAAAAGTAAACCACATTCAATAACATTTAAGTATTTGTACTAATAAGTCAGAATTATTGGAAACTTTTCCCACAAACATTTACATCAAGTTCTTTAACATACAAGAAAATACATTCTGATATACAAAGCCATATATTTTCATTACATAATAGAGAGCAAAAACAGACCACAAAACTCTGTATTTGTTAACTGTCTCCTTTAGTTTTAATGTTTCATGAGACCTTTTGAAGGAAACAGTCGACACTCAGGTTCTGTTTTGTTGAGAAAACACATTACTGTTGTGCGGCTCACAGAGAGGATCTTGAGGTTGATCCTCAAGGAGGTGACACCCCACTGCCAGTAGGAACGGGATATTTATCCTCAACTATAAAAAGCAGTATTTCAGCCAGTGCAGGGTGTTTTGTTACCCTCCTGTAGCCTGGTAACAGCCCCGTTAACTATGAAATTGCACGTTTCATTTCAAATGAATGTGCTGAAGCATAAGATGGGTTACCCAGTGCTTGATGAATGCAAAATAAAAAGGAGCAATGATGATGTTACTCATTGCATGAGTACAAAGGATTTACAAGATGAGAAAGTACTTAAGCACAACATGACACAACACACCATTTGCACGTCATTTAGAACATTGACGGCACCAGCAAATGTCAATATTGCAGAGACAGACAGACATTAACACCCTTCCTGTAAACCAGCACATTCATCGCATGCATCTTCTTCCATTTTCAGGGGTGACAAAGACTACTGGCTCATGGCATCTTTACTCTGAAACATTTCACTGGGTACCAGTATATTGTATACTGAACATACAGACTAAACACAGAATAACCCATGTTTTCCACTTGTAAAAAAATAAATCCATAACCACTGTAATACATAAACAGCTATAAGCTTCTTTTAGGCTGTAAGCTGAGAAATTAATGGTAGTTGAAGTCAAACGAAAGTGCACCCAAATAAAGCAACTATTGAGCAATAGTGGAAAGAAATTCCACAAATTCAAATTTGTAAGGAAAGCATTTCTGAAGCATCTCCTTATAAGACAAGACATGACATAGAGGTTTAGCAAACAAAAAAATATATTTTAATGTGCATTTTAGAATGTACTTATCCATTTTATACCACCACTGGTGACAGTACGGCAGTGTGCATGTCCAATACTTCACAGGAAAAGATGACAAATTTATTGTTTGGTTCTTCAGTTTTTGCTGATTTTCAAACAAACAGTCTCCATATATACATTTAGTTTTTCCTCTCTTTAGATATTTTAGCATAGAAAACATTTCAGGTTGACAAGAGCCACATCAAGACACAGCTTAAGATAGAAAAGAATGTGAACACGTGCCCAGTTGTTAACCTTAAGGCTTTGGTTATCCCATTTTGTGTCTGCAAAGCTGATTGTAAGTATATTCAGTATATTAACAGTCTAGAAAGGGTTTTTTTATTTAAAAAAAAAAAAAAACACAATATAACTGATGTTTGATTGCATTTGCAAGGACTCACAACCCATTGAGAGGCTGAGTACAATAGCAGTGATTACCACATGCTGGGGCCTGCAGCTCTCCAAGGTAAAACCACTGCTCCACTCCGCTCTTTAAGTCGCTTCATGCAGATAATAAAAAGCACACCGGGCTGCAGACAAACATGTGACTTTCCTCGTGTTACAAAACATGTTACATACTAGTTGGATGTTTCTGAATACGAAATCATTTTGAACACAATGTTTACCAGATGCAAAGGCTTGTTGTTTTCTCTGTGCAACTGGCTGTAAATACAGAGTAGGGCCTGCATCTCTGGAACACTGTGCAAGTTCAGAGCACATTAAACACATGTATGAATCACTAATGAAAACGTATAAAAATCACTAAAGAAGGGATATTAAAAAATATATTTAAAAACCTTCAAATTGAAGAATCTTAACTAGGTACACAGAAAAATTCTCTACATTTCACACTTTAGAACAGGCAGGTCTTATTTTCACACTACTGATTGTTTTCTGTTTAGGCAAAAAAAAAAAACCCCACAAATTCATATATTCTTACAGATTACCCAGTTCCAGAAATTATGTTTTTGGGGGGGGGGGGGTCAGAATCAACGCCACAGTGAGCAATACAAATTTTACATAGTTTCAGTTGATAAAGAAGCCAGCGGTCTTTTGAAACAACGTTTGACAAAGTACGTTTTGCCAATCGAGCTGCACGTGTCTTTTTTATGGTACATGAGCCCTAACTGCTCTTTAGCAAGAGCCCTTGGTGTAAAGTAAGACTTGTTTGCTACTGTTGAATCAAAAACAACCAGCCAACAGTAAGGATGTTTTTCAGCACAAATTCCAAAGACATGTCAGACACAAGGCAGGAATAAGCAGTCCAGAGTACAAATCGGAGTAAAAAGATGACGGCAGTACAGGATAGCGAGGCATGCTCTCAGTTTCTATATGCTTATTCAACCCAAGACTCCCCATGCACTTGTACCTTCTCGTCTTACCACCAAACTGGGTCTGACCAGGTTAAAACTGCATCACAGGTAAAGACAGCAGAAGGAATTTAACATACCACACAGTCTCACACAAAGGAACAAATTCATCACCAAGTAAAAATATAACTATACAGACTTTTAGTTTTGTAACATTAAAGGCTTTTCCTTTCATCCATCTCTGTATAAAAATAAATAATCTGACAAACTTTTACCTTTTTGCAAGTGTTACTTGTGTACCAAGTTCTGACAACAGGATTTTATGAAACATGGACTGCAACTCTGCAATAAAACCTTAAAAGATTTTGCTCTCAAAATCAGCTACCAGCATAAACACAGAAACACTTGTTCCGTTTCCAGATGTGCACTTTTTTTGGGGGGGGGGGGGGGGTCTAATTCACCTAAATATTTCTACAAGACTAACAGCAACAGTCAATCACTTATTTTAAACCTTAAGTTTGGTATAAATCCTAGCTGAATATAATCTAAAGCCTTTATATTTTTTATCATAGCCAAGCCATTATTACATTTTTTAAAAAGATGTAAGTCCAAAAAAGTTTTCAGAATTATTAAAATACATACCTTGAACAATGAAGGGAGGAAAAAGTTAAGGCGACCAGTGATTTCTTGATATCAACATGGCTATACAACTATGTACATGCATGATATCCAATGGTTAATGCGTCCAAATTGCTGGTGCAGTAGAACAGTAAACGGGAGGGAGCGAGACTATCGATTCCTCATCGATAAAGTGGCCTCATGTGCCATCTGCCCAAACCCTGTGTAACACTAAATACTGCATTAAGCATAAATGAAAGGGGCAGAGAAACACTGACGTGAACAATACAAATGTCGGGCTGTTATTTGCTTTATGTATGCAGCATTTCAGATGTCGAAAGTTTCTGAATGACGATAAACCTGATTGTTGAAATTGTACTTAACATTTTTAAATTGTGCAGTAACAGTTCAAACTGGTGGTGCCTCATCCTGGACAAGAACAGTTATAGAAAAGTGCCTTTGTGTAAAGAACTAATATGGCAATGGGGTAACACTAAAGTGCATTAAAATCTAAATAATTATTTCTCCACTCAGTGGCCAGATTAGTTGTAAATCCTTCAAAACATCAGTAAGTGTTGGTCTCAGAGCTTTTTAACCACTCTGACATCATTACGGCTATGTACAAAACCAGTTCCTTTGGATCTGCTGGTCACCTGTATTTGGAAAAAAGAGAGACATCACAAGCTCAAACAGGGTAACAACCTATCAATTTCAAGCAATATGTTAAGCTCAACAGTTAATGACAGCCAAGCAGAATAATTACAAAGGCTCCTGATTCAAACTGAGTACAAACGGTTTGGACAGAGACAATAAAAGTAAGCATTTTGCTACTTGCATAACTTTTCCTTAACCCATAAAACAAAAACAAAAAGTTGTTTTATGGTAAGAAAAGCTCACAGTAACAAATTTAAAGTCCAACCACTCTACTCCTCTGAATCAACACTTGAAAACCAGAATTCATTTGTTTGTCATTCACTTTCAAAGCAACATTAGCACGTAAGTACAGTATACAGGGATTACGATTTACCACAATTAAACATGTGGATTAAAAGCTTGTGAAAGTGCAAATACTGATATTAATGCATGTCTGATTGCATTACTTCAAGGAAATTTTAAAGGAAATTTGAAAAGCAAGTGAACTTATGTACATTCCAGCAGAACAGACACCTTACATAGTTTTGAAAGTTCTTTGCGTGCCACGCTGGACACCACAAGTCCACTGCTAAGCTGTGCAGCAGGAAGCTGCAAAGAAGTGGATGACAGCCTTTTTTCCCCTCCTTTTTTAACGATGCAGGAGTAAACACCACATGATGCTTGCGCCTAGCAAAAACCAATGATGGGAATGTACGCCATGAAATAAAACCCAGCTGACACAGCAGACACATCTGTGCGATTGAATAGCTCTGTAAATGTGCATATAGTGCATCCATGGATATGCAAATATTTGTTTACATACCGTCTCAATGCAGAACATTCATCAAGAAAATTCTAGGTTGTAAAAATCCAAAGGCAATACATTCACATTACTGCTCACTATAAAGGTTTCACATCTAGTTGACAAACAGAACATGCTGTACTTTAATTTATGGCCTGCACATCAGCAGTAAGCAAACAATTTTCCGGTGCTCAGTGAAGATTTGCAGATGGATGGTGTATTTCATGTTTGTGACGTTCCTCAATACTCTGAATCTGTTTTGTAACCAGAAGATATTTGCATATCCAAAGATTAACAGAAAAAGAACATTCAAATAATTACAAGTGTTTTACAACCTACTATTATGAAATAGTCTTCAATGGAATCTACACATTGTTCAAATTCAACACACATTTAAAACCAGATTTTCCGTGCACAAGAAGAAAATTCGGTTTTAAAATTTCAGCATTTGGTAGCATAGAAGAATAAGAGTGTTATAGCCCTTATATGAATGACAGCAAAATAGTGTAGCTCTAAAAATTAATATTGTGTAGAATTTCATCAAAACTGCTGGCTTTGGTCTCCACTGAAATTTTCATAAAAAACATAAAGCTACAAAATTTCACTTGACATGTCATAGACCACTTTCCGTCCTAGAAATCAGCATAGCATTGTGAAATAGATGTCACATCAATTAAACATCCAGGAAAATACTGGGAGGAACACAAGAGAAGAGCCAAGAATTGCAGCCCCGATAGCTTTTCCAATAAAATAAACTATTTCTGCTTATGTTGAAAACCATCCAGTAGTTGACAGATTTCTTGAAACAGACAAATTCAGGAAAAAACACTGCTACACAATTGAGAATTTCCATAATTCCATAAAGTCGTTCCGACTCCATAGGAAAGAGCAAAGGGACTGCAGAAAGACTGGAAAAATATTTGTTTTTACACTTATATGACAACTGCAAACCCAAACTGCTCCCAGAAAAAAATCCCTCGTCATCAGATGGACAGGAAAAAAAAAAAAATGCACCAATATTTGTCCCATCTTCCTCTCAAAATGCAAAAAGGCATAGAGCTGGATGTAACAGAGAAAGAAACAATGGAATGAGGAATCACTGTAAAATGATGCAGTCAATCCTTCTCCTCTTAAAAAGTCACAGGAGACTCATGAAGACACCACTCTGTAGCCAAACTAAAGGCTGCAAAATGTTCAAAAGTAACAGTTTCAATTCCAAAGGGTGAGAGATAAAGAAAAATACTAGTGCTGAGACAAAAAAAAATAATAATAATAAATAAATAAGAAGGAAAAAGCCCACACAAAAGATTGGCAAGAAAGACCTTTCTCTGAGATGCAATACTCTGAAAGCCAGCTACTGGCCAACGTCCTGACAGAGGAGCTGCTGCTGGGCCGGACAACAGGTGCCACAGTGACTCACAAGGCTCGAAATACCGCAGCAGGTCACAGCTCAAAGCTCCATGGCGCGTAGTCTGGACGGCAGCTCAGGGTTTCTGAGGGCCCGGGGATAGCACCACTGGAGTGGACAACCCGTCCACACTCAAGGCAGGGATATGGATCTGGTTGCTCCCATTGGATGGGAACTGTGATAGCAAAAAACACAAAATTCATTCACAGTCTGTGGTAAAACTGCTCAGTGCAATTTGTTTTAAGTAACTGTCAGTTCAAACACCCGTGGGATGATTCATTTCCACATTAGGTCTAGCACTTTCTCTTATTAAGTCACTGTAACCACTATAATACTTCCCCCTTCAATAAATGTTATTACAAACAACGTTATGAGTCATCATCATATTTAAAAAAATTAATTACTCGATATATAGGAGTGAACAGCCCACGAGGCTAATGTGGTTCCACTTTAGCACCAGTTTACCACAAGAGGGAGCTGCTTCACTATTCTTTTTTTGGTATCTCGCGCTACAGCAATGGAAGTGCACGCAGATCCTGGCCAATGTGCCATCATTAGTGGGCTGGCAACCAGCTTCCTGCACGGACTGCGTCAGGACACAGTGGGGGGGGGCTCATGGAGTACCTGAAAGGACAGCTTGGCCGGACTGCGGGGGGCGATGGGGCTGAGTGTGCTCCAGAAGTGGATGGTTGAGGGGAGCGGGCTTGGAGTCAGCAGCACTGGGGTCTAGTTGGGAATAGAGAGAGAGAGAGAGAGAGAGAGAGAGAGAGAGAGAGAGAGAGAGAGAGAGAGATATATATATATATACACACATACACACAATATATATTGTACACAGACCTTAAAAGAAACCACTGTCAAAACACACACACACACACACACACACACACACACACACACACACACACACACACACACACACAGACTTGACTACAAGCCTACATAATATACTCCAGTGCAATTCTTTTAAAAATGTTTTAAGAGGCAGACAATCTAGAAAACAAAAACACTTAAAGAAGGATTTTTACAGTGTTCCTGCTTCAGGCTTATAGAAACTGAAATGTCACACTGAGAGGTACATCGTACATAAACAAGCCTCCAGTTCTAGCAGTACATGTATCTTTACCCTGGTACTTGCTGGGTTCTCACACAGAGCAAGTTGTGTCACATTTATCTCTTTACAGGACCTCAGCTTAACCTGTGCTATAGTATTACAATACACAGTACATTAACTGCAGTGTACAATGCCTTTTGGTTAACAAATAATTCACAAGTAGGTCTGTAGATGAAGTATCTGTAGTGTGTGTGTTAACTAACTAACTAACTAACTTTCAACCCAGCTTCTACTACTTTGCAAGGGATTAGAAAACAAGAACGAGCAGATCTGGTCATGTAAATTTACCACCATCTTTTCGTTTTCATCTTAACCAAATATTGACAATTGTAAAAATGCATCTGAGTGGCAAACAATGGGAAGCAGCAGAAACTAAGAGAATGTAAAGACAATGCATCAGTTGCACAGAGATATTGTTTATGTTATGCCTTGCTGACAACAGCAATTTACACAGAAGGGAAGACTTTGAATTCATAGCATTGCTGAAATACTGCTGGAGAGCTGTAACTCTCTTAAGGTGTGTCTTCATAGGGTAATATAATTAAAGTGCAGCTCTGCAGGGTCGCTGCCACACTCACTCACCAGCGCATGAGAGGTGATGACCGTAGGTGTGAGTGTGTTGGTGGCACTGCCAGGGGCCAGAAGGCTGTTGACTGCTGCATTAACCTTGTCCAATGAAAGCCCTGGAGGCAGCTGAGTAGGTGATGAGGGAAGCTCCAGGACTTTGGGCTTTTTGGACTTGGGTGGCTGGACTTCCTGAACAGAGCCAATGGGAACTACAGCTTCTGGGGCTGCACTGTCATTTTCTTAAAAGTGAAAAGGGACAAGGAAATAAACTGTAAATTAAGCAACAAATGTTGAATGAAAAATCTTAATAGAAGATGACTAAACTGGACATTGAGAAAGCAAAGAAACTATTTTGGGAATAGGTACATAGTTGTTCATTCTCTAGCAAGTGAGATGGAAAGATGCATCTCCGATCAGATCACAAGACAATTAGCGCGCACACAGGTTGGGAAATGTGGGTATACCTGGTAACCGCGTAGCTCCTGGTACCTCACTTTTTTCTTCTCCTTCCACCTCCGTCTGAATCTCCTTTCCTGGCTCATCACTGAGATGGCTTGATGCTTCCACACAAGATGGTAGGGCATCAACTGGAGACACAACTTGAGCACCTCCCGTAGCAGGGGTGGTTGCGAGCTGAGCCACCTAAGAGACAGAAGACACTGGCTGTCAGTCTAAGGAGGTCTTTGGTCTAAGGTTGGGAACTTGTGATTAGAGTTACATTTAAACAGAAAATAAAGTTTTTAATGGTATTTTTCATAATTGTATTAGGTCTCACCTCTTCAACTGGCTTTTCCTCTAGACCTACAATTTCCAGAAGTTCCTGTTCTGAAGAAAGAGTTTGCTCCTTAGATGTCACAGCCGTAGAGGGTTTAATGACCACGTACAGCTGTGTATTCTGGGCCGGGGGGGCCACACAGTCACTAGAGGGTGCTGAGGACCCAACAGGGGCCAGAGGGATGAGGGGGGCAAGAGAGTTCGGGTCTGAGACACTGGTCAGGTAGATCTGAGGGGGATCTCCCAGGCCCTGGGGCTTCTGTGGCTGTGGGGTCTAAAGCAAGAAGAGCCCAAGTAGAAATTATTAGCTCTTCGTGGTTACTGTGTTAATGGACACATAAAAACCACTATAAATCTGCATTCCTTGAACAGGCCCAGATGATTTTGGCAGAAGGTACTCACCATTGGGGCTGTAACCAAGCTAGACTGTGTCTGTGGGCTAGGTGCAGGTGTGGCACAAGGGGAGGGCTGGGTGACTATCACCTGCAGATTGCTATCCATACAGGGCCGCCCCTGTGCTGATGTCCTCCCCTCCAACATACACAGGCGCACCTGTCTCAGGAAAAACTTAACTCAGTCAGCTGAAAACCTATCAGGAGAAGGGTGGCGGGAATTACTTTGAATTCGATGGATACAGAAATATTCTTACTGTCTGATACACTTTGGCTTCTCACCTCAGAAAGTGCTCTTTCAGCATTGGGTGCTTTGGGGGCAGGGTCAGAAGGTGCAGACACTTCTGCCTTGATAGGCTTTGGAGCCCGGTAGGGTGTCTGGAGGGACTGGATTGTGAAGGTGGAGTATAGGCCAGATTTCATGTAGTCGTTGCGGGAGCTACGCTGGGCTGAGCTTGGCGGCGAGCGTTGAGTCTGTAGGCTTTTAGCCAGGCAAGGGGAGGAACCTCCCCCAGGGACCTTGGGCAGGGGGAGGGTGTCGACTGCACCCTCACGCCGCTGGGACTCCTCCATTACTCGAGCCCCTTCCATGGTTGCAGGATCAGGATAGGTGACAAACTTGTAGACAAACTTCTGGCCACTCACTTTCTTGATTATGTTCTAAGGAGGTGTTAAAAATTAAAAATTCACCAAAGCTTAACTTAAGGATTAAACTTTAACCAACGAAAGAACCTAAGAGCCAAACTGAAAAAAAACAATTAAAGCAGAAATGTACTACAAGTACTGTTAGTTCAATTAAAATATTCCCTATTGTCCTGTGTTTCAAATGTAAACCTAAGCAAATAAAAATAAGTACATTTGCAAAAGACAAACTCAAGAGGAAGTGGTGCAAGCTGCACAGTCAAAACAATAGTGAAATTGAAGCAGAGAACCACCACCAAGGTGTAACAACTAGCTTGATCAGAACAAGCTCTAGCAGGAATATCAAACAGCCGTGCCAACATCATCATTTACAATGAAACAAGATCAGTGCTACACTGTATTGACTTGTTTTTTTGGTACTGTGGAATATCCTGCTTTCAAAGTTGTCAATTATTTAGCAGAGATACTCCAAAGTGCTGCATGCATTCACTCTTGTGCTTTTGGATCAAGCCTGTAATGAACTCATGCAGGTCTGTTCACAGGCCCACCTTGTCGTAGTAGTAGCGGAGTGCTCTGCTCAGCTTGTCATAGTTCATATTTGTCTTGTTCTTGCGGAGACCCCAGAGCCGGGCCACCTCCTCTGCATCCAGGAGCTTGAACTCCCCATCACCGGAGGTCCAGGAGATGAGATGCCTGTGGCTGCCATCCTCGAGCAGGTGCAGTAAGAACTGCCACAGCGTGATGGACGGGTCCATGGCTGCAGAGTGCAAAAGCAGTGGGTTGTCAATACAGGTGTGTGGACTGACTTGGAGGTCTCAGGACTCTTGAACTAAAAAGGAAACATTCATGCTAAGAAGCAAATCACATACAGCACATTCACTTGAAAACATGACCATAATGAGATGTATATTTTGCACCTGGACCATGAGAATTAGGTCTTCCATAATCACACTCTGTTTTTACTTGTTTTAGCTATGTTGGAGGGCAACCTACGCACACAATGAATTGGTGATCAGTGTGGAAACCAGGACCAAAAGCCCCATGCAGACTAAAGGTAGGACCACAGTGGAGCACAAGCCAGGAATGAGGCATAAAACGACTTAAGGAAGAACATATTAAGCATGCAAATGAACCTTATTACCATTTTGACCAATTATGTAACTTCCAAGCAGCACCTTGGAAACCATCACCGTAGCAATAATTGTATAGGCAACTGTTACTAGGGTAGAGGAAGACATTGTAATGTTAATTTTGCCTGATGTCCACCGTATAAACTATGAATGCACAGGAATTCTGAATGAGAAAGTTGACATATATTATTTTTGAGATAGCTATCATTTTAATAGGGAACCAAAAAAGGTAAATGAGTTCTATAAATAATGGCTTTCATTCTACAAAAGAGCTACATCAGACAGAGGTCACGTGTACCCACACAAATGCCAGTTCTGCTTATCGTTCAACCACAACACAACTGCGGCACAGATTCCTCAATCAGAGAATGATTAACCTCTGAAAACCCCACACAAAGTCTCTGAATACCATTAAGAAAATACACGCACATTTAAAAGCACTGCTATAATGGTCAGACATAAAGATCACTAGAGAAATTTATATTGTTTATTAAAGCCATTATAGATACATGGCAGAAAGATAGATACTCTTAATGAAAAACGGAACAGTGTCTGTTTGTGAAGGTGATTTCTAGGCCACAACCACACAGGTGCAAAGGTGCAAGTGTTATTACCTAAAGGGCCCTATTTATGGTAAATTGCAGATGAGTAATTAAAAATGTTTCTTAACAGCTAGGAAAAGCACATACTTGACAACTATTTATGCAATACCGCTAGGTGGAATAGCGTAGGTGCAGGTGAAGTTCGCATAACATTAACTCTCCTGACCCTGCCTATAGTTCACTTAGTTTACAAGGTTTAAATGAATTTCAGACAATAAAAAAATCATTAAATGCTTAAAACACTGTACATGTACGTAAAAAACTGCAGATAAACATGTTCTCCCTGAACCATGTGAAATAATTTGGCTATTGTGTGGTTGCATCCATCTGCAGGTCAGAACCACAAGGGCAAAAGCATCCTGAAAGCAAGGAGATGCTATCAGTTGGGGGATCCGCATCAGCATATTGAGGCCGTGTGTTTGCAGCAAGTCACCCGTCATCAAGTTTTCATGCGCAGAGACACATCTACCCATTAAACACACACACACACACACACACACACACACACACAGCAACACTACATTCACGCACTGCCTTTCTTTCCACATCACACGCGCAATCTTCAGTTTCAGGGACTTTTTTTAAAAAAAAGAGCATTTATAACTTGAAATCCTATTTAGTTTTATAATCAACAAGGTCATAAAAGCATCATAATTCCAGATTAAATTTTGTGGTATGTTTTATAAACAAATTGTTACATTTTTTACTTGTGAGTTTCACATGTACTGTTACAAAATCTTAAAGTTCATCAAAACTGGTCACAGGCGTCACATTTTCCAGTTCAGAGAAAGATGCACACTCTGATAACGGTTTACACATTCTAATTTTCAAAGGCATGTTAAGGGTTAACGTTCTTAAAAAATCTGTTAAGCTCATGCTGCTACAATACAAAGAGCTGTCTCTGCACTTGAAGTGGAAATGTTTATGTCAAGCCTCCTAGAGGCAACAGACCCAGGTTCGTAACTGAGGATGACAAAGTACGTTCTTTTTAAAACACGTGACCAACAGTGTTCATGATTTACTGACACTGCTGCCTCACTGGCTTTCAAGACATTTTAGTTACATACAGACATGGTCATCAAGAATGAGGCACTTAATAAGCATTGTGTTGAGACAGGAGCTTTTGCCTACCATTCCCACTCTTCTGTTATGTTTATCCCAAACATACTGCAAGAATAGTCACTGCTATGATTATTTATTAATCATCGGGAATTTTCTTTACTGTCCTCAGTGATTATGACTTTAGCTCTCTTAGGGAGTAACACCCTGACAAGAACAATTTTATGTGCAAAGCAATATATGTGACAGTTGATCACACTTGCCACCATAACATAATACCTGTATGTAAGCAAAGCTTCATTAACTATGTACCTTAAATTACAAGGCGTTTAGATAATTTATTGCATCTCAAAGCCTGGCATTGACCTCAAAACAAGACACCAACAGTATGTTCAAAGTGTGGCTTCAGAACTTCAATTCTCCTCCTTAATATCATAATATTAGACAGGTGAGTATGACTAAAAACTGGAAAATAATGATGTTTCCCAAACTTTATTAATCAAATCAATGAACCAAATACGAAAATTGGGTGCTATATTTGGTGAGGCACTAGAAAAACAAAAGATTTACTTAGCCTGAAAGTAAGAGCACACTAATCATAACTTTGGAAATACAACTAACATTCTCCACCAAAGACTTACTTTATTATTTATTGTAACAAGCATCTTTATATAGTTAATAAGGCAAACAACAAATGTCCAAGTGCTAAGGTAAACAAGCCCAATGGTTGGTATTAAATTCCACAGGACAACAACATATGGAGAAAACCCAATTACCCTCCAGCAGACAGTTGCTTTTTTAGGCCGCTGGACCCTGTCACACTGATCAAGAAATATTTCTTACACTTCAACAAGAGACAATCAGATAGCAGCATTAAACTGAGCAGAGACAAATATACAACATATACTTTGATTTGGAAAAAAACTTTGAAAGCAGACCTAAAATTCTACTTTAGTTTTCAAACTGTACCAGTTATACAGCTTGCTGATATTACTGGAGCAATTCAGCACAAATACCTTCTTCAAAGGTACAGACAGCCTCCAGGTTACGAATGGACAACTTGTACTTGTGAACGAACGGCCATAAAGCCTGTTATATTAAAAATTCAAGATAAATACAGTGGTTCATAATAACGAACACACGCATGGCTTTGGTGGTTCGTCGGCTCGAGCCCACCAGTTTGAATCGGATCACGGTGTGTTGTGTGTAACTTTGTATTTGATTTATAATTTTCTCTTAGTATTTACCCTTGTAACCATGCCTCCAAAGCATAAATCCGATGCACGTGCTGGTGATGCATCAAAGAAAAGGAAAATGATCACGACTGAAATTGGAATAACAAAGCAATCGGAAAGAGGTGATACACCATCGATTATTGTAAAAGCGTTAGGCTACAGTCGGTCAACGATCAAACATTTTAAAGGATAAAGTGAGAATAATGGAACATGTGAAAGGCTCTGCCCTGATGAAAGCTACAATTATTACTAAAGCAGCTTTTATTATTACTGTATTATTATTTTTATGTACTGTATTATTGTGCTTAAGATATTTTAGTGTATTTGGGAGTTTGTCTTAGGTGTTTCATATACATAGAAAGGTAAAATACATACTATATACCAATACAAACATTTGACTTTTCAAGGCAAGGTAATGGGTCTAACCACTACACCACCTACTGCCCTCATAGCAACATTTTCACTTGACACATTATTTGATGTATTCTAATAGACAGCCACTCAGCTTTGTTTCAAGCTCAAAATTTGTCTGAAGTCTAAGGAAAGTGACACAAAACTAGTAAACCCATCCAAGCCTTGACAAAACGCATTAAACCATTTAAAATTTATGTACTGTTCGTAAGTAATTTTTATTTATCTCTCTTCCAAAGAAAGGCCTTTATACCACAGAGGCCTACAGTAGTAAGGGCCAACGGAGCAGATCAAATGTCTCTGAACTGCATCCACTGAGCCTGAACTCCTTCCTGTCAGTCTTTGCCATGGAGGTTCTGAATGCTGCAAAAGATGACAAAACTATATTTACACACAAAGCAAGAGGGGCAGACTATGAATCCTCAAATTCATAATCATAAAAATTTCACGACCATTAGGACAAAGTCAAGACTGCCTTTTTATGAATTAAGAGAACCAGCTTAAGAACCAGGTGTAAAAGTAGCAACAACACATGTTTTGTGCAGGCCTTCACTGTTCCTGATGAGGGATTATTGAATTTCATATGAACTGTCAGCTTTGTTTTCGCCTGCTACCGATTTACATGATATGCCGTTGCTGCACTGCCCGTTGTTGACGCTTCCTCCTTGTGCTCCTGCGTACGATATGCAAATATTTCTGACCAGAAAGCCTGTCATTTGCAACTAATTAAACCAAGTGAAACAAAAAATGGACTGCAGGACAGCGTGGTGTCTTTTAGACCTGATGTTCAGCACAATCATTTGGAAATCAAAACACTGGCCTTGCTATAATCTTGCTGTCGCATTATCATATTTCAGTGTGGGCTGTGGCCTGCAATATTACAGGATTGTGTAACACCTGAGATCCACTGTAAATCCTCAGTATGTATATAATCTCACAGTAAAGACAGTAAGACCACACGGGTCTGCTCATAAGGTCTTGACAGATGTTTAGGTCTTGCTGCTTTGAGCACAATATATATAGCTAGACATGTAGTCCATCTCTCTAGGTTTACAATGAAAAGCTGTTCCACAGTGATGACTGATTTAAAAAGGAAGGTAAAACAGGTTGTTCTTTACATTAGTACATCCAAATAAATGACAAGTAAAGAGCACCTTTCAAAACGATTTGCAATAAAAGCCTGACTCTCGAAGACCAGTCATCCAGCATTCCAGATGATGGGCCAGTGCACTTCCAGTAGAAAACACACACACCAAAATTAAGTTAATGCTTCACCTACATCTGAAAGTGAACCTAGTTGATGTTGCACGAATACTCCGGCTACAAAGTACTGACCAGTGGTACACCTGTGGGGAAAAAAGCAATAAGGCAGTGATTTACGATGCTTCAGCACTAAGCTATCACTCCCCTGGTTCGGTGTACATAGTGTAAATGGGTAAGTGGCTTTTTTTTTTTTTTTTATTGTGTATTCTGAAACAGAAACAAATCAATGTTTCCTTATAGAATGAAGTGCAAATCCCCGGACTCACATCCCTATATTAGTTGCAGAATAAAACATTAGAAGACCATTGACCAAAACATCTCAACTTTCACATTTCCCCATCAAATTAATTATGATTCAGTTTTCTTTTAGTAAAACTTTGCACCTCTAGACCATTCATTAATGATTGTAACATGCATGTTATTTGTAACAACATAAAAACGCAAGTGTCTAAAGAAACTGAGACTGACGTGGAGTATTTGAAAATGATCAACATCTGTTACAGAAACACACAGAAGCCATAGGTCACTTGGAGTTACAACTGATGTATGATGGCACTAACATGGGCCTTTGGTGTTATAGAAGATCACCCCAGGTTCCATGGCAATGGTCAACACCAACTGCTCAGCTCCTTCTGCTGGCTGAAGCCATCAGTCTCCATCCTCAGCAGTGAAGGAGAATCTGGAGCATTTAAGGCCTGTAGCACATAGCAAAGTTTCATTGACCTTTCAAAACTGATTTACTTTTATGCTTGCTTTCATGTTTTCAAATCTGTACTACATGTACTTATTTAGTTTTGAAAACCAGCATTAATGAAACAATTTTGTTTCTGGCCTCTGTTTAGATAACTTTACACACAGAAAAATTTTCCTTCTTGTCACTTCTGTTGTGAGAGTTTAGATTTGCTGATGGCTGGACAGCATTTAAGATGGAAAATAAACCCTGGCTTTTTTTTACAGGTTACAACTTGTGGAAACAGTAGGTACTGGCAGGGGGGGAATGCAGACAAAATAAAGTTAACCACAATGAGCACTCAGGCTCTGATCAGAGGGTACAGCCTGTCCCTGGCAGCTGCAAAGAGGAATGACAGTAGACAGCAACCCGTGTGAAAAATGTTATTAGAATGTAACCAGAACGTCATTAAGATGTCATCTAAAATGCCCCAGAACGCAGGCTTCTGCTGGTATTTCCTTTCAGTCCGCATGGTTAGGACTCGAGGCTGTTTATCTAGCAAATCACCATTTACTAGTTAATACAATTCTGCAGCACACAGTCACCCGCTGGCCACATGTAGCACAAAACGGCGCGCTAACTAGCAACCCGCTAACCCACTGCTAAACTGGTCAGTTCTGGTTACCTGTGGACGTGGACACAGCCGTGTGGCCGCACCGCAGAGCTACCTGTGGGCTCCGCGGACACACGGCGAGCTACCGCCGACGGTGAACGAGGATCCAGTTAGCGCGCGCACACTCATGCAGAAACATACACTTACCACTTAAAAGAGCATTCGAGTCCATTTTCTGCGACTTTTACTGTGCGTGTTCGGCGGTATCCATCGCGCTGCTAGCGGCTGCGACTGTCAGAAGTGGCTGTGAGAGAGAGGGGCGACGCGCTCCGGCAGCCTGTAGTTATGTAACCGCGCTCTCGCAGTGACACTCGCATCTCCACCATGTTAGCGAGCGTCCTGGCTCGGCGAACGCACTCACTTTCCCGTCAGAGCCGCCTTCTTCGCGGCATTCTGAGGCTTATCTGGCCGATCTGTCCACGACTCCGATGCGCCAACCTAGTTCGCTGGCTGCTTTTCTGTCTGCCAGGAGGAGAGCTCGGTCATCAGTTAAGAATAATAATGTGAGTGGAGGTACAGCGAAGACCACTCTGTAGTCACTCCCCTTTGCTCTGTCTCTAGGTCAGTTAAGAGACCCCGTCGCACAGTCACAAAATCCCAAGCTTACAAAGTGGCGTAAAATGTCTTCTCGTTCCCATATCAGCATGTTTGTTTTGTCCTTGGAGTAAGCGGTACACTAGTCACCCAACGGCGCTCCGTCTACTCCTCGCGCTGGCTTTTCCTCTCCGCTTCCTGTTTCCACACACGTCTCGGCTGCCCGCGCGCTCCCCGCCCCGCCCCGCTGCGTCCCTCCCCGCTGTCGGCTGACCGCCGCTACTGCCGCTGCCTGCACAACTGCGAAGTAAACTAAGCGTCACAGAGTCCATGACGTTGACTGTTGCTTTGAAAAACAGGAAAGACAAACGGGGAAAGAACAAGTAGCTGTTTTAGACCGTTCGACTCTGTCTCTGTAGGAAAAAACACTTAAATGGTTAAACTGTTAAAGGTCTCTGTAGGCTGAGCTGCACTGATTCTTCCTGTCCGTCGGTTTCCGCAGTAGCAGACATGTCTGTCAGTTTTCAACTGCGAAAACCGTGAGGTTCCCTGTGGCCACCGCTACAAGCGCTCAAAACACACGATGCTGATGTTTACTCGTACGTTCTTTTTCAAAAAAAAAATTTGTCCCAAAGCGACAAAATGGAATAATGAAGGACAATATGTTTTTTGTATTAACGCTTTTGGAAATTCTACACAAGGTGATTTTATATTGTAGCGTTCGCTGCTAAAGTTTTAAAGGCATCTGATTTTAATAATCAGTGTTAATTCAATAAATAATCTAATTTTAGCTGCATTTTGACTTTACATGTTTAAAAATATTGTAACAATCCGCGTCGGCGGCGTTACGAACAGACAGAGTTGTGGGAATAGTTTTCAATTAGCAATAAATGCGCCTCGGATTAACCTCATAGGTTACGATACTGCCGCTGCGCAGAGTTGTGGGAACACAACTTATTCTTTTTTTTCCCCCCGGATCAGAATGGACATGCATTGACACATAGTGTCAAGCGCCGAACTGTCCCCCTCGACAGTTATAATCTCACTATTCATCATCTCCGACTTTATTATAATACTACTACTAAAAACACACCAAAAAATAATTGATCCCGTCATGTGAAAGATAAAACTAGTTTATAAAACCCTAGTTTTAAAACCAACAAATATTCTCAAACATGGCGGTAAAAATTCTAAGACAGTTAAAAACATACCCTAAGGCTCTAGCTAAGAGGTTAAAGGAAACTTACCGGCAGGCTCCACCGCAGATCATGGGCGGTCCCCTGGCCTGTTCTAGGGTACTGCGGGACTCCTTACCTTTGTGGGTGTTAAATATGTTTTCCCCTTTTAAATTAAAATTATTAAAGACAAGCATTAAAAAATATAAATAAGAGACTAACAATCAGCCATATAACATAAACATAAATAAATATGTATATGTACATATTTGTTCACCATAAACAAAAACCATACATTATATAAACAAAATATATTCTTGCACAACATAGTTAAAAACACACCCACACAACCTCAGGGTCATTGCTGAGCCCTGGATTTCCTATCACGGTTGGACAAATCAACTATGTACAAGCAAAGCATGATGGGAACCACAATTCTACCTGACGTTACACAGTTCTCCCCTTAAGGGTCGACTGTCCCGGTGACACACATTCAGCTCACACAGTGTCTGTGGACAGGGGGTAACGTGTTGCTCCCATCGCTGTACAAGTGGGCAGCCACCTCAGCCGAGGTGGGTTGCCTCACACCTGGTTTCGGTCCCGTTACTCCTTGTTGCTGCTGTGTCAGGGTTGGAGTCCCTGACCCTGGACAGTGGTGGTTGCACAGGTCCCCAGCAAGACCATGTCTCACTCTGACCGCTTGCCGTCTGCGACTGTTGCACCTGCCCTTCCTGCGCCTCCTCCTCCTTCCCCACAGCCCTCCAGGCACTTCGAGGACAGCGTGCTCGCTTCCGCCGAGTGAAGGCAGCCACACAATTTCCTCGCTGGTTTGGGGTGAACACTCCCCCAGCGGTGTATCCTCTCTGCCGGTGTCCCATCCGCAGCACTTCCTCGGACTCCAGGGCTCTCGACAGTCATGTGTGCGGTGCCCACACCTCTTGCAGTGCCAGCAGGTGAGTGCTATCTCGGCATCACGCCACACAGCCCTGTTGTCCGCAGCGCCACTGGCCACCAACAACCGGCAGTGGTACACGCGCTCGCAATCACCAGCATTGCCCGGAATGGCCTCTGCGCGTATCACCTCTTCCAGGGTTCCTTCCAGGCTGACAGGAGCAGCAAGGCTCACGTGCTGCTGGAGCCGTTCCGGCACCAGGGCTCAGAGAAACATGTGCAGGGCCAGGTCCTCCTGCACTTCCGACAGATATGCTGGGTAAGTGTGTCACACCAAAAATTGAATGTCTGCCACCGCTGCTCCCAAGCGCTCTCTCCTGTCTCAGTGCCTCTGCAGCAGGCGGTTGCAGCAACAGAGCAGAGCTTCTTGTCACCCAAAAGGGTGGCTGTTAGGGTGGACAAGTCGCCACATAGCTCGGGAGCGAGACTGCCAGACATTTGAGTGCCAATCCCAGCTGCACTGCCGTGATGGAGTCGCCCCACTCGTTGTGCCACACTGCCAACCAGAGCTGTGCATCAAACAGCTACCAGGCTTCGCCGCTGGAGTATCGTGGCAAATGGACCTGACGAAGCTCCTCTGCATGCAGGTGCCGCAGCTCTTTGCCATCCTGCAAAGCTGGCAAATCTGCTGCACCACTCCACTGGTCCTGTGGGGGCGCTGCACTCTTATTCGCCCTTTCCTCGAGGCACTCTTCATACTCTTGGGACTTCTCCCAGAGTCGCTTGATACTCTCACACACATCCACCAGTTGTTCCCACAGGAAATGGATTTCAATCTCTTGTGGGCCATCCCTTTCAGACACACTATTCTAGTCTGCCTCATTGCTCATCCCACTTCTGACACCACTGTAACAATCCATGTCAATGGTGTTATGAACAGAAGGCTCTAAAAACAGAGTTTTAGGAACATGAAATTTATTCTTGCATGACATAGTTAACAACACACCCACACAACCTCAGGGTCATTGCTGAGCCCTGGACTTCCTACCACGGTTGGACAAATCAACTATGTACAAGCAAAGCATGATGAGAGCCACAATTCCACCCAACGTTACAATATTGACACTCTGGGAGTTATAAAAACTCGATTCTTAAGATGTTTTCTT
The DNA here is from genome assembly GCA_900497675.1 of Arapaima gigas. Taxonomy (NCBI): domain Eukaryota; kingdom Metazoa; phylum Chordata; class Actinopteri; order Osteoglossiformes; family Osteoglossidae; genus Arapaima; species Arapaima gigas. The sequence continues at coordinate 538,003 of UFQX01000268.1, read as the reverse complement.
AATATAAGTAACATAAAACATAATTATAGCATATTTTAAGCTTGTCTGTAAGCCTTTACCACAAGTCTTTCCTTTTTAAAATAATGTTGTGAGAACAGTTTAAGACATTTATAGGAACTAAATCAGAGCTCATTCCAGCAGGGTGTTGGGTCGCTGCAGGTTTACTGTAGTAGGTGCAGGGGCTCTGCTGCACCCCCCCACAGCTGTGCTTGTGTGACTCCATGACCGTGGAAGGAGAATCATTAAAAGCCTGTAAGTTATTGCACAATACCACATCTGACTTCCAGACTACCACATTTTCATTTGATTTTGCATATTATCTCATGTAAACAAGTCACATCCTACAAAAAAGCAGTGTTGACATATGTGGGGTAAGTTGGAGGTGAAAAAGAGGCACTGTGAGCCCGGAATGCTGAGTGGGACAGGGAGTAGCATGGCATGAATTCCTCCACTGCAACAGCATAGATAAGCAAACAGGGTTTGTAAATTGTCTAGATCACTTTGACTGCAAGAGCATCTCCTACTATTTATTGGTTGAGCGCAAGAACTTACATTTTCTCCTCATCTCTCCCACCTGTACTGCACAATGGAAACACAAAAGGAGGGAAACGCGCAGTTGCCTCTGGAGTATATGGACTATAGTCTGGCTTTGGAGGTACCTGTGCATGCTGTGTTGATACTGAATTTAAAGTGAGAATGGTGAGGTTCGTTGCATGCAAAAGGGTGTAATTCTGGTATGAGATACTGGTTCATTTTTTTCCTCAGATCAGTGTGTGGGGAGTTTGCAGGTTCCACAGTCCAAAGACATGTTTCCATTGAATTGATGACTCTAAACTGCCTGTGGTGTGTGCATGTGAGAGTGAGGGTCCTGTTCCATTCAGGGTATTCCCTTCCTAGCTGAGCCGAACATGCCATGCTTCTGGAATAGGCTCTAGTCTGCAATGACCCTGCCTTCAACAAGTGGTTATAGATATTAAATGTGTTCTTTAGACGATGTATATGGAAAAAAGTATTTTACCTTAAAATTTAATGACAGATTATTAGACTTGTTGCTTAACATGAAACCTGGTAATTATTATTTTAGAAGATAGATCTTTGCAACCTTAATCTATTCTCAGCCCATAGTCAGTTTCCATAATGTAAATCAGCAACCAACGCATCTTTCATTAATAACATTTTTGAGTGTTTGTGGATCCTAGTTTCATGCATCCATTTGTGTAGCTTTAAGCTTGTTTGTACCAATAAGAAAAGAAAGCTATTTTGGGAGGCAGGTCTTGTATTATTGCCACAATTCAACTCCCAGTTTCCATGGTAACTGTTACCAGTGTGATGGGGACTCCATCATAATGAAATAACCATATATAGAAAGCATATGGGAAAATTAAAACATATAGCAATTTGTAAATTAAAGTTATGCATACTAGAATATTTTTGTTTGAATAATTAAGGATAAAGATATAGGTAACTTGGCTAAGTACCATGGGCATAACCTTGGGACACAATTAATCTTTCAATTCCATTAAAAGCATCATGTACCAGTTGTTTTATTTTGTGTTTAGTCCATGCAGGGATAACTTAGTTTCTGATTCTGAAATATCGTTGTCAGCATTTTTTTTTGTGTAACTGGACAACCAACCTTGAAGAAGTACTGAATACCTAATAATGATAATGATGTTACTATGACTCACTGCCATGTCAGCAGTTACAAGAAAATGATATTCTTTTGACATTTAAACAAAGTGAAAATGTTCCTTCTGCATAAATGAGCAGGGAGTGTAGTTAACATGGAAACATCAGAATACATGTATGCCTATTAAACAGATGATTTAGTTTTTAATGTTCAGATCATTCCTCTTAATACAACTGGCTTTCTATAATTATCTGTAGGATATGTGGGATTCATTAACAAGCAGTTCATTCAGCTTTGAAAATGTATCAGTCTACTTAAACCTTTGAACTCTTTACAAACTTATCTCTCTCAGCTCTCCATCCTTGCATTGTCTGTTTGTGAGCAAACAGGTCAAAGGTACCTGACTTCCAACAAAATTTCTTAGAAAGGGCAAATCTGACCTGAAACTTTATCATCATGATGATGCAAGGTTTACAGTTTCCCAGCAACAGTACAATTCCACTTTTCAACCTGAGCACAAACTCATTGCCTGGATTTTGTGCTAAGAAACTTTACACTACTGTCCAAGCAAGGGAGATAAATTGGTATAAGGATGTCTCCTATTGTTATTGGATACATTTCTATGAAGTCTTGTCGTCTAATCTAAAAAGCAAACAAACCCTAATGTGTTTTGGTTGGTACTGGAATGTGAAGATATTAAGTTTTGTAGAACAGCTGTCTGACACCATTCATTATCAACAGGCTCTTGATGAATATTCATAATGCTCCATAATCAAACTATGCAATCTATGTTAGCTACACATTTCAATATGTATAAAAAGTCAGTTCTAGCAGCATAAGCTAAAGTAATGCATTTCAACACATAATTAAAGATTACACCAAAATCAGATAAAAGCTCATGATATACATGAGCTCACCTTATAGTAAACAAAGATGCCCTGCATGAATATAGGAAACACATATGTGGTGTAGTATAGGCCAGAGCTTTTAAACAACACAGCAGCTACACACCAGAACCCGACTGCAGGAAAGTCATCTAATAAATAAATGCATACTTTTATTTTGTGGACTATAAATCCTGATGCAACTTATACTCCAGTGTGTGTCATACATATTAAAAAAATCTACATTACAAAATAAATAATTCACCTCAGTGTATTGAAGTCCTTTCTGTAAAATACCAACTACATGCAACTTATACTCCTGGCTGACTTATCTAACGTCTTTTTTGTTTATAAAGCATATTTGATGAACTAAATGAGTTATGCCTATCTTCAGTTCAGGGTTGTTATGTGCTGCATGTGTGATCTGGTCTGCAGAACAAAAAAGATTGAGAACAACTTGTATAAACAATATACATATTTCACAGGTAGGTCATCAGTTCAGAAATTATTCTGACACAAAGGAAATCAGAGTGGACACGTGAGTGAGAAAACAAGCATTAAGTAACAAATGTGGAATTCCCCACCTAAAAGTCAGTGTCGAGTTTCTATATTTAACTGTAACTGCTCTGCCTTCATTTATTGTTTGAAGTTGCAGGTTGAAGGGGGACTGCTCAGAAGTGACAGGCATATATTACTTCTCTTTCATCCTTTTACATGCACATGCATCTTGAAACCACTGGTGCGTCTATTCGGTGTGAGTATCACAGAAAGTACTGTATTCACAGATACTTTAAAAATTTAAGACACATTACTATCATTAACCATTTTATATATTATTAAATTAATAACTTAATTATATTTAACCCCATTATTGACAGGTTTATGTCTATTTAGTAATAAGCAATGATCTAAAAAGACAACAACCTAATTACCTCTCAATGAACATGAAAATAAGCACCAAGTATAAACATCATCTAGATGCACAAACTGGGCTACCCAAAGGTATTCATTAGTCCTACAAGCCCTCCAAGTTTTCAGAGCCCATTATAACTCCTTGTTTTATATTGTTCAAAACTCTTCCATGTGTGCTTCCATAGTATTGGCACATTTTAAGGTCACTATATTCTAAATGCAACCTGTGAAATTAGAAATCCATCCAAAGTAATTCATTTGTTTATATCAAATCATAAAGCCAAAACATAAATGTCACTGTAGTTATTAACCTAAATGACAGTATTTACAACATGTATAGACAGTCACCACCCACTTTTAAAATGGGCATGTTTTGTTTCCTCAAATCCCAAAAAGATGACTTTTCCAATTTGATTTACAAATTGTATGTTGGAACATTCAACTAAAAAAAATTTCTGGAAGAAAAAATTAACTGTTGGATAAGAGAATCCTCCCTAGCAGGTTAATACTTTGGGGAAGTTAGTTATTAATGAGGATGTTGACTGTGGTCCATAGGACACTTGAAGCCTTTGAAATCTTTCTATACTCATCTACTGAAGCAGGAGAATCTTCCAGAAACAACTGTTTTATTCTAAAAGGAATCAAAATCACACTTGCTCATCACAAGTGGGAGCCAAATAGTTTGTTGTGTTATCCATAAGATCATTGGCTATACCTGAGCATGTTTACAAATGCAAGTGTAAGGGGATGCTCACTTATCCAAGTAAGGTATTATAGTAATTTATTTTCAAGATGTTTTTGATTTTTTTCCCCATTTTACTAATGGATCACTGTGAATAAAAAAATCAAAATCTGATTTGTTTTTATTTTCAGTGTTGTACAAAAAGGATACAAATTTTTAAAGTGTGCGGTGACTTTTTACACTTCAAATTCAAAACTCAATCCAATAAAAAACTAGAAAAGCTCCTTCCAGCTTTATTCTGTTAAATTGTAGGTCATTTTAAGCCACAGAAAAATTGCTTTCTTATAATTTTCTTCTTTCTGCAATACCTGCATTGTGTACCAAACTAATAAAAAGAAGAAATATAAGATTATGATGTTGTTCTCAGAACACAACATGATAAAATCTACATTCAACTACAGAACTTCTCGCCTCCTTTCCTCTGGAAGAACTTTGAGCCCTTGTAGTTCTCTTAAGCCCTGTTAAGCAAAATTACAACAGGATGAGTGCAAAGGTCCTTCATGTGTCACATTACATGTTTAATATGCAGTAACAGCTGTAATTTGTCTGAATTGTATAATTCTACTTTCAAATTAAATCCTACATCTTTTTCAAGAGTATGAAAACACTTAGTTACCTCCAAAACCATTCTTATGTTGGCTTTGATTTTGGCTGAGTCCTTTGTCAAGGTCTCTGTATACCTAAAAATATAAAAAGCCATTTTTAATTTCAAACCTATCAGCAAAATGTGTTCTTGCAATATACAGAGATATAGGGACAATGGGTAGAACAGTGGCAATATGAAATGACTAACGGTTCCAAAATTGGCAAAAAGACCCTGGTTCAAATTGCCCTCCTGGTATTGAACTCTTGACCAAGAAACATACCCCAAATTTTTCATTCATAATCACTAACCACGAGTGTTAAAGCAAGAATCCAGTGACTTACCCCAGATTGCTCCAGCAACAGTTACCCAGGTTCATAGAGTGGTGGATCATTGCAAGAAACTTTGTGTACAAACCTAACATTGTAAGCTGCACTGGAGAAAGCTGACAGCTAACTGTAACAATAATACAAATAGTGCATTTTCTCTATAAGAACTCCAAGAAACAACTGCATCTGTTCTCCAGAAAAACAGTGCATTTCATTTTGCTGACAGCAACACATTTTCACAATTGTTTTTCATTAGAATATTAATCATTTGTTAAACAAGTGCATAACCTGCACTTAAAGGTACTCTTAAGTCTTATATTAGATTTAAAATGCTTTAACTTTGCTTTTATTTTGTCAGCCATAACATTACTTGAGCGCTGTACATTTAAAAAGATAACCTTTCTATCTCTCAAAGTAATCTGTGACCAGGGATTTCAAAGGCTTTCACAGCCATATTTTAAGATATCCTCATAACTGTGACTTTAATTAAATAGCAGAAATGAGGTTTAATGAAACAGTTCCACAAAATAAACTGGACCCAACTTTTCCTTCAGATTATTTAAAAAGGAGAAAGGCTATAACACAAGAAAATCCTTAGATATACACCAAAATACCTGAAACCATGCAATGCATTTTAGAAAACAGCCAGATTAAACCACATTAATGGTCTGACATGGTGGGAAATGCTGAGCCACTTTCACAGCTAACAGCTATATGCAATTTCATCTGGCAATTCATCTGACAGTAACTTGCAGCAGGCAATCGCATAGTAACTGCTACCAAAAATATTGAGAAAAGCATTCCTTTGAAGGTATAAAATTAATAACTTTAAAATTTGAGTACCACAGCATATCTCATCATATGATGCATGGACAACAAAGGAGATTAACGAGTAATTAAACCAATTACAAACAGCAGCAAAGGTGAGTCACATTAGGTTCATTGCCAGTTTACAGCATGTGTCACCATTAAAAGAGGTCTAACAGCAGTTTGATAAGTGAGTATTCAAAGTGACAAGAGGCAACTAGCAATCGGGGCCAATTTGTCAGTGCCTGAAGCGCAAGTGTGCAGGTCTTAAACATTTAATGTGTCAGAGAGAACAGCCTCAAAAATGACAATATGCGCCAAACTAAAGGACAAACTGAAGGAAAAGGTGGATGAGGAATAGGAGGCCATTTGACAGGACCAGGTGCATCCGATGGTGCAAATACTGTTCCCTCATGATGATCCAAATGGATTCAAGATTATAATGCTGTAATACACACTGTTAGACACATACAAGATTAGTCTCTTGAACTTCAGGATGAAATTAAAACACCTATCAGAGTCCCCCATTCACTACATTATCACTAAACATTATTAAACCTTTATGAAAAGTTCTGGCACAGAGTGAGAAGCAGATTTCCAACTCCTTCTACCCTACAACTGGATACATCTGATTTTGAAAAACCATGCAGTAACACACTACACACACAGTTCAGGACTTAAATACCAGCAATTCAATAAAGACTGAAACTCTTCTGAAGGCACAGGGTGGCACTTCTTATTACACCTTATGGTTTGTTAGATGTTATTTTGGAATACAAGGGGACAGCAGGAGGCCTGATGGTGATAGCTGCCTCCCTGGAACTATGAGGCTGCAGATTTGAATCCCTCCTTTTACTGTAGTGCCTTTAGATAGGCTACTTATGCTGAATTGCTTCAGTAAAAATTATGCCACTATAAAAATGAGTATATAATTAAATGAGTATATAATTGGCATTTTAAATTGCTTTGGAGAACAGCAAAAACAATAAAAATGGATAAAAGTTAACATAAACATACTGAGCTTCTGAACTTCCCTTAGATTCAGGCAATTCATATCATCTGAAGTTGGTCTCATGTCAAAAAGCACATTTGTAAATGTCAGTAAACAAAAGAGATCCACAAGTACTAAAAATTATACAGTACACCACATCCTTTTAACTGGATTCAAATCAAAACTTAAATCAGAAAACTTAGACACAATTTTGAAAGGTTATTTAACCATGTAAACATAACGTGTGTAAAAAACAGCATTTTTGTGTTTCATGAGAATAGTTTATATAATGTGGGCTGTTTAATTACCCCTTACAAATCAGGCTGTGTTATTGCCAGATTTAGGACTGCTATTATGGTGCTTGTATAACAGTATACTGTAGCATAAAAGCTGGCAATATATGAATTAAAAAGATGAATGAACCAAAATCAAAAGGAACATATCAAAGCATTTTCTAACAAACTGACAGCCTTACCCTGTAAGCTGATTTGTCTTTTTCTCAATAAACTTCAGAGCTTCTGGCAAAGTCAACTCAACAAAAAATCCATAGCCAATTGCCACAAAGATTGTTGTTGAGTCAGAACTGAAGAAAAAAGATTAAACATTTAGTTTCGTCCCTTTTCAAAGTTACATAACCTGGATATTACTTAAATGAGAACAATGCTTACATATGAGCTTGGACATAAAAATTACATCCCAGGTCCACCTCAGTCTTAAGCTCCTTGTTACCAGCTTCCTAAAAAAAGGTAGTATACAATGTCAATCACAAAATGCATTAAAAGAAACCTACTTGGCTATTCCAGCATCAGATTTTCATGCAGCTGATCCAACAATTTCAGCAATCCATCAAGAGGTCCTACCTGGAGACTCTCAATGGTGTTCTTCAGCTGAAGATACTGAGCTATCTTCTCGTACACACTATCTCTCTCCTCCAGCACCCTCCTGAAAACAGATCAACTGTAAACAAAAATGAGGTACTCATGCCCCATGTTCAGGCTCGGAGATATACATGGAAGTCAGAAGTGCGAATGAGTGTAGAGTTCTGATCACTTGAACAGCTGACCACTACACCTTGATCAAATTCTTAACCATGTTTAAAGGAATCAATAACCTGAGAATGTATTGATAGTAATGCACTAATTTATTTTCTGTTCCGCTATAATGGCTCCAATGCAGCGAGCCACTGAACCGTGCATTGTGCAGCTAGGCCTCGGCAAGAGCGGGTGTTTTCGCCAGCAGGTGAAGGCACTCACTGTAGATCCCTCTTGAGCACTTCGTTGACAAACGTTTCGTACTGCAGGACCTTCTCGTCAATCCCAGGGTTCCCTGATGTCATCTTGTCAGCGCTTCGTCACGCGCAGCCCGTCCAAGGGGACAGAGCAGCAGCACATCTGTTTCTATGGCTGAAACCTGTTCGCTCCCCTGACGGAGTTTCTGTACTCCGGCGCTCAGAAGCAAGTGTGGTTCGTCAGGTTGCTAACGGAGTATTTCACTCAGTTTGAAACAACCGCGCTTAGTTGTTAATAAACTGGTTTAATTAAGTAACAAAAATAAATCATATGGCTACAAAAATACCCACTGATGCTGCCTGAGACGTGCGCCCTTAGTTACCGACAGGACCGCTGAAAGACCGCGCGTTCTCATTGGACAGCGCAGATTACTTGACCTTCGTTAATTCTTCTATGATTGGCTAACTCTCCTAATCCTGTGACTGTTCCACCCACTAAAAAATGCTGCGTAAGCATGCGGATTTATAGTTACAGCTCCACGTGACCTTGTTTAGCCAATGATTGACGAGAAAGCCTTTTCTATAGTGGAGTTCATGGAGGAATGGAGAGTCTAGTTTTTTTAAATTAAATCCCCGTTTCAGGTAATATTATTAAGTATTTTAAGTATCGTATGAAATCATTTATAAACTCACACATGAAGACGATGTGATATAATTACATTAGAAGTATTTTGTTTGAGTAAAACATATGAAATGATTTGAGGGATTCACGTTGCGATGCCATAGTTCAAAGGTCATCATCACAGCTGAATTCCGTTCATGGACTTGGTGTCCGTTTGTGTTTTTGATTTTTCTGTTAATCGTGGAGTTTTGTCCCGTTTTTCACGAGCGGAGCTTATTTGAATAATTTAAGTCCTGTGTTTGGCACAGCGTCTGTTTCTGAAGAAAGAGATTCGAACGGTCAGCAAAGACCGTTTGACAGCTACGAGTTAGGGGCGCCAGGTGGAGTAGCAGTCGAGCAGGTGGAGCTGATCGTGTTTCCCGGGTAATCGACGCAATTTCTACTGTGTAGCACATAAAACAAAGAATGTATGATGTCCTTTTTTTTCCCCACCTCAAGTGTGAGAACACATGGCGGGTCCAGAGCTGCTGCTGGACTCCAGTATCCGTTTGTGGGTCGTCCTGCCCATAGTGTTCATCACATTCCTGGTGGGGGTCATTCGCCACTATGTCACTCAGCTTTTGCACAGTGATAAGAAGGTGGACCTCCAGCAGGTGTCTGACAGGTAAGCCCGTTTCCCACTTTTCGTCCCTTAAAGAACTAATTTTCTTTTTTTTATAAATATGTTCATTAAGCTGAGTTTCCATCCTCAGTCAAGTCCTGCTACGGAGCCGCATCCTCAGAGAGAATGGAAAATACATCCCAAAGCAGGTAAATCATCAACAGCATATTTTTAATCACAGACAGGAGTTAAATATACTTTTTTTCCCCTAACATCCTAAGGTTGTTTCCCCCTGTATTTCAGTCATTTGCAATGCGAAAGCATTACTTCAACAATTTGGAGACAGGATTCTTCAAAAAAGTCAAACGCAAGGTTGTCCCCAAGAACCCAATGACTGGTAGGCAAACTCAGTCCTCTTTTATTTAGTTTATATTGCACATTGTTAAAGAGTCAAAGTTTGTACTGCCTTGGTTTTTATTAAACCTGTTGGTAATTTCTGTTTTTTTTCCATCTCCCCCCAGACCCCAGCATGCTGACTGACATGATGAAAGGAAATGTGACCAATGTTCTGCCCATGATTTTGATTGGGGGCTGGATTAACTGGGCCTTTTCTGGTTTTGTAACCAGTAGGTTTGAATTCTGGTAGAAATTTAGACTATGTATGTGTCACATAGGCTTTAGATTAAAGGAATTTGGTCATTTTGCTTTCTAGTCAAGTGTAGTTATTGGGAAGTGAGGTCTTGCTGCACTATGGATACATTCAGAGTCTTCTAATTCAGAATTTCATATCTGTGGCATTTTCTCTCTATGGCTTTGTTTTCATATGCATTTCATTTTGTCAGTGTGTTGTTTCACTTAGAACATTAGAGGTACTTGACTGGATTTTAAACACAGTTTAAACAAATGACTTGCTGTTTCCCAGCAAAGGTCCCTTTCCCTCTGACCTTAAGATTCAAGCCGATGCTTCAACGGGGAATAGACCTTCTGTCTCTTGATGCATCATGGTATGGTACATATTTTATTTTATACTTGTGTACATCATGTTTTCTAGTTGTCATGATTAAATGTTTGTAGTTTTAGTTGTTCCTGTAAAAACCTTCAGTGCCTGTTGGGGCACATTTTTGGGACCCCACGGCACCACAAAATGCAAGTTTTGAGGCCTTAAAGTGAAAGAAATTACAAAGTTTTTAAAATGTTTATTTAATTTAGGTTTTTATCTGTGAAATAAAGTCTTTGTAAGAAATAGTTGGATTGATGAAATGTTAAGCACATTTTTATTTAACATTTTCTTCAGCTGTTTAAAAAAATTTGTGTAATGCATTATTATTGCCACAGACAATAATTCAAGAGTGTTAAAATGTTCAAGCATTTTAATGGATTTAAGTTGAAGAAAACCGTATTTAAGTCAAAGTAAAAATAAAATATGAAAACCAAAAATAAATAAAACAGCCACAAACACTAATTCAACACATATCCCACATTCAAACCACCAAATTACTGTTTTGTGGAGTCCAAATGGACCTTGCCCTGGTATTCAAGGGTAAAAACATGCTTCAGAGTATTATCAAGAAGCTTAAATGTGTTTTCAGTACTTGTGAATTTTGTGTCTGTGAGGTTAATGCTGTACATATTTGTATCTCATAGGGTGAGTTCGGTTTCTTGGTATTTCCTTAACGTGTTTGGACTTCGCAGCATGTACAACCTCCTCCTAGGACAGGACAATGGTAAGTTGCATTTCTGTTTAGGCAGCTGGATTACTTTAAAATGCATGAGCGTAACAGTGGCATTTAATTTCACTTTTCTGTCTATTGTAGCTGCTGATCAGTCACGTATCATGCAAAACCACATGACAGGAGCAGCTATGGCAATGCCTCCTGATCCCAACAAGGCTTTCAAGGTTGGACATTTTGACTTGAATAACTGAGTTGAGGCTCCAGCCCATATTTCAGTCCCTATAGCTGATTTCTACAGTCTGAGTTCTGAACAAAAGCTTCATTTTGGGTAGGGAGAGAAGGTAAATAGTATGGTGGTGGGGGTTTTTTTTTTTAAATTTAATAGTGTTGAAGGACATTAGAGGCATAACCTGTAATGACACATCACAGCTATGTCTCTAATGATTATTCTAATTTAAGATTCCGACTCTTTCCTAATATTAGTTTACTTGATATTTGATTACTGTATACTTCTATTATTTTACAGCAAGGGTGAGAGCTGATGGGCCTTATCATATATATATATATATATATATATATATATATATATATATATATATATATATATATATATATATATATATAAAAAAAAATATAAAGCCACAATGGAATGGAATGCTGTCACACATCTGGTAAATTTTCAGGAACGGTCACAGCAGTTTAAAGGAGAACAGGTTGTGGATAGAGGGGTGGTTGATGTGGGTAGCTCTTAAGATCGGTGTTGTAGGAATTATGTATTTATGCCATTAAGACTTGTGTTCCTAACATGATCTGAGCTCTGGCAAGCTAAATATTTTCTTGAGGTGGACATTTTTCGTGCTTAACCTATATGACAAAGCTCTGCCTAACATTAATACCACCGCGTTTCACATTTTAATGTTCCTGTGAGGTGTGAGCATCCTGTGTATTTACAGAGTGAATGGGAGGCACTGGAGATCGTGGAGCATCAGTGGGCCCTGGAGAATGTAGAGGAAGAGCTCATGTGTAAAGACTTGAACTTTGGCGGACTCTTCAGTCGTGAGCTCAAAACCACCATGTTCTAACTGAATGTGTTAGGGAAGGCTGCAGTAGACAACTTTTGCCAGTATTACTCAATTGTCCTTTATCGTTAAACCTGAACTTTTGGTTGAGTTTGTCTCACTTCCCAATTGGTGCAAAGTGCCAAAACCTTTAGATAACTCAAAAGGTGTGTGTATGGTACCCCCCCCCCCCCAAAGTATTTCCTGTGATTAAATTATAACTGTTTTACCATAGCCATAATTCTGTGCCAAAGTGCAAATGCAAGGAAAAAATGATCATTGAGCTCTGATTGTTTTGAGGTACCTTTTGTATGTAAAGAAATTGCCTGATCTTTACTGAACAAAGCTATGAGTAATAATTCACACTAAGGGGGGCTAACTGGTAAATAATTTAATCACAGTATATTGATTTGAATGTCTTATCTGCATAAAAGTTTGTGAACAGTACAAATCAATCAGATAATGACAAAACTTCCACTCTAGGTGCAAATGTTTTTTGCCAAAAATGCAGGTTCTACATGTAGCCTACAAATTCAAAGTAGTGCATGACATTTTGCAGTGACTTGTACATTGGAACTGATGAATAGTTATGAGTGGTGTTCATACATCAGTATACTTGATTCTGTAAAAATAAAATATTTATTGAGATGTTTGTCTTTTTGAGAGCAAACTTCTGAAGAGAAGTCACTTTTGGTACAGATTGGTGTAGCAACATATTGAAACTGGCTTTCTAGCAGCTTGTACTCCATATGTAGCTAAATGATGTACTGTCTATGCCCCAATATTTAAAGGTTGCAAAGGGAATTGAGTATTAAAATGTTAGTAAATTTACCATAATGGATAAGTGAAGATCTTAATGCAGAGGCTGAGATCAAGTAGAATCTTGCAGAGACAAGCAGTTTGCTGCATGAATTGAGCACATAAAAGAGCATAAGTGAATAATGTGAATTTTTAGCATTCCAAGTTCTTGGTCTCTTTGCACAAGAAAGTTTTGTTGAACTTTTCAACATGTAATCTGCTTGTAAGCCTATTTTTCAAAATAGCATTTTATTTACATATTTTCACAGCATGCAAGAAAAATAGGTGTTTTTCTATAATGAATTTAGGTAGAAAACAAACAGCAAGTTGGAGATAAACAGGTCTATATATATTGTACATACAGATCTATGTACAAATGTATACAATTATGTGAAAGGAGTTAATCTGCTAGAAGTAATGAGAGCAGCAGAAGTGATTGGCACAAAATCAGTTTTGTTTAGACAAGGCCTTTTGTGGAAAAGTCCAACTCAGCTTGACTGTGACTTTTCAGGACATGACTTGCCTGCAAGTTTAATTTTTAAAATCCTCCAGACAGTTCTATTAAACTAATGACTTCATAAATATTTAAATATTCTTGACAAGTGACAGAAAAGCTTCTATAAATGCTTAAATTCAGTATTTGTCAGTCTACCCACTTTGAACAAAAATGAATTAGACAGTAACATCCTGCAACAGAAATTAGTAACATTTTGAGACAAACCAAAACACCTCAATAGCCTTATAAACACTTGAAATCTATACATGTATAAAGTCTATCTTGAAGGTGCACCACATTTCACTCGTGTCGATATTAAATGTGAACCTAATACAAATGTGTGGTTAATGACTTTCTGCTAATTTTAGCAAATTATTCAGTTCAGTACAGTCCCATGGAAACCATCACACTGAATTAATTCCCTTACAATACACCTAAAGTTGGTGCATTTGTGGGGACTGTAAGATCAAGTCTCGTCTCAGAATTTTTTCCATATACGAGAGCTGATAAAAAAAAATAGGATTTTTCCCTTCCTAGAACTGGAAAAAAAATATTTTTTGATGAATCCTCATATTTTTACAAATCTCCCTTAGACAGTAGTGATTTTCACCTGTGTTACAGCTGATTTGTACACTAAGGAATGCATTAGGTCTGAAATGCCCATCTTTTTAATAGCAGATGCATGTAGAAAGCAGAAAAATCAGTTTGTAAGCTTTGCAAAAAGTCATATCTTAAAAACCCCTTAACTTAAGCAGTCAGTAAGCCTTTTTGGCCATACACACAGAACCACTAAAAGTTGACCTTGGGTGGCAATTTTTAGACAAGACATTATGCAGCAGACTGTGGTGAGAGCATTGTGCCACATGGAGAAAATGTACAGTTTGTGTCATCAGGATCACATCTAGGTCAGCAGTGAGGCAAATTTTTCTATTGTGTCAAGAACTTATAGCACATATATACAGGCAACTAATTCAACTTATAACCAGTTATCCAGTAAATGACGGCAGTGGAGACAGGTTAGGTGCCTCTGGAAGAACAACACAACTTCTTTTTATTACATGTTTTGTTTACACAAGTTACAGGGACACAAAATGAGACTATTGCTGTTGGTAATCTAACAGAAGAGGTGGAAACAAAGAGCCTGCTGCATTTCTTGTACTAAGAGTGGCATTGTAGAGCAAGTAAAGTCCACCCCTTCTCTCTGTTCCAACCAACCAGGTGCAGGTAGTGGTATAATGAAGGTGGTATAATGAAGCTGTGATTTTGCAGACTTTTCTGGCTCAGGCCTCCACAGCTTTGTTCAAACACCAGCCAAGATACCGAGCGAATTACCAGTGTGTTCACAAGGACACATGTTTGAAGTCGACCACTGTGGCTCTGCACCATATCTGTCCCCCTTGCCCTCCAAGGGAATGTACACATATCTACCACTGATCCAGGCATCCAACACAAGGGCATCACTGACTGTGGCAGGCGATGTGGTGAAAACAAGTTGTGCAGAGGCGAGTGCAGCTCTGAGACCCTTTCATAATCATGCTTTTGTATGTGCTCCTGAAAATGAAAGTAATAATATTTTTTCTTAAAAGTATAAACATCTCTTAATAATTACATTTACAGTAAGCCCCAGGACTGTCATTTCTATGACCACTGTCTGTTTAATTTCTTTATGGAAAATATGTAAACATTTAAGGTATAAGACTTAGGAAACAAAGTAGAGAAAACATTTAATGAGACTGTTTTGCATGAGTTCAAAATATATTACAGTCTGGAAAAGAGGACCAACCCAACCATCAGGAATATGTGCGGCCATGTATTCTGTGCTTCCAGCACACATGGTGCCCTGTGGCTGGTCATGTTCTCATTCTCACACTTCTTAAAAGTTGGGAACCACATAGGTCATGCGTTACGATGCTATGGACAGAGTGTAAAACCTACCAAAACCTATTTCAATTTTTATATCAAAGGAGAAGCATACAATAAAATATCTATTATTAACAAGAAATGAAACTGGGGAAAAAATACCCACCCCCTGCTCATCTATTCCAGATGACCAAAGATAAAACAATACTAATTTAAATATAAAAATACTGTACAATTGCGCTTGAAGAATCAGTCAAGAAAGTATTCAGAAAGCACTTCTCCAGAATATTCTCTTATTAATAAGAGCAATTAAGAAAAAGTTCTGCATCTAAATTCTAGTTAATATTTTCATAACAATAAAAAATACAAATTTATGGATCGAAAAAATATGTTTCTGGTTACGTTCCATAACAAAGACCCTTTCTCCGGTGTCATTTCACAGCAGAGGAAAAAGTGTAGAGAACTAACAGAGGGTACTTCTAAAAGCACTCAAATGCCATTTCCCAGAAACAAGCATGTGCTGCCTATTGCCAAGACGCAAAGGCAATTCTCGCTATGAACATATTAAAAAATAAATAAAAGATCACCACTGAAGCTGACATTTTACCAGCTGCTGTAAATGTAAAACAACTTCTCTCCAACACCAGGGTGCTTGGCTGGAAAGTCCTTAGTGATCATATTGCAAATCTATACAGATTCCTGTTCATGCAGTCCCTGATATGACGGAAGTGGGAAAGGGGGGATTGCAACCTAAGCTGAACATAGGAAGTTCACTGACTCCTAGTAGTTTCATAGAAAACCGGTTACTCGAGCATTTCATCTCACATACTTATGAGCTATCATTAAAAACCATGTTGTTAACACAATCTTCTAAGGTGTGCTACACTCTTGGACTGGTCTCTTTAAAAATCAAACAATCTTTCAACAGACCTGCTGCATAAGTTAACTAGCACGAGACATAGGAAACAATGTTTCTTCACTTGAGTTGGGCTTCAAAACACAGCTGAAGGTGCTGTATTCACTCCCTCCTCACAGAAATGCACTACAGCTAGTCATTCCGAGAAGGTCTGAACTGGCCACTGGAGAGAACCACCGATTATTACAAACCCAGCTGTCTCAGACCTTAAGAGAGGGGAATCAGTATCTTGAGACACCCTGTGTAGCATAAGAACTCTTCCCCAGCCTGAGTTTGGCATTATTGCATCTAATCTTCCATTCGTTGAATCGAATGCCATAGGCTCAGGAAAAAAAAATATTTTTTTATTAAAAAAAAAAAAAAAAAACAAAAAAAAAAAACCTTAGTTGGCCTGATTCTTCATTTTACTCAGAAGAACTGTTTTCCATCCATAAGTGAGATTTAACATAAATGTGAAAGGTTGTTACTGGTCCTAAACGTGGTCAGTGCAGATCCGGAAACTGCCATCTTTAAAACTGTCATTTTGGCTCCACCATGTCCTCCTGTTTGCAGTCACCCATTTCTCAAACCCAAGAGCCAGTGGGGTATTGCTCTCCACCCCCTGAAACTCATGTACCAGCCTGAGAATTCTGCCCCTGCCTCTTACTCCATTAGGAGGCAGAAGGTTCAAGTTTTTTCCTTTCTGTAAAGGACACATACAAAGCAACCTGACAAGCAAAAAAAAAAAAAAAAAAAAAACCCACAGGAATAATGATCCCACCATCAAATAAAGTAAAAACAGAGATGGATCAACAGTCACTTTAGTCTGTTTCCATATTAACACAAGTAGTGGTTCCATCCTCTCCATCATACGGGGAAGCTGCCCCACTCGCAACATGTGTGGGGGAGGAGCAGCTATCTGAGGGAGTGGGCAGGGTAGGCTGGCGGATCTTATCTTGTCGCTGGTAGAACAGGAGGTAGGCAGCATTGGTCTTGGAGGAACACAAAAAAGGTTTAGCTGTTAATTAGTTCTTAAAACATAACATAACCATACATTTCACATAACTTGAATGGCTCCCCTATAGCACACAATGGTTCACAGCTGGTCAGGAAAACCAACTTCCAGAATCAAACCACATGTCAGACTGCAGTCAAACAACCAAGGTAATTAGAGGAGAACCATTATAGGGGGACTCACCCTGCATACTACTGTGCATTTTTAATATTTAGACTACTTTTTACAAAATATTTCATCATTGTATGCTGTCATGTGAGCCAAATAATGTGTTATTTAGATGACAAAATGATGTGGGCCAAACTCACCACGATGTGTTCCTCTCTTGCATAGGTCACCTTGCTGTCATCAAAGTAATACCACTGTCCGTTATCCTTGTTCTGTGCATAACTCGTATCTACAGATGGCAAGAAGGACGGAGAAGAGAAGTGACATGTCTGCAGGACGTCTTCTGGTTACAGAATTTGCACCATAGATATATCATTTAAGGCTATATAATAAAATATGCTCTGATTAAAATAGCTCATTGAGATTTCAGAGAAATAAAAAGTCTTACAGTGCCCGTCACGAAGCCCTCCATAGTGGTTAGACACAGCTATCAGATCATAGCGACTCGGAGGTTCCCTGACAGAACTCGCCTTCTTTAGGAGAAACCCTGAAAAGTCCAGGTTCCTACGACAAGGGGAAAAAAAAAAAAAAATCAGATGGTGTGCTTGTGCCACCTGGTGTCTCCACCAGAACTGCTGGAACCAAAACAGTGTGTTGGAAGTGCCAAAGCTCCAGCAGTGAGCAGATTAACAAAGAAATGCATACCTGAGGGGGAAGTCCACAATAGTATCCAGCTTCTCACGGGAATACTTGGTGTAAGAAAAGCGCTTCAGGTGGATGATGAGCACCTCTGGCAGTGACCATAGGTCCAGTTTCTTGGTGGCCAGTTGGTGCTTTTTGCAGTTCGGGCAGTACCTGCCACAGAACCATCTTTTACTGCATGTACTTACACCTAAAGGCTCTTAAGGGTGACTGAAATGACTTTGTTTGACAAATAAAACCATTCATGCCCGGCAAGGGCTGAAATCAGGGCTAAAATAAAGATAAGGGAGGAAAAAAAAATTTCACTTCAATACAAAGTCCTGGGTGGTTTCACACTCATAAAAAAGTTAATGCTGATCTTCTTTTGATGCTACAGTTATGGGAATTACTGGCATGTGAATTACCCTTGAGTGTACAGTTTCTTTGATTCTAGAATAAAGACGACATAAAGAAGTTAGCAACAGTACCAGGGGTTCTCCTCCTCCAGTGTCTCAACTGTGGTGAAGAGCTCAATGCACTGCTGCAGGTCCACTCGTGTCTGCTGGTGAGGGATCTCCATACTCGGATGCTTCACATATTTCTGCACGGATGAAGGACACGCAAACAATGTGAAGATCAGCACAAGTACACACAAAAATGAAAGGTGGACCCTGTTAATCCATAAAGACAAGAACACCTCCATACCTCTGCCTCATTCTCATTGTAATACTTCTTCTTCATGTCAGGGTCCCAGTCAATGGCCACATAGGGTTGAGCTGTGGAGAAAAGGTAAAACCTTCTGGACTCCATCTCATAGGGACAATTAAGATTGTAGCTGGCAAAAACTCATCAATGCTTACATATAGTCTCAGTAATCCATGCAGTTCTTCTTAAAGTTTTACCTTAATGAAACTTAAATTATGTCATGCTTTTCAGGCTAGCTGTATCCTTCCTTTTTTAGTGTCAAAAATGTTTTTTGACTGAAAAAATAATTTGACTAAAAATAATTTTTCATAATATATGGAGTATGACAAAGAAAAAAAGAAATTCTGGACTTCCTCCAGATTTAGTGTCTCCACATTCATCTTTTTCTTTATCCTTTTTCTCATACTGGGGAAGAAGACACCTTTAACAACTAGTCATCACCAGTTAAAAGTTTTTTTTTTTTTTTTTTTAATTTTGAACATCTAAGTGAATCTTTCCCTACTTTTGGAACCTTTTTGGGAGACATTGTTAAAATTTTTCTTCACAAATCTTCACAATAGTATCAAAAGATTTCCAACTGAATGTTTCCCTGTGCAGATGAGAAGTACCATAATGTTTGACACTACATTCATCTCTTTGTGAATGTAATGCTTTTTTCTCAATACTATGATGGTATTCACGATGAAAAAGGTGCTTATAATTTAAATAAAAGCTATTGTTTATACATTTATAGAGTTTGTTTTTTTTAACAGTTAGCACAGAATCTGTTGCTTTAGTTGAGCTAGTTCTACTGCAATCAGATTTGGAGTTGCATGTGATTGAAGTACAAAGTAAATACAGTAGCTAGGCTTTTATTTCAATATGCACAACATTTTTGGCCTTTGCAGAATGACAGACATGGAGGGCAATGAACAAAATAGTAAGTAAATAAATAGTAAATAAGTAAAATGACCACATAACTGAACAAAATGCTGTTGTACTGAATAGTAATACCATTGTAAGAAAATTTTCTGAAGTCTTTGTAGCCGTTTTTGTTGTATGGGACCCAATGATGTAGGTTCAGGGTGTATATGCAGCATCAGCATCACAGAGAACAAAACTTTAGCTGAATCACTCAGTTCCACGGTTAGGTCTCAACTGTTAGTTATAAAATGTTTGCATCCAAAGTGTTTTAGAGAGCTTAAAGCTTCTCAGTTTACTCATTCATTTATCTTGACATTTTTACTTAATTCATGGACTTGAACCAGCAGCACTGGTTTTAGGTTAAGTATGTGACAGAGGGGGATAGAAACTCACAGCTGAAGGAGAAAGTGTTGCTGCCATCACCGAGGCCCCTTTCTGTGGTGCCATTGGAATTCACAGCCTGGATGGAGAAGAGCTGCTTGCTGCGTTTTTCAGGGTAGCATTTCCTCTTAGGGTCCCTTTCACTGCACTGTGGGCTGACTTGGGTCCCTTCCTCTTCGTCTTCCTCCTCCTCTTGGTTCTCAGAGGGTTGTCTTGTTTGTTGCTGACTGGCAGCCTCATCGTTGGCAGATTCAATGGATGCACCATCTTCATTCCCACAGTCTTTACTGCTTGCACTGTTGACCACAGGGCTGCCCACTTGTTCTTCAGAGTTGTTAGATTGGCTTGCCTCTGACTCTGACCCTTCCTGTTGGTCCACCTCTCTTTTGGATGGACCTGGCCTGTCGCTGTCATCTTCCTCGTTATCTGTATCAAGAGATGTAACATTGAAACAGTCTGAAAGCTCTGTGATCAATGTTTACAGGGCAATAAAATTCAAAGCTACTGGGAGTAATTACCATCATTCACTCCATTGGTCTTGTACAGTTCTTCCTCTTCCTCATCATCCTCATCATCATCTGCCTCCTCTTGATCTTCCACCTCTTCTGATGGGTCAGGTGCACGAACATAGCGACTGAAAAAGACAAATTATCCCAAGCTCTTTACAAAACAAAACAGTAGCTTGGTTGCCTAATGTACCAGTCCTTCCAGGTAACATTCAAACACAGACACTGCTCTATTAAAACTATTATTACATCAGTATGAGCCATGTTGAAAAATACCCCAAATCAACAAGAACGAGAACTGGACTATAAACTAGTTTAAATAATTTGGAAAGGGCTACATTTTATATTTATTCTTTTAGCACATACTTTACTATATTGCATAACTTTGTAAATAAAAATGCATTTCAACAAACCAAGACGTTAGATTGAAACACAAGGTTATCACCATTTTTCTCGCCACACATTACTGAGGGAACTGCTTACAGAATTAAGTTTCAGGTTGGAATTATTAATATAATAATGAGCAGATTTCACAATGCAAATTTATGGTGGTGTCAGGTGATCAGAAGAGAAGTGGGTCTGAAAGCGCTGTGTTTTGGGATCTTTCTTGAATGTTCAAAGGGATTTGAAAGGCAGGTAGAAGGGAAGCTCATTCCTTCACACACTCCTTCACCTTCAAGCAAATATCCAACAAGCATCTCTCATAACCAGGACCACCAACTGGCCAGAAATGGAGGAACCTAGTGTTTTTGGGGAGGTAAAGGATATGTGGATATGGCCAGAACTAATGATTCTGGACCCTCTCATTAAGATATTGACTTGCTTGTGTGTTTTATTGTGCAGATAAAAGGCCCTGTGTAATGTAAGACACTAGACTATCTTCATCTGATCATGAAATTAAGGCTTTAATCACAATACGATATAGTAATGGCATTCATATTTAAAAAGCTGCTTATATTCACCCCAAAAGTGACAACACTGCATATGGGTATTAGCTCATGCTTTTCTTGGCAGAGACATGCAATATCAAGCTACTTAATTTACAAATTTATATATACTGGGTAAATTTTAGCTGAGCAATTCATAGCAACAGCCTCTGGATTCAGACTGCATGTTCCAGTCCAACCTTCTGCTTTGAGCAAGGTACTTATCCTGAAGTTCTCCAGTGCAAAAAACACTGAGTTGTATTAATGGGTAAATGACAGTACATGCATTCCTCGAGGTACAAGTCGATTTAACAAGTATCTGCGTATATGATAGAAATGATCTAATACCCTTTTCCAAGTTATGACCAAATATCAGACAAATTTTTCATGCATACAAGTATCACGAGACAAGTATGGAAAAATTTTGAAAGTTTCTGCTGATTTCCTGGAATGGCTTATGCTCAAATGTAGGGGTATACCTGTAATTAGCACAATATTTTAGGCTGCCTTGGAGAAAAGCATCAGCTAAATAAGTACAAATGAGAATAAATTAAGAATGTAAAATGCAGTTTATCAGTATGTATAAATTCCTGTGGGTACAGTGCAGTATTTTTGCTGTTCTTAGGACTGTGTTCTTTTCTACTGAGACCAATGTCATTCCAGGGATCTGATGGACCCACTCCTCCAACTTAGGGGTCACTGCCCCAAGTGAAACTATCACCAATCAGACTACATTGATTTTCACCTTTCACATTCTCTTTTGTTCCTCTCTCACTCCCTTCTATTCCTACAGCTTCTCATATTCCTTCTTTTTGCTGTTATTGTGACTTGGATTTTCCACATCTATCACCACTACTGTTCTCTCCTCCTTGTCCATTACCAGTATATCTGGTTAGTTAAGCAGTAACCTCCCATTTAGACTTGGGAGTGTCCAAGCCATATTCCTTACAGGTCTTCCTGTATATGATCTCTGCCACTTGGTTGTTGCCTCTTAGTATACACTGTTCCTGCCTGCATCTTGCAGTCCGCTACTAGGTGATGGATTGTCGCAGGGACTTTGCACGGTCTGCACCTAGGGTCTTTTCTGATATATACAGCTCTGTTTTGACTGACCTGGTGCTGAATGCTGGTTCTGAATGCTGCCATGATTAGTATCCTGCCCTTTCCAGCCATTTCCTCATATCAGCCACCTCTGCTGTCAGTGGTACATCCCATGAAGTTTATCCTGGCATGACACCTCCTTTGTTTCTCTGCCACCCAAATCCCCTATCTGTTTCAGACATTCTGCTAGCAGGTCATCCTTAGGGGACATTGCTTGCATGTACTCTTGGATGTTTTGTATCTCATTCAGGGCAGTAGTCATCACACTTTCTAGGCCCCTTCCTCTTGGTTGATGTACAGTCCCTGAGTGTTGGATTTTCAAGGGAATGGACCGCACACTGTAATTAGTTTGAGTCTTCTTGTTGGCAGCTTCCACTTCCTTTCTTGCTTATGTTAGACAGATGTAGGCAACAATGATGTAACTCTGTAAGTATGTTCTACAATATACTGAATGCACATAATAGGGCACGCAATCTAATGACAACGAAAAGCAAATTAAAAGAGAAACTCACGCTAAACGCTGAAGGAAGACCTGATAGAGTGTGTCATGAAAACACTGGTTGCGGGGTATGGAGACTAGCAGCGGGTGCCCAAACAGTGACGTGCCATAGTTGCTGTTGCTGGAGCCATATTCCCGGTAGTGTGAGCGCTCTCGCAGGTAGAGGGCCAGCACCAGCTCATCGCTGTCCTCCTCCACAGCACCACGGCTCAACTCATACCTGCCACAAAAGGGTGCCTAGGTCACATGTGAAACCAGGGTAAGCAGAAGATCCAACTGCTAGGCAAGCAGACATACTCACACAAAAATATCATCCCGGTCCAGAATGCAGCTGAGGGACTCATCAGCTTGATAGATCTTATAGAAGCGATGGTTGAACACATCTGCCACTACCATCTGGTATAGGAACCAAAACCAGAGTCAGCACAGTTGGAATTTATGCATATCTGCTAAATTTTTATGACAGCAATTATTTGTTTGTCAACGTTACACCTTCATACTAAAACATCATGTTGTTTACTTAACACTTTCATTGTTCAAGACACTTACAATAAAACGCCCACTCGGGCACTTGAGTACAGTCATTTACATCAAGATCCTCATCAGTCTGAATTCTGAGTTGACAGAGCAGAACTTACCTGATTGGCTGGGATGCTGGTCACTTGAGAGAGAGCTGCACACAAGTCGGCCACTTTGCCTGCTTTGGGAACAATGAGGCGATGCTAGACAAAGAAAAGGATAAAATGGCAATAAAATGTAAACATCACTGACTACTGCAGATTCACTACAGGATCAAAAGTTTACACAAAGGAGCAAACGTTACCTGCACGGGTTTTGCTGCAGGATCAAGAGAGACGAAGAACACCTCCATAACCCTCTCTTTGCTGACAGGTAAGGGCACACTCAGGTAGCAGAAAGGGTCAAATGTGACAGACACCTTGCTGCACTCAGGACAGACAAGCGTGGACTTGAACAACCCATGGAAGATGTCGACAATCACAGAGTCATTCCGGCGCCGGTGGTTACGCCATGCCTCCTCCGCCACTTCCTGCAACGTTATACATTTACAATTTAACAGAAACACTTTACATCCCTATGCTGTACGAATCCAAGACACATAGTCTTACTGCGACATGTACCTATTCAAGTGAGGACAATTCAATTGAATTATGAGGAGTTTCATTTAATTCCTCTACTTTGACTTCCAAGGCATTTCTTTGCATTTACAAGGACCCAATTTCGATTTCACGTGCTTTCCGACAGCTGAGCAGCACGAGACATTTAATCATTTAACCAATGCTTTTCACCTCAAAGTAACATACGACGATAATTACATAGTATTTAGTAGCTTATACCTTTATCCAGAGTGACTTAGTGTTGGATAAACTAACTTATCTTTCTATAATCAGTCACCCATTTATACCCCAGAGCAATGCAACACACACGCACAAAAAAAAAAAAAAAAAAAAATTTAACTGGCAACTTGTCTAAAACATATCTTTGGAAGGAAACTTGCGAATATGGGGAGAACATGCAAACT
Source organism: Arapaima gigas (assembly GCA_900497675.1). Taxonomy (NCBI): domain Eukaryota; kingdom Metazoa; phylum Chordata; class Actinopteri; order Osteoglossiformes; family Osteoglossidae; genus Arapaima; species Arapaima gigas. The sequence goes on along the minus strand of UFQX01000268.1, from coordinate 513,529 downwards.
CCACGTGGACTAAGCAGGGACTGAACCCATGTCTAACTGTATGGCATCGAAGGAGAAGCTGTGAGGTACAATATCAACTTGTTCAGTGAGTGTGGATACATGTGCATTGTTTTCTTTTTATGGTTCGGCTTCTTTTTGCTGTATTAATCCATAAACATTGAGTATCATATGTATATCTTTTGTCTGTGAGTGTTTAAGTGCACAGTGCATAAAACCTATGAAAACACAGGTAGACAACCACACTGTATAACAGAGTAATATAAACTCAGAAATGAAGGGATCTGGCATTGTTACATTGTGTAATGGGTTAACTATTGAAGTAAATGTATCCATTTTAGTGGGATTTAGTGATATTCTAGTACAGTACAAATAAGCATCAGTTTTGGAGCTTAGAGACATACAGTACTGTGCAAAAGGTTTAGGCAAGTGTGGAAAAATGCTGAAAAGTAAGAATGCTTTCAAAAATAGAAGTGTTAATAGTTAACACAATAGTTAATAGTTATCAATTAGCAAAATGCAAAGTGAATGAACAGAAGAGAAATCTAAATCAAATCAATATTTGGTATGACCACCCTTTGCCTTCAAAACAGCATCAATTCTTCGAGGTACACTTGCACGCAGTTTTTGAAGGAACTCAGCAGGGAGGTTGTTGCAAACATCTTGGAGAACTAACCACAGATCCTCTGTGGATGTAGACTTGCTCAAATCCTTTTGTCTCTTCAGATGGGGTTGGGGATTTGATCAGGATTAGCATTTTGCCAATTGATAAAGAAACTACTAACACTTCTATTTTTGAAAGCATTCTTACTTTGCAGCAATTTTCCACACCTGCCTAAAACTTTTGCACAGTACTGTATGTTCATTTGAAACAAATTCTAATTAATCTCTGGGTTATGACAAATCACCTTTAGAAAGAGGTGCTAATTTTCAGACTTCTTTTATTGCAGGCACATACTGTTAACTGCCAATCAACCTAATATAATCCATCTTTGCAGCTGTGCTTGTAATCGTGATTCAGTTAGTTCAGTTAAATTCCCTTTTCGTGCAGTGTTCTCTTATTTTGTCACCCCTGTACCACATACAGAAAGACTAAAACATCAAACCATTTGAACTCAATTCATGCATAGGTACATAAAAACTACAGTATACATAAAGGCCACTTATAGAAATAGATTTCAACAGTATAGACAATACAATACAAAGCAGAAAAATTATTGTATGTATACAAAAGCTGCAGACATGAGTACATGAGTAAGCACAAACAGATCTGGAAGTTCGTACCTGGTCTGGCCTGCCATCTGCATCCCTCAGTTCAATGTACTCCTTGTTCTTGACACGGTTCAGGTCCTCATGCAAGCCATCCAGCAGGAAGGAGAGCAGCTCCTGGGAGTCGTGCTGCTGGTAGCCGAGGAACTGGGATGCAAAGTGACCCACCTTGGTCTGCACACACAGTCATTACAGGGGGACATGAGACCTACTTACAGAGTGGTAGGTACAGACCAAAAATGTCTGCAGCAAGGATAGTGGCATCAGCCAGAACTCCACTGACTTGCCATTAAAAAGAAGAAAAAGTATTTTCTTGCACAATGAGACATATGTAAAATTTATCAAACACCAGCCATTAATTTAAATTTTTTTATGTAACACATTGTAACAGTTAGCACAGAGCTTTTTCATATTTTTCTATATCCTTAATGATGCACAGCAGCACACTGCAACAGTTTGTACCTTAAAGATGCGTGGCACTACAGAGTAATGGCGCCCTGACCACATCTGCTTAATGACATCAGCATAGGCCTCAGCAATCTCGCCCCTCATTCCCAGTGGATTGGTGAAGTTGAGCTCATCCAGGTAGGAGTTGCACAGGAAGTACTCTGTCAGGGGTGGGGTGTTGCTCAGACACTGGTCAGGACAGATAAGATGCTGTCAGGCCCAAAAGAATCACTGATTGACAACAGGACCCATCCTGATTCAAAGACTATAAAACCAAAGTGATTTTGGATTGGCATATGGAGAAATATTTTCACAAACTGCAAGAATGCAAGACATGAATATCTCACAAAACTCTCAAAGGCACCAACATCTTACTTGCAGGGCAGAATTCATAAAGCAAGTATTTCCCAGGTTGGTGAGGCCACACACTCCGGGCTGGCCCCGGTATGAGTCTTGGTCGTCCATTGAGTTCCTCCTATAAGCAAACCATAAATGGAATGTGGCAGTGATTAACCTACATTCATGATTAATGTAGGAGCAATTTTAATAAACACAATCAATTTCGTTATCATAATGTCACACGGGACCACTCGGACTAGCTATGTCATAATATGATTTGGCATGAATGTATGCAGGCTTTCTGGTTGCATACATCACTTGCCTCACTCTTTGACATCTTATTACAGCATCACAGCTCAATCCATCATGTTCCTCAGTATTGCACATTGTTGCTTTTTTAATATGAACAGTCTTAAGTATTAACCATTCCTCTGTCAAGACCACCAAGTCTGAATCTCGCAGATCCTCTCCAGAACCCAGCAGCAAGACTTGAAGCAGTATGTAGAGAGAGAAGTGCTCCATCTGACACAGTTTGACAACAGTCACTGACCAGCTGCAGTCATGAAGGACCAAGATGCAAATTTAATTCTCATCCATAAAAAACTGATATTCAATATTTTTGCCACCAGTTTTACTCAATTGCCTCCTCGTAATTTTCAGTTTTTCATATATTAATTTTTTAATCCCCTTTCTATAAAAGGCTTTTTGATAACTTAAAAATATACCACATTAAACAAAAGTGAGTGATGTTTCACAAACAAAGGAGCAGCCGACAGCCAACTCATTCTGGCCGGCTTTATACGGCTAAATTATCAGTAATTCATTGTGCCTTACAACTGCATGACAGTTTGTTTGCAATGGAATGAGAATGCACATAAAGAAAGGTCTTTGTAGGAGACTGATGATCCTCTGTTATTGGTGTTATGACCTAATGACAGATTTTATGCAATATCATTCCAGGAACTATCATTTTAATCAGATTTTACCATTAGACCTTTGACAAAATATTTAAAATTAGGGGCTGTTGTGAAAACGCTCCAACTAGCCAATCCCACAGTATACATCTGAAAACAAACTCACATAATCTGGGGTCTTGAACTGGGCCAGGTGCCATCAGAATTTCTCATCTCCATGATCACTGTCTAAAATAAGATGGGAGAACATCCAGTTACATTCAGTCTTGAGACATAAAATATAGACAGAAGAAACAGTTGTGCATCAACAGAAACCCAAACACTTCAGATGTCACTTTCCCTATCATGATACAGTTTACATATTGAGTGATGAAAAGGTGTTGAGTCTTGTCATTTCTGACAGGAACAGAGGGGCAGAATGAACATACCATCCCAGAACTGAGGCAAGAATCTAGAACACTCATGTGGACATTGCGCAGTCTCTCGCAGCTGGTGTCTGAACTCTTCATCCACAGTCTGGTCTCTGCACTCTCTGAGACCTCAAACAATTTCCGCATGGTCTTTTGAATCGTATCTGTGGGAGCCAAGAAGCAAACCATTGTATTACTTCCAAAAAGACATCCATACATAAGCTCCTGCAAACTAAAACTATAAATAAATATAAACACTGAAAATCCAAAAAACAAAATATACAGTATTTATCTTTATAGACAGTGGAACAAACACTTCTTGCTAAGGTCAGCTTATTGAAGAAAGTGCTCTCAAATGTATTAGTGCCAGTGAGAAAATGCTTAAGGCAATCACACAGACAAACCAAATCATAGTCCATGCACTGGTACCCCCATGTTATCATACTAACTTCACACTTTGCGTGTTTAAAGGCTTCCCTTTTGTGGTGGAAACTGACCTTTCATCAGCTTTGGTTATCAAACGTTTTGAAAAAATCAGCACCATGTGTCACACAAAACCAAATCAATCCCTACATCTCAATAGCAGGTCTAAGCCTGCACCTCTGGTGGTTTACTTGTTATACTCAGGTCTAAAATCAAAAGAATGCCAGTTCTCAGTCTGGGCTCCAATGTGGCAAATCAAACACACTCTTTCCCTCAGAACTGCTGAAACCCTTGCACCACACAGGAAGCATCTCAAAATTCCTCTGTTTCCTACTAGTTCACTCATGACAGCTACTTAAAGTTGTCACCTTTGCTGTTTGAATGTCACTTCTGGTGGCAGCTACTTGTGTAATTTGCACACTGAGCTGCATATTTCTTTGGAGAAAAACATGTGGTAAACACATGCAATGTAAGGCAACTTCAGTATTTGAATTATGCCAAATGAACTGTGACATGGTGCAAACTGTGTATGCAGGAAAATTTTCAACATTTATTCATATCCTGTGAGATGTAGTGGAGGTACAGCTAGATTTAAATATTTTACAAGTAGGTAGAGCAGTCACTCTTACCATTTCCCATTATGCCAAGAGGGACAATCTACAGAACTCAAAATCAAAATTACCAGTTTTTTTCACCTTCATGACACTTTTTACAGCTGAAATTAACTTTGAACATATAAAAAGAGACAAAGGTTGGAACACATGGCATGGACTCAAGAACACAGGGGTCTTACGTATCGTGTCAGCACGACTGAACTGCTCTGTGAGGATATTTTCCATATCACTATGGAGACACAGGAAGATCTCCACAGGGTACACCTCAACCTTGACTGTGCTGGGCAAGTCAATCACCTGTAACCCACAAATAAACAGGTAAAATGTATATTCCACCACAAATACAACTGGAGAAATTCATAAACAGGCTGCAAAAAAATGACATTTTCTGGTCATTTACTCAACATCTCAGATACAGACTTTAATCTTACATTCTTCTTTCTGGTCTGTGCACTTCATAAATGGTGTATTTGTAACCTTTTTGTCTGATAACGGTCCACCATGAAATTTACTGTACTGTCAAAAAGCTTTGGAACATCATCTCCTCTATATATTAAACAAAGTCCAATGACTTGTATGAACCCCTTTCTGCATGTCTGTGTAAAAAATGTCCAAATGCTTATTTTACTCTAGGTTTTACACTGAGGAAGTTACTCCACACCTGAGTAATAATTATTATATATTTCCAAGTTGGTGCAGGTTCCAACTGAAAGATATGTTAAAAAATGTTCATTTTATAGGAGAGGAGGTAAAATTCTGTATATTTTTTACGGACACTATTTTTTAATTTTAATTCATTTCTGTGCCTCAAATCATTAAAAACAATTTTTATGACCAGTACAATTTAGACAATGCAAAAGACTGAAGATGGTTTTAAATGATGTGATTAGTATGTACTGCAGAACAAATAAGTCAAATTAAAAGAATATTTTTAAAAAATGTTTGCTTATTCATGATCTAAATAGATTCATGGTAATAAAGTAAATCAGCACGTATAATAGTTCCTAAAGCTGTTTTTAATTTACTATGGTAGCACTCCATTTTTAACTTGTTTTAAGTAAATACACTGAACTGGTACTAAATGTAAGTTCAAGATTGTATTACTGTGACAACAAACAAAAGGTAACTGTACTGGATAACTTGTGCTTAGATATCTGCTTAAAAAAGAAATGATGCTGTCCATGTGAGGAGGGTTTGTGTCGACAGACTAACTTGTTTGTAAGCGTACGAAACCACAAGATCTCTTTGCTAATGAGAGCTGGTAAAAAGTAGTGGTGACAACCATTACCTTGCGCTCAAGGGCAGGCTGATCACACATCATGCCATACCAAGCTAACAGCTTGTGCCATGCCTCTGCTGGGATCAACACAAAGTCCTCATTTTCCACTAGTCTGTCTTTCAGGTGGTAGGACTCCAAGTCTGTATCAACAGAAAGTATCATGAGTTGCTCTGTAGCATGCTTATTACAGTTTCCCCTCACTTGTTAATATTACTCATTAGGTATGATCATAGAGTATTTCCTACAGTTTAGTCTAATGAGATCAGCAAATCAGTTTAGCTAAGTAAGTGTACAAACTGGTATAATACAGGACCAATTTAGCAGGAATCTGTTTAGCTGCCTGGGATATTTAGTACAAAATTCTTTGTCCAAAGTTAATGTTTTCATAGTAACCCTATAAACTGATATGTTTAAGTTGTAAAAATAGTTGAATCAATACATGTATCAATTTTTCAGTCCAAAAGTAAAAGCATTGTCAGATACCCTCATGCTGTCTCTCTGCACACCATAATGCTTACTTGAGCCTTTTCAAGCTGCAGTTGGTGATATCTGATTTGAGTTGAACTGAACTCAACTTTTCAGTTGAACTCACCCTCAAAGAGTTCTGTGTTGTCAATTTGTCCTGGGAAGGATGAAGAGTTCTGGTCCCCTGTGTCAATGTACTCCTTCCACTGATCATACCACCGTTTTTCCAGCATGTACCTACAAAGCAAACCAGTGACACAAAGACATGATTTTCCCCCATTTTCACTACCCTGCACCTGCATTGTCTTATCTCCCCTGCAACCCATGTGCTTACACTCCCACCCCTCTGAAGAACACTTATCAGCATCTCCTCCACACTCAATATTCAAAACCTCACGCCTGCAGTCCTGCTTAAGCTCTTCATCTTGGAGCTGGCTCCCATCCTAATGGGGACTCCTCATCCTAAACCTTCCTCTTCCCAGGCTCCTCGAAGCTCCTCATCTTAGTTAGACCCTTTTCACCAAGTTTTCAGATGCCTTGTTCAGCTCCAAGGCAATGCAATGGCTGCCCAAAGAGCATATGTAGGGGCCCTTTTCAACAACAGTTCACATACAGTTTTTACAGGCCATCATACACTTCTTCTACTGTAACAATATCCAGTTTAAAGAAATTGCTTCTGGTGATTAAAACTAGTAAAACTGACCTCATGGTGGACAGATCAACAATGTCACAGAAATGCAGACAGTAATAAAGAACATCAGGATTTTCATTCTTAACTGGAAGCCATCAGTGCAGGCACTTTCATTTTAAGATCTATGCAGAAATCAAAGCCGAATCCCTGGGGGGGAGGGGAGGGCGGCAGAGAGACTGAATTCCTCACTGCCATCCAGCACTCTAGTTAGAATGTTACGTAACAGCTTCACTTTTGCACTCCTTCATAGATAGCTTTCGATTCCACAGAGGAAAGACCGTGAGGACACTCCCCTTTCAACACTAGTAAGCAAAAGTCAATGACTGAGTCAAAATCTGGCTGCAAATACTTTCAGAGAAAGTATAAGATAGTTTAATTCACTTGAATAAAAATGAAAAATATAAACAAAAAAGAAAATACAGCTAACGTCTCATGTTGAGTTGTGCACCCAATTTTCTGAAGAATATATTCACTCCAGCTGATCTGTGACAAAGTGTAAACTGTGTACGAGGGACCACGTTTACCACAGTCATTTATGAGTATTTCAGTATCACTTATAGTAGCAGTGTAATCGTGCTCCTTTTTCCATTTCAGATACCTATAAACAGGAATAATCTGCAGAACTCAAAATAGAAATGCCAAATCCTCCACCAAAGTGGAGTGCACTTATTTAGCTCCAATAATATGGTGTCATTTACACTGGTTACTTCAAGAGAAACTACTGTCTTTAGAAAAACTGCAATTTTAGTTAATCAGGCAGCAGGTGTTGTGATTAGAATCCTTGATCACTTATCCTCACCTTGCACAGTTAATATAGCCTGTGCTATAAAGGTTTAAATAACTGCAGAATTACCAACTTTGTAAGACACCTCAAAGACACAAGGCAAAAATATAATAACAATAGGTCTGTCAAGCATTGAGCAGTGAAGTGTGTGTTTTTTTACATTTCTGCCATAGTCAGGGTCAAGTTGGGCTGCAGGTGAAGATACTGTGACACTTCACACACTCCAATTTAAATCACACACTTGTTTGAGAAGTGACTCGTGTGACATTTGTATAAAAGTGAGGCAGGACAATTCAAAACTCCCCCAAGAAACATTATCTGTGTGATTTAAGTATTAAAAAGGTGAGCGCAAAAGGGGCCTTTGAGAATGATAATCGAAACAAAAAGTAATAGAGCATGTTCACGGTACAGCTCTGAGCACCGACACACGGCGAGCGGATCACGGTCGACAACACGGATTTACTACGCCCATCGTGTGTGTGTGTGTGAGTGAGAGAGAGAGACTAAACGGCTAACTGGAGGGTCAAAGTAATCGAGAGTTTGACTGTGTTAGAGGCGCCGTTTAATATGTAACCGGTAACTGCTTACTACTGTTAAACACCTGGAAAGACAACGTTTTCCCTGGGTATCCCTCACACAAGATGTGCCAACAGACTATCAGAAACGCGGGACCCGCGCGCGCAAAAAACGAACTGTTTGGTTTCAGACAAACACTTCTGGACATAGTCGTGCTGTTACAGTAACAAACAGACATTCACACAGCTAATGTGAATGAGAGCGGCCGAATAGTTAGCCCGACAGCTGCGTTCCTAACGCCGATCAGTGGGTGTCAGCCAAAGGGCGGCCAGTCAATCCTACCAGCTGTCCCCGGCTCGCAGTTCATGGTGCTGGACGAGGGCTTCGATTTCTCCCCTTTGCGTTTCTAATCCAGGCGGTTCTGCGGCAAGAGCAGCAGTACCAGCCATAATGATCACATAAACGTCAGGGTCGATGAAAAAAGCGTTCGACTCATCCGCCGTAGAGGAAACCGGAAAACCGGAGCGAGCGCCGGAAGCAGGAAGCGTTTGGTCGATGACGACTTCCTGCTAGAGGGAAAGGCGCGAACGGGTGGGACCGGTGTGAATATGTGATCAAAGGGACATGACGGCAGCGGTGAGAAACTTGTGGATAAGGGTGCAGTAGGGGAGTGTGCTGTCTACAGTCTGTATATCTCTTTATCTGTAGTGGAGTCCTGAGGCGGTATTACCCTCTTATTTAATAAAAATCTCTCTTTTGCATATTGCTGTGAAAAAGAAGTGGAGACTGGCAGGTGTTCTGACTTAAAAGGTTTTTAAAATCTGTTCTCGCATGTTATGCATAGAAATATTGCTTTACTAAATAGTTCTAAAAACGTAAAATAGGTTTTTAAGTTTTTGCTGTGGGTTACAAGCTAGTTATATGAACAAAGGACATGAATGTAGGATGTAGATCAGGACCCAAGTCGTAAGTAAAAGTTTAATGGTTTTTATGCAAATAAATGAAGGCGGTTACAGTGGGTCCTCGTGTTATGAATGCAAATTTTTGATTATATTTTCCTGTGGATTTTCAAAAAATTACTGGAGCAAAAAGCTCACCTACATTTCTGTGTCCAGCCATTAGTTGGTAGTGAAATGTACCTAAACAAGGTAGGAGCAGAATTAATTCAACCGGTTTCTGCAGTATTCACAGCTCTGTCTGGTTTGTCTGACAGTTGCTGATCGAAAACAAGATGAAGAACTTTGCATATGATGACTGTATAAATCAGCCATAGGTTAGCATTAAACTGGAGTTTGTGAAGACAGCATTTTGTTTTCAGCCATTGTAAATTAGTTTTAATGCAGCTCAAAGTTAATACAAATGTTAAAATGAAAGTCTTAAGTGTATTTTTATTTATTATAGCTGTAGTTAAGACTTTTATAGAACCTACCTAAGAAATAAATCAGTGATTTTTAAAAAACGTATTATTATATCATGGGTTTTTACAGAACACAAAATTCAAGTTATGAACATACTTCTGGTCTCAGTTGTATTTCTAAGATGAAGACCTGGTGTTTTTGGCTCAGAACACCCTACTGACATAAGCTTTGTGTTAATGGTTTCCAATCAGATTTTGTAATATGGGCTTCTGGTTTTAAATATACTGTGTGTATACACTATGGGCTTTTTTCGAGTTTATGTTTATAATACAGTAGATTTATTAAAATCAATGGGTATTTGAATAGCAGAGCTGTACACGGTTTCAGTTTTTGTGTTTTTACATTTTATAAGTAATTGTAAATATCGCGCAGAATTAGTGGTTTTCGGTTTATGCACAACCATTCTTAAGAGTCATGTAATTTATATATGACGTTGCGGTATTTTTCCATATCAGTATATTTTAAGTATATTTTCAGTCTTTAATTCCATCTCGTTAATCGGTCTCTGAAAATAAGAACTATATTGTTTCCTATCGAAGTAATGGCGTTCAGGTTTTCAGCACTAGAGGACGCTGTATGTCTACAGTGTCGTCGACAAGGTGAACATTACATTCGTATTTTTCTGAATACCCCTAAAATCATCTTCTACAATATATGGCCTTTTTATAACCAGATAATTGACTTTTAATCCACTCCTTTCTATCCATCAAATTGAAATGACTCTGCAAACTTTTTTCATTATGATTGATATAATTAGCAGTTAAAATATGGGCAGATTGAAATGGTTGCTTTGTCACAATTGTAATTTTAGAATAATGGTGTTCCTCTCCCCCAGGGCAATGATCTACAGTTGAAAGGAAAACTGTAAGAGTTTCCTATCCATATCCATTACTGGTCATACTTCGTAACCTAACTGGTCACATAATTCAATGTTTTCATTACAAAACAATGGATTTAGGGAAATGCTGCAGTAGGTGTAGTATAAAGCCAGCAAGACCTTCACTTCTGTGTGACAAGGATCACACTGCTGCACCAAGCTCTGCGTTGCACTGATAACACGAGTGTGCATTTTTATTCTTTCTTCAGTAACTATTGTGTTTTCTTTCTGTTGGAGATGCTCCCTGTGGCAGGATGTGACCTTGTATCCTTAGCTTACCAGAGGGCAGGAGATTTTTTCATCCTCAACCAAGGTTTCCAAATGCAAGAGACAGTCTGTCAGCTCCTTGCTCTGTGGAACCTCTCTGTTCACTTCATATTAAAGAACCGGGCCCCAGTGTGTCCCTATACCCATTGCTGGGGCTGCTCTTCCGAAAGTTTGTGCTCATACACTTCTCTCCCGATTTGCTGCTGCTGCTGCTCACAGGTTTATCATTGACCACAGCTTTATTGTGGACATGTATACATTTGTACAAGTCTTTCTTTTCTGCAGCCACAACAGATTTAAGATGAATATACAAACAAAATGTGTGTTTTTTTGGAAGAAACTCTATAATGGTAGGCATGGTTAAAGAAAAACCTCGGTTTATATATACATACATATATATATATATGTATGTATATGCATGTATTTTTGTATGTATAAATTATAACCGGTAAAAGACTGTATACTTTACTTGAACCACAGCCTAAATATATGTTTATATATAACATTTGAATGGTTCTACCATGCATTAATTATTGTAACTGGGGACAAACCAGTTAAATGTTGCACCCGAGTCATTGGCATGCAGAGTTTATGCAGGGCAGTTATTTATGCATCACTTTTCTTTTGATTTGGCACTCACTTCATATTAAATATTTGACACAATGCAACATCTTGACAAAATCAACCAAAACTCAAGCTACTATTATATTCTCTGTGGGCTCAAATTTTATACAAACAGGTGCTTTATCTGCATGTGAAACTGATATGGAATAAAATGATTATAGGAAAATGTTAAATCAGGAGGGCAGCCTCCCTTTTTTACTGTTTGTCAGTGCTAACAGATACAGGTATCCTGCAAATCTACGGTATTTACACATTTAAACAATTTACAAAGTGATGCATTTTCTTTACAAATGCAAATGAAAGAATATTAATTATTACAAACATTATAATTTTTAGTCCATATAGAATATAGAGGTGGTGCAGAGATACCTTTGTACCCCATTTATACTATGTACACCAGTATATTAATAATGTTTAAAAATGTGTATTGTGGGTTTTATAACCCATTCATATCAAACATTATTTTATTCTAGCTAACATGCATTTGAATATGCACTGGACTTCTTCAATTTTTTGTTGTAAATGAAAGCATATTTCCTCCAAAGGAAACCTTGTTGACAGATTTTTTTATGTTACCACTTGCTTGATTGTAACTCTGAAAAAAATTGCTGATAATGTAAGAATTATCTGGTTAGAGTTACAATCTGATGGGACCAATGATTCTCCGTGTTTCCCATGTTGCAGGAGGCCAAGCACCAAAGCCACAGTCACTGTGCACCTTACTGTGTCCAGGAAAGCCCTGTGTTCATCCTACAGATTTTCCAGCTCAGAAGAACATTAACTGAAAATGGAAGAAAATATAGGACATTTTTCCACAACATTTTTGTTACTGACAGTGAACCCTGTGGTTGACAAAGGCTGAGATGTATGTAGGCAAAAATGATAACTGTACAACCATAATCTTTTACTGTTAACTTTCTTCTTATGTTTTATTCTGAACAAAAAGTTGAGCAAACACATATTTATGAGTAAAGATGAAATGGAATAATGATCATTAGAGGGAACAAATAACTAACAATTTTCATATGCCAGTATATAAAGCAAAGTAGACAACAGTATAAACAGGCTATTTTGCACACTGACACAGAGATGGCCAGATTCCTCTGTTTGTTTCCATTAGTGTCTTTTTGTTCGGAGGAGTGAGAGGAACCCTGATGCAGCAGCAACCTTTCTTTTTTTTTGCAAACAGTTCACTGGCATGTGCTTGAAACATATGAATGTGAACAACAGAATCAAATGTCAACCTGAATGCTTTTTAAATAAAAACGGGAAAAACTGTTGTACAGATGATATGAACAGTTTTGCTACAAAAGCCATGTAAGTATTTGCTTTTGGCTACATTTAAGAAAGACTATTAATGTCGACATATTTTGGCTATGAAGAGAAAACACTGACTTGTCTCTTGCTTGGATTTATTATTAAACTGTTTATTCTGAAGTACACGCCAGGCGGTCTTTGAACATCGTACAATGACATCCAGAAGTTGCCACCCATTAATGAGAGGGTGTCCATTTCAATAAATAAAGATCGTACAAAGTGCGAGGACAACAATGAGAGAACATCCTTTATTTATATACACACAAAAAAATCCTGAGTTTCATGTAAACAAGCAAAAATAGTCTTTGTACACACCATAAACAAAGGAGTTTTCCACCATGTTCATATTTGTTCAATTTTCTTAAAGACCTAGAGATAGGAGAGTTTTAGAAATCTTTTTATTCTCCTTGTGCTTAACACCCATTTTCTGCAATGCTTCTCTTTTCTGCATAAGCTGGATTTAAAAACCTTTTAACTATTTTATAATCTGGCTTTTAATTTTATTTATAGTACTGAGAAAAAACTAAATACAAACTGAACTGTTGTTAATGCAATTTGTTGCTGGTGCCTGACAATGATTACTAGCTGCTTGTGAACATACTGTGCAGGCTATGGGGTATTAGCAACTGAAAATGCAAGGGAAAGATTCAGTAAATACACAGCCGTAACATTTTCATGAGTAAAAATATATACGTAAACATTAAAAAAAGACTTCACTCTGCAGTATCCAGTGACCTTTAATTGCATTGCTGCTGTTCATGTAACTGCAGCACGACTGGCAGATAGTGGCAAGGATCAAAAAGCCGATCTGTATAAAGATGGGGGGCACCTTGCATTTCAGAAATGTGTTTCTTTTGCCGCGTTAACTTGTTCTGTCTGTGCCTGTTGTTTTTGGTACTCATACCAAAAGTTATTCCAAAACACCAGCACAATCTGTCCCGCGTATATTTTTTCAGAAATAGATTTCCTGCTTAATACACCTACATCAAACTGCAGCCTGGACAATTTATCATACATTTCATGTTTTGCTCTATCACAATAAGAGAATTACATGCTTTAGTATACTTAAATGTGTAAATGAACGTTCAAAGATGGGTTTTTGGATTCAGATGGGTTTTTCCAAACCGATAATGAAATTATAGATTGCTATGGTAAAATATAAGGAATTTTTAATTTTGTGAGCTTTTTCAGTCTCACATCTTACATGCATTGAAATGTTATCATGTTTTGCATATAAATACATAACCCATTTCACCTTTGGAATTATTATTTACTGGATTGTATTATTTATGCCCATGACTGCTGGTCAGTCTGATTCACTGACGGTAGATGAAACTTTCTGTGTTCTTATAAAAATTAGCACAATGAATCCATCTGCAATTGCCAAAGTTCATAAAGTCACTGGGCCACTAAAGACAGAGAATCATGCTGACAAAGACAAGATGTGTCTTATCTGTACAGTGGTCATATGGGTGTGTTGGAAGAACCAGCCAGACCAGGTCAAGATTATTCACCGATGGCTCATCAAATGTCTGTGGAAGGACAGTACGCTGGCTGATGGATTTAATGCAGCTTTCTTGCTGGTAGAGTCCCAGATTGTTCTTTTCTTTAACACATATACATGTAAATGATACCATTATTCCATCATGCAGACTACTTCAAAATTTAAACCGGAATGCAATTATATGAGTTTTATTTGTTCCTGTGCTTGCATTTTTAGATAAGGCTGAACATACTGATGATGATTCTTCTGCATCATGCACATTACCATACAGAGGGGTAAAGGATGAACAAACAAAAAACAATAATCTAAATTTGCTTCTACCAGGTGTTCTGTATTTGTTTCTTAAAGTCCTGGAGACTTGTAATTGTACATGTATATGTGACTGTTTTGAATTCTATACATAATTCCAAATTTTACAAATAAACACCCATGTATGCACTTGTTGTTATTTGCTTTGGATGACAATATATTTCCACTTTTTCAATACTGGTGGCATAATTAATGTTTTTTCCTTAAAGAAGGGAACAATGGTGCCATTAATATACTCTGTGTATAAACGGCTTCAGACTTGTGTTGAGCTACTGTTCTCTGACCGCATCTGCACATGTGTAAATTATGGAATTAAACTTTGAGAGTCATTTAAAATGTTATGGATTGACCACTCTTTCATTAACTAAAGGTGATCCAGTGCCTATCCCAAAATTACCTGGTTAGTTCATCCCTGGGTAAGCACACATAAACCACATATATTTAGGGACTCCAATGAACCTAACAAACACATCTCTAGGAGGAAACATACAAATGGGGAGAACGTGTAAGTTCCACACAGAGTGTGCTGATTTGAACCTATGACTAAATAGCCCAGAGGTTATGAAACAACAGCACAATCCCCAAGGCCACTAAGCCACCCCTTCTAAAATTTCTGATAAAGTATGAATCCAACTGTAATAGTGTTCTTAAATTCCAGTGATATATTTAGTAAAGTCTCATTTTAAAGCAAGAAAACAAAAATACTGACAAGTTTCAGCAAATAGTATCACTGCCCACTGCTTGCCTGTCACGTTCTAATTTTTAAAAGTGGATCATCTCTCTAACTGCTTTCATTAGCTTTTCTGTGCCATGAATGTATTCTCCACAATATACCCAAAGCTCAACGTTATCACATATAAACACATTTAAAAAGGCGCACATACACACAAACACACAATCCATGCTCAAGCACGCAAAAAACAGTCCTGACGCTACATTAAATTGTTCTTGGGAACAATTGTTCATTTCTCTTCACTAAAATAGTCTGTTGAATATGGTTGACAAATCAGCTGAATGTCCTAAACAGCTAAGAAAAAGAGAACATCAAAAGGATCTGAGTAAACTGTTTTCATGATACCTTACTAAACACAAAATTCTGTGCTGCATTCAGCACTGCCAGTTCTGTCCGTGTTGCCATACAATTGTCAAAATAAATACAAGATGCGAACATACAGCATCATCTTAAATAGCTTCAAAGCCAGAGATTTATCTTTCACGAGGCTGCACTGGGAGGTGGTTTGTGGCACAAGATCTTGATCCTCCCTGGAATTCTCAAGGTGCTGTTTCCAGTCACAATACCATCTCCTGGCTCTCACTGCTGTGTGTCAGGGCTGCTGTCATCAGTAACAAATCCCAAGTGGTTACCTGCAATTAAAGGGGAGAATAATTAAAATATGTAATCCTCAAAGGGTAGTTTATCATCCATCCTTCCACCCATTATCAGGAACTACTCTATGCTGGTGAGGGTCACAGTGGTCCACAGCCAATCATTGGGATTGGGTTGTCTGTTGGTACTATGTTATGAAACTACAACCTGGATGGGATGCCAGTTCACTCCAGGGTAGGATAGCGTCCAATATGCTAAATTCATTCATTGCCCAAAGAAAAACTTTTTTTCTGAGTAAGAAAAATGTAAAAAAAATTATATGTGCACTTACATGCTACATGAAAACTTCAGCTAAAGAATCTGAATTAATATACCTTTAAGATAAGCTAAAATTGAATAATTTTTCTTGAGAACCAATGTCAAAAACACCGTAAACCAACAACACTGCAGGATATTTGAGAGTATATTGGCTCCTCAACTTAGAAACACAACTGAGACTGGAAGTCTGTTAATAACTTGATTCATTCATGTTGACACAATCAATGAAAACTACAAAATATAGATGTTCCTCTATTTATTCACAGCGTGGGTTCTGTAAAAACCTAAGACAGAGGTATAATAAAAAACACTGCATCTCTCCCATCCAGCCATGTTTTCATTGTCAGCAACTGCTTGTCCTCTGCTGGGATTGGAGGATCCAAAGTCTATCTCTGACACGTAAGGCACAAGGTAGGATGCACCTTATTATTTTACCATATTTTTACTTTTTTTTTAACTTTAGCCTACATTCAATCTAAAATTCATTTAAAAATTACAAATGTGTTATCACCACAACTTCCTGTTCATCTCACATCTGCTTTTGGCTTATTCATCACATATACATGTGCAATGTTCATCAACTTGTTATTGACCAGTAGTGCTCAGAAAGTCCAGAGATGAGCTGTAAACACTGTGAAAATAAGTTGAATCAAGTCAGTTCCACTCCCCTGTTCTGTTACAGCGTGTACTATTTATTCATCAGAAAATACAGCGCAATTTCACTATTGTGGGAAGTTGTAGTGAAGACCATTGTGGAGATTTATTAGACTAAAGCAATACTGATGACTTCCAGTGATGAATCAAGTTGCAAAACTGATCTGCGCTCAAATGAACACCCATGCTGTGTGGACTCATTTGGCCAGTTATAGATGGCAAAGGAACATTTTCATTCAGGGGAACATTACAAGACCCTCCAAAGTTTGACAATAATGGCTTACTGGCAAATTCTGTCAAACAAAACTGCATGAATAATAATCCATTTATGTATAACAGCTTTTTAATTACACTGGTTCAATAAATCTGTACTGTATTTTGTAAAGTACTAGGCGTGAAGGGCAACCATAACCCCCTCTGTAGGACAAAAAAAATGTACTTTCTGTATAGTTATTCATTTTAAACCATTTAATAAACAAGCCATTGATTTGCTAGCCTATTTCTTCATATTATTTTGTTGTTGTTGCATCTGAACAAAGGACATGAGTTCTGTCACATTATATTCAATGTCTGAATACATGCAAATTCACAGTAAATTACTAAGCAAGGAGAGGATGAAAATCTTTTGAGGTTTTGCAGCGCATAATCTCTCCATATTATGCAATTTCAATAATCTGTTTCAAAATGAAAATGAAAGGACTTTAAATCTTCGTGCTTCTTTACAGTATAACGTAGAGTTCTGTGGCAGCCTTTATTATAATAAAGCATGAGAGAACTGGAAAATTCTACACATGAACATGAACACTAGTCTCATTTCCCCCCTTTATCTGCCCAAAACTGGGATTTTCACTTGCATCAATGTATTAATAACAGTTCATTAGATAAATAAGTGATATGTCTGATCTACAGATGCTGAGTGCTGTCACAAGTAATGACTATCATATATGAAAAGTAAAGAAAGTTTCTGAAGAAACTGAAACTAATACTAATGTATGTCACAGTATTTAGAAAAGCCATTTTACATTTTCAGCAGCAGGATGTAACAGATTATCCTAGATGGACAGAAAATAAGCTGATTATCCAGTTTCCACTCTAACAGTTATGACAGTTTGCATAAACCTGAGCTCAAAGAATGTCAATATTGATATTGGAAATGGATGCTGGCTCTGTAGAAAGTCAGGTGGGAAAGAAACATACATTTGAAGAAGATCCTGAAATGTATGAACCCCCTGAAGGCAAAGAACTAATCAGTGCACCTGGACGGTTTCTTCTATAGAAATAATATTTAGTGTTTAATGGAAAACAGAATCATATTTCCACAAGACTAATTTTTCGACTTGCAAAAATAAACATTTATAAAAATCTATATATTGTAAAATCTGGTATTACTTAGTGGTTTGAATATGTAGAAGTTTTTTCATTGCCTATGGGGAGACAAAATATTAATCTCAGATACATTTCACATCATTATTTTAAAACAATAAAAGTTAACTAACAATCATTTGAATGCACCAAGTCAAAGATAAAAATATTTATGACTTTTAATCATATTTCCAAATGTTTCCCTGCAATTTAAAAAAGTCCTATCATTAAATAACATTGCATGTGGAAAAGAAAATCGTATTTTTTTAGCATAAAAAATCAAATTTTAAAGTCCAGGATAAATTAATTGCTGAATCTGTAGTTTTTAACCCTACCTCCAGGTAATTTTCCCTCTTGTAATTCATATCTACGTTTCTTGCTAGCACTTCCTAATGTCTGCTATAAGAAGATAACCCTATCAATAATTATTTTTAAAAAATTTGCTAGCTTAGGAATTTTTTTTTTTCCAAAGGCCAAATAATAGACCAGTAATGAGAAGAGCAGACTGGAAGACAGAAAAAGCGCACTGCAGCGATAGCATATCCTTCCCTCTGTCCCTGCAAGGCCTTCTGGGGAACAAATGACAGGAGCAGGAAGGACAGAAGTGAGAGCGTGACACTGGGAGAAACAATCATTTTGGATGCTGCTACAACTGCCAGTGCCAAAAGAGTACAGAAATGTTAAACGTCCAATATTTCATTCATGAGAGCATCTGCCAAAAACTTAATTCACAGTCCACCCCATTTCCAACACAGACAAGGGGAAATTTGTAAAAATAACATTGGAATGAGGAAACCATAAATATTTAAGAATCCATATTAATGTGTTGCTATAATTTATTGAAAAGGTGCACTTAATTATTAATTACAGAAGTGTAAATGACATTGGCTTTGTTATTATAAAAACACACAATTATGGTAAAGACATCATAAGACAGATCAATAGAAGGAAAAAGAGCAGGAGGAAGAATAGGAGGAGTAAGAACAAATGACTGGTTATTTATGAGCTCTTTTCAAGGCTGAACCACAACACACAGCTCTGAAAGCACAACAAGAATCCACACCACTTACTACATCACCTACTGTGTTCTGTCTGGTTCAATTTTGGTCTCGCCGTTCTGCTTGTCGTTGGACTTCTGCGACAGGCGTGTGGACATGGTGGCTGCTTGTACCACGGCCTTGAAGCTGCGCTTACGCTTCTGCACATTCTGCTCTGGGTGGAAGATGATGACGTAGACCTTAGGCATGTAGAGCATCCCCAGGGACACAGAAGCGCTGAGGCTCATGGAGACAGTCAGCGTGGTTGTCTGAATGTACATCTGTACCACGGGATAGATGGACAAATGAGTATCAGCACCACAGCATCCACATCAAATACTGTCTCCAGGGGCCTGGCTGCAAATTCTTACGTGACGTGTCAACTACTGTTTCTATTTGCAATTAAAAAGGCCAGATGAGTGCTGTAATTGTGCATTTTTATGCATAAAATAAATCTGGGAGAAGAATGTGGAATGTGTATATCACTGGCATATCCACTTGTTACTCTACATTCTGGTCAATTCTGTATCTAGTCTTTTGTCAGTGCACAGTAACCCCCAGTGACTCTGGAGTGAAAAAGTGTTTATTGTGTGTTTTCATAAATTGTGATGTCTTATAACTTAATTCAAAAAAGTTTGAATATGGAGACAATTGAGGCAATTTATAGTAAACATTAAAATGATGAAACTGGTACCTATTTTGGTACCATATTTGGGACTTATAAAAGTCTCCTTTTACAAAATCTAAAATTGAACTTTCAGAATGTGAAGTCTCTGTTTTAGATAACAATAAAAACTACATATAATTCAAACTCTAACACGCCCTGTGGAAAAATGTACAGAAAAAGTTACACTCTTCAGTTTCTAGCTGACTTCAGATCAGTTCTTTTACAAAACTGGGATAATTTTGCAGATTCTTGATACCTCCATCCATACAGATAAAGTACATCGTAGGAATAGTGTAGCTCGTGCCATGTTAATTTCTCAAAAACCTCTGCACCTTGTTTGCTAGTTTCACGTGTTTTTGGTGCTCATGGGGCCCATTTGAACTGGCCAAATGATGTCTTATTGGGCGAGTGTGAATTTTTTGCAGCAATGAAGCAAAACTGCTAAAATTCTGTTGTGATAACTAATTTTATCTGTTAAAGTAATTTTGTCCACTTTAATGGGAGTTTGTGTACATGCTTACTGCCATGCTTACTGATAAAGATGGTGAATTATTGAAATACTGACATACAAAAGTGTTAGAAGCTCGAGAGGGAAATCGGACTGAAAGGGAGATTTTTGAGGTCATTGTTGAATACTGGAAGGGATTTAATAATTCTGAGGGACAGTGGGAGCTCATCCTACCACATCAGCTAGACTGAGAACCAGTGGGCTTTACATTTTGCACCCCTTGTAGAGGGGGGAGGGCAAGAGGACCACAGCATTTTTGCTTTACTGATTTTTTATCTTATTTGAATCCTTCATTCTTACATGAAAGGTCAAGTATTTTGTAGAGAACTTTTAAATATAGTTAAAATGTCAGAGAAGGAACTGTATAATTAAAACTCTGGCATGCGTATGGAACCATTCTTAAGCGATATCGACTGGCTTGTTAAGGTGAAATCTATAACACTTTCCAGCACTTTCCAGCAAAATATATTAAGATTAATGGACTGTGGTCAGCCGTTTAAGTCATACCCAGGAAATGTTATCGATTATGTGCTTGCGCAAAATCTGTTGAAGTTGTGTTATTTCTTTCCATTGAAGTCCCCAAGAAATATTCCTCCACAAGACACAGGGCCATCGGTAGTGGGGTGAATGGTGGTGACAACTCTAGGGGCACATGCCTGGAGATTGCCACATATAATTATATTTCAAATTATTTAGTGTAGAATGATTGCAATATTCTATCAATTGGCCCAGAACAATGCTCATGACAGGAGGATAATTAGAGTTAGTCACGAAACAGAACACTCACATATATGTTTCTGAAAATAGTTCTGTAGTTATAATCCAAACTGAAGAAGTAAATACTTTATGGCACACATCAAAAGAGTATTTTAATATCCTTTGGACATGCCAACAGATCGGAAAGCACGTCATCTGCCCATTAACAAGGATGGTACGTGATCAGTGTTTTGTGGTCTCCTGCAAGGTACCTGAGAAAGAAACAAAAAACACAGGCCCCAAAGCCTTCATTACTTCCACCTGCCTTGTTGGCTTTTACTGGGAAAAGAAATACTTTCTTTTTTATGATGCTACCTCCTTCATCAAAGGGCCTATTTGACAGTAATACTGTTACCCAAAGGCTGAATAGTCCTTTGCCATTCAATAAAAAGAGTGCTTTGAAAGTGCTATACAATGCATGTTTTTCATTGTATGAGTCCTGGCATACTGCTTCATGTCAGTGTGCCTGTTTATATCAGTTCATCGTTCTTTGGATTTTTCTTTGTGATTCACTGGCATTAGAAAGGTCAGGCTGACATGTTTGTGGTGCTCCAAGACAACGTTTAGGGTTTTCAAGTTTTTCGTGTATACACGCAAGCTGACACATTCAACTGTGAGGAGCATTACTTCAAACAGGCTGCTCTGTGTCTCAACATACAGTCTTGCAGTTTATGCTCATAACTCTCAGCATCACTTATTTAAATTAGGTGCTTGCAGTTGAAGCGGGTTGAGAGGGTTGCTCCCTGTAATGGTCCCCAATTCCCCCTGGGGAATCCCCAGGTGTTTTCAGGCCAGCCAAGAAATATAATCTTTCCAATGTGTCCTGAGTCTGCCCAGGGATCTCCTCCCAGTGGGATGTGCTAGGTATAACTCCCAAGCAAGTCGACCAGGGGTCATCCTCATAACATGCCTGAACACCTCAACTGGCCCTTTCCAATCCAGTGAGGCAGCAGCTCTACTCTGAGGTTCTCCCAGGTCACTGAGCTTCTCACCCTGTCAAAGAAAGTGAGCCCAGAAATCCTGTACAAAAACCTCACTTTGGTTGCTTGTTTCCATGATCTCATTCTTTCTGTCATTCCCCAAAGTTCATGACTACAGGTGCGGATGAAGACATAGATTGAGTAGTAAACCAAAAGCTTTGTCTGAAATCTCAGCTCCTGTCTCACTGCCAGAAATCAGGATAGCATCTGCAGGACTGCTGACGCTGTACCAATGAGCATTTCAATCACTACCCTTCACCCTTCACCCATCACTCATGAACAAGCCTCTCCAGTAGGGGCACCAGTTTCGCCCTCACCTGGACAGAACAACCCATGTGAAAGAAAAGAGGTGCCTCTACCTGCAGTTCCTTGTACAAAGCCACATGGCCTGTTGCTGGCCCAATGTCTGTTTCTGTGCTAATTTCTGCCTAAAATGGCTTGTGCTATTGTTCCCTGACTACTTCTGGTTCCCTTTATCTGCCTCCACCCACCGTTAAAGCCTACAAACTGAGCAGCTCGCAGGAATGCCTATTGTCTCTGTGTCACAGTGTGTCTTGGGTAGATAAAACGGTGCAACAGAACACTCTTCATGTTTCATCCTCCTCCAAGTCTCTTCACTGCCACATCAAAGCGGGTCTCTAAAGAAGAAATCTTCCTGACGTGGAAGTTCCTGTTATCAAGTGGTGGGCAGGTGTTTTTTTTAAATGTTGCTTTCACTCTTTGAACACAAATACTTCAATTCATTTATCATCAATCCTGCTTGGCATTTTGGTGGAATTTAATATTTTGCCATTTCAATTAAAGAAAACTGAAATTAAAAATTCGGGACAAGAGTAGCTACCATGCCCTATTTTGGAGTCACATTCAGGCCAGGATTCATAGTCTAACTGCTGTGCTAAACATACTAAGCATGAAGGCTTTAACTGCACTGGGATATGCATCTGAAAGCCAAATGTGTTAGAGCATCTGATTGGTTATCACCTCATTCTGGCCTAGGATAAGGTATCAAAGTATTTGGCGGTCGATGCATCATTTTAGGGTGGCGGTTCAGTGAGTAGCACTGCTGCCTCACACTGCCTAGTTTGTTGTAGTGCAGGTTTAAATCCAGCTCAGTCTGTATGGAGTTTGCATGTTCTCCCCTTGTCTGTATGGGTGCTCATGTTTCCTCCCAGAGTCCAAAGACATGCTTTTCAGGTTAACTGGTCACAATAAATTGCCTGCAGTGTGTGAATGTGTGTGACAGTGTATGTGGCCACCCTGAGATGGATTAATGTCCCATCCAACAGCCTAGCAACTTATGATTCCAAGATTGACTGTGGACCACTGTAACCTTGACCAAGGTGAAGAGGTTAATGAAGGCAAAATTTTTAGTACATGTGTTTAACAATGGCTGATTTACATTTAGCAGCTAGTCATATCAATTCGCTTTTAATTATGACACAATGATTCAGTAGGTAGAACTGGTGCCTTATATTGCCCAGAATGTAGTGCCAAAGTGGGTTTGCATGTTTTTCCCATTTTTACATGGGTTTCCTCCCACCTCTCAAACACATGTTTGAGATATATTGCTCATTGTAAATTGCCTACAGTATGTACGTATGTGTACACTGCACTGGCAGCGGATACTGGATACACCTTTTGGTGAGCTGGAGACCTACTGGTGTATCCAGCACTATAAGTTACACAGGATAAAAGTGTCAGCTGAAAATGGCTTCCTCTGTGTAATATATTACATTGAAGAAAAACATATTTTAAATTAATAGATGTATTTTGTAGGGTTTGGAAAGGAGGAATGTAAAACGTAGGCGCTATAGAAAGGGCTTTTCAATAGCTTCCACACTTGGCCTGTGAGAAATAACAACTCAACCAACAATGTCAATATTAACAGGTGCTTAACAATTTCATAAATGAACAGTGAATCTGCAAGTAACAAATCTAAATTCTAGAATTGTAAATGATGCAAATTTTATTTAGTAAAAAATTCAATAATAAGTATAGCCATACCTTCTCCGTGGACTGTGCTGTACCAAAGAAGATGGGTACGAAGGCCAGCCAGACAATGCACGTGGTGTACATAGTGAAGCCAATGGGCTTGGCCTCGTTGAATGTCTCTGGCACACCCCTGCTTTTCACAGCGTAAATGGTGCACGTCACCATTAACACAATACTGTAGCTCAGGCAACAGATGAGGGATAGATCTGACATATCACACTTGAGGATGCCACGTGCCAGCTCTGGGTTTGGTAGCCGGAGCTCTTCGTAGTCAATAATGGTGTGAGGTGGTACCACAGCAAACCAGATGAACACACCCACCACCTGCAGCAGCATGAGAAGCAGTGCCTGGGTCTCCCATGGAAACAATCTGACTCATCTAACCTAACTTTCACTGCTTTCATTGCTAAATCCCACAACCCACCTACATTTTTTACATTTTACATATGAAAGGAACCAGAAGTGTAAGTCTACCTGTCGATTCTGAATCCTACTATTCCTTTAGGAAGGCTAATAACAAGGCAGAAATAAAAATTTCTAGCAGGATGGGTAGCATGGCAGCATTTGGGGCATTTTTTATTTAATATCAGAACTTTGTCAAGACGTTTTGCTCCATGCTATGGGAATCTGCTGGGGAGAAGGAGCAGAAGGGGATACATGCTGGATGGACTGAGGAATTGGTGTTGTCAGCATGTGCAGCAAAACCTGCTCTTCCAGTTAATGTGAACCAGGGAGAAAGAATCAGCACCTCAGTCAGTCATTCCCACTGTCAGCTATCATTAGTTCTCAATCCTGTCCCACATCATCTTCTTTATCCTTACTCCTATCAGACAAAGTCCTCATCACTGGTCACCCTTCCCCAGTATGTTCTCTTCATTCCCCTTAAAACAGAGATCTATTCACTTACTTTCACACAGAGTCTCACCTGCACAGAAATGAGGACAAAGGTGATCACCAGCTGGGAAGTAGGACTGATGAACTTGGGCGGTGTGACGGATTTTTTGCCTTGCTCAAATATGCGGTAGATGCGGTTTGTTTTGGTTAGCATGGCAGCATAGCTGATGCACATGCCCAGGCCTAGCAGCAGGCGGCGCAAGGCACACACCACGGCACCTGGCTCTGCAATCATCAGGAAGGTGATGAGGTAGATGAGGAAGATTCCTGTCAGCAGCACATAGCTGAGTTCACGGCCAGAGGCCCTCACAATAGGCGTGTCGTTGAAACGGATGAAGGTGATGACTACAGATAAGGTGGCCAGGATGCCCAGAATGGCTAGGAAGACAGGAATGATGGCCCAGGGAGAGTGCCACTCAAGTTTGATGATAGGGGTAGGCCGGCAGCCAGTGCGATTCTCCGTTGGCCGCATGTCAAAGGGGCAGATCTCACAGGTGAATTCGTCCAGCTGGTATTGGTACCCATCACATAACTCGCAGTGCCAGCAACATGGAACACCCTTCACCATCTTCTTTCTCTCTCCAGGGTTACAGGGGAAACTACAGACAGAGTCTGGGACCTGGCGAGAACCACCTGAGAACTGCATTTCCTCCATCTGAGAGAGAGCATTAGAAGGTACATTAACATGACAATAAACAGTTTTCAAGGTGTTAGCAGGAAAACTGACCTAAAATGCCTTTCAACCATAAATACGTTTGGCATAAGTTTATAATTATGATTCTGATTTCAGTATTTTTTTGTAAATTTTTAAGATGTGAGGGAAGATAAAAGAAACACTTGCAATAGCACTACTCGGAAAAGACTGAAATGTTTATATTTTACATTGAGTCGTAGATTGTTGGTCCACTGCCCAATGACCTTGTACCCAGGGCTGGTGGTGTTGGACAACTGGTACTGGAAGATGTCATAGCGTCCAGGAGCGTCGCCATTCTCATTGAATAAGACTGCAGTACCTGCACTGCCTGCAAACACAAAGGTACACATTGATGCTTCTAGCGATGTCCTCCTCTTGAACCAGTTCTCTAAAACCCATGCAATGCAGCTGCCAGGAAGCAGCAGACTCTCTTCTTAGATTAGGGAAACCATCTTATTTTTAATGCCTACTTGGAAAGTAATATTTAATAGGCCTATAAATGTACATTGCTGTTAAGCTAGTCCCTTCAGATGTTCATTTCACAATTTCCTTTCTTAGCTCAGATGCATCAGAGCAGAGGGGAAAACTAAATGGGAGCACTTCATATAGTTTCTTAGCTACCAAAGCCGTAAAGCTGAAAATGACTTTCTGAACAATGGTAAACACAAAAGGCAGTTAAAAAGGGTAAGTGTGGACTGTGAGCTATAGAGGGACAGCCTGGCAGAGAGACAGAAAATTGAAGAGAACACCTAGCACATCCTTAGGACTCACAGTGAGAACACCGCTTTAGCCTCTGGTGCTGCACAGCCCAGGCTTCCTCTTTGTGAGAGATCCCAGAAGAGGGAGTGTAGTTAGTGCATCATCACTGAGAAAGACCTGCGGCTTCCTGCAACTCACCAGAGCCCCCCATACTCTGCCATCCGGCTGAGCTCAGCATTTCCCTGGAGCTGCTAGTTTCTGCATCCCAAAAAGTCAATCCTGCCTGATGTTGAGTGTGGCAATGAAGTTTATGATTACACGAAGACTGTCAGTAGTGTTTTACACAAAGCACTTTTTTGTACCTGGTGAAAAACTGTCCCCTTAGGAAAGGCAGGGAAACAGAAGTTGGGACATTCCTGACCTGAGATCTCTGCTGACATTAGAGCTCCAGTTGGCTCAGGCAGCTCCTACCGTGCATTATTTACATAGCTTACACACTTTAAAAGTATTCATTACCATTGAAAAATTTCTACGTTGCCAAACATTTATGAAATTTAATATTCATATTTTCTTTATAGATTCATAGCACAAATTACCAGTAATGTAATTTTTAAAGTGTTTTTTGTTCCAAAGGGGTTTAAGAATTGTCATCTTGTATCAACATAAAACCCAGCATAATCTTTGTAATAAAGAAGTTGTTACAAATTGGTTTATTAGCGGTTACAGAGAATCCTCTGTGACAATGTTTTCTCCCATTCTGACTTTCTGAACACTTCAACCTGTGGCTTCTTCTCAATGTCTGACAGGCTGTGTTCTGCACGTCTCCCTTCTCTGAATATTCTGTCAGTATCCTTATGCTGGTCAGCATTGCTGTCCGGTGTTGTCCAGGAACTAGCCGTGTATTCTGATTAATTCAGTCTCCAGCCAAAGAAACTGATCACTTTTATTGACCTCTAGTTCCACTGCATTCAGACTTTATAAATGTGTGTAATTCTGTGACGTTGTCTCAATAAAGGCTGATTAACTAATGACTTTCTGTTGAAGACCTCAGCGAACTACTATCATCCTGCACAGCTTGTCATAGACATGTCATCCTGCCTTTGGACAGCTGCTGGCTCACCGTTGAAATTGACAGAGTGAATGTACTTGAGCAGCAGGCGTCCCTCCACAGGGTCCATTTTGTCACAGACTCCCACGTGGCCTGGGCAGAGGTCTATGTGCATGTTGTGCAGGGCATGCGCCATGGCGTAGACAGCATCGATGACAAACTGCACCTTCCCCTCCTGCTCATATGGAGAATCACGGCTGATTCTCTCCTTACCTATGGCATCAGACCACAAGGCACATGGGTGAAGAACAGTCTACATTATAAGACCAGAATACGTTGCTGGTAAAGAACAGTCTACAGCATCAAACCACATTGGATACACTGACCAAGGATAGTCTACAGCATCAGACCAGACTTGTCCAGCAACAGTCTGTGGTGTCAAACCACTAGACAAACTGAGCAGTAATAGTCTATAGTATCACAAATCAGATTACAACAACTAAGAAGAGTCTACAAAATCCAACAACAGGACATAGTGGTAAAAAAAAATATCTACAGCTTGACACTGCAGGGTACTTAAACAAGGGCAGAATTTTATATATTTTCATATTTTATAATTTGTTTAAGGTTACTAAGGCACATTTCAATTTTAAACATTAAAAACTATTACATTTTACTAATTTCACATCTATTGCAAGTGTGATTACATTTTTATATTTTTAGAGAACTTATAGCAGGTCCTTTATTTTCTTGCGCAGTATGACAACATATGATGCATCATTTGCTTTCCACACCTCCAAAGAAAACAAGGGAGTTTTAGCATGATATAATTCAGGCCATAAAATCTCACATCATCACACAACATTTCATAACAAAAAACACATTTCAATCAAACGCAATACATTTCTGGTCATGTCTAAATCATGTGTAAAAATGTAATTTCATTTTCCTTAATCTAAATGTACTCAGAAAAAGGTGAGCCAGTATTAAATAGATCTCAAAGCTGATATTTAAAAATTATATTGCATAGCCTTACCTGTACACTTTTTCTTGTCACTGTCCAGTTTAATACCTGGCCGCGTCAACTTGCACCTGAAGTCGTCCTCCCAGAATTCTGCAAACCAGATGTTCCTGCGGTTGTTTTCCAGAGACCTTGTAGTAAAATACTGGTCGAACCCTAAGCCAGAGACAAAGAATCAACATCAGTCATGTTTGATGACCAAAAACAGCAGTCTTGCAATAACTTACAGTATAAATCAGTTCTGCAGAGGACACACAACCTGCTTAGTACTGAACACAATAACATAAGATGACCCTGCCATACAACCTGGCAGGTATAAGGTTTTTTTTCAACAGGATTTTAAAAATATAACTATGTTAGGTAGTGTTTAGTCAATTAATGTTTATTTTCAGATTTTATACAGCTGGTCAGTTCTTACGGAACAATTCAGGGAAGGACCTTTTCAAGGGAGCTACAACAGGCAGTAGGATTAAAGCCTCAGTCCTTTGAGTGTAAGGCAGCTCTAAGTACAACACTACATGCTAACCCCTTTCTACAGTTTTACGCTGCAAAAATCAGATTTAAGTTTCTTCAACATTTATTCTGAAATGAATTTGATCACTGGCACCACTGGATGGTAAAAAAAGTTATTTTTATCATGCAGATTTTGTGGCTGACATCATTTGTTCTTCTGATCTTAAGGATAAGCACCTTTGTAGAAAAACAGCTTTTAAAAAAAGCCGTTTTGGTAAGCTACTTATTGTAGACAATAGCAAAAGGTCAAGTCCTGATGTACAATTACTGTGCATTATGGCAACTATTTGACCAGGGAAAAATAATGACTAAAAGTAGAGGTCAAGTGCTCCTGTGTATACTTCTGGAGGTTTTTTGCTGATCCATTAAGATAGAATTTTGTTTTGTTCTTTGTTTGTTTGTCTAGGGCTTGTACCTCAGGGCCATGTCAAGGTCAAGCAGCAAGGGAAAGGTGGCAGCCCAACAAAGCAGCTATGCCCAGAGCCAGGACTTGTGATTCACAAAAGCAATATGGTGATCCACATCACATTGCAGCAGCTACATCATTCACAACACAGGGCACCGTAGTGGTGGCAAGTTAATCTAAAGTGACATTTATTTACATGTCTGTAACAAATTTAAGCAATCCTACACTGGAAATGTACTCCAAAGAAAGCAAATCAACAACTATCATTCAGTATATTCTGATTTAAAATGTTTTTGGACTACCTTAATTTTTACAAGCAACAATAGTCTGTTTCATCCTACATATTTAATAAGCATTCAATTTAGAAAACTGAAATGCAGTTAAGATTTATAAATAAGATTTATTTATTTAAAGATATAATAATATTGTTAAACTGTACTTATTATAGAGAAACTGTTTTTTTTTAGAAAACCATTTTAGTTTTAACATCACACTATCTACTCATCTATTTGTCCATTGACAGGTGTGATGTGATCTGCATACATCCTGGCCAGATCACCACTCATTGGCAGAGCAGTCTCTCTCTCCCTCACACACACACACACACACACACACACACAAACACACACACACACACACACACACACACACGCACACACACACAGATACACACACAGTAGGCAATTTTGAGTCACCAGTTCACCTGTAATTTACAGGACTATGTAAAAGTCTGCAACTTCAATGTCTGTTGAAGTACAGGTAGATTCTCAGGGAGGTTTCTGATTGGTCCCAAATTCATTCTGCAGCCTGAGAATGACCTCAAACACCCAATCTCAGTCATACACAACTATCTTCAGCAAAAAGAAGGAATCCTGCAACAGATGGTATGGTCCCCACAGAGCCCTGATCTCAATATGATCAAGTCAGTCTGGGAGGACATGCAGAGACAGTCAAAGTCTGCAGAAGAACCGTGGCCAGTTCCTCAAAATGTTTGGAAGAACCTACTAACCTCTACCTTAATCTGCATGCAAGTTTGCATAAGAGAATTGATGCTGTTTTAAAGGCAAAGGGTGGTCCCACCAAATATTGATCTGACTGAGGTTTTTTTGTCTACGGCACTTTTTAGAAGGTTTATTGATTAATAGGTATTCATGGCATTATTTTTGGAACCATCCTTGCTTTATAGCATTTTTCCCACAGATGCCTAAGACTTTTGCACAGTACTGTATGTCTTTGGACTGAGGGAGGATACCAGAACTGAGCAGAATTTGAACCCACATCCAAATCCACAGCCCTGTGAGGCACTAGTGCCACATGCTACACCACTATGCTATTCACATCATGCACTAGATAATTAAAAAGGCTTAAAATGCCAGTTTCTTTCTTGTTTGCCATTATATATGTGGAATGTTTGGAAAAACTGTACTGTACCTTCAATGGAGGCCCTTTTGGGCAGTATGGTAACTGCCCCTTCAGCCACATCCTCCTGATCCACGATAGGTGAGCTCTTGGCCCCCCAGCTGTCTGAGCCCACAAACAGGAAGTGACCAGTCAGGTTGGCCTTCTTGGCTGCCTCCAGGACACGTCTACACGGTAAAGAGGAGGAGAATATTTTCTGGGTCACACAGAGTATCTCCTGCTGCTAGACCAGCAAGTCTACAAAGCTGGCAGGACAATTGTACAATAAACTGACAATTCATACCTACAGAGACTGCCCAAAACTGTATATTTGTCAGTAGTCTATGTTTTGCATGGACCAATTCATTATTATTTTTAAAAGAAAAATGTACCACATAGTGCTGTGTTACTCAATTGCACACATTCTAGAGGATGAATTATCATTCTGGTCCTTACTTTAGCTGATGACTGACCCTGGGTCATCAAAGCAGACTGCCAAAAACTGATTTAACCCAGCTTTAACCCTGACTCAGTATTTAAAACTGAATTAGATAAGCTGAAACAAGAGGCCCACTCAGCAGGGCTGTATGATCTAAACTTTTAAATGTCACAGTCAGAATTAAATGTGAAAGAAAGTTAGGAACGTAGGATTTAGCTTAAATTAAGCAAATCTTAAATCTTTGGTCTGTCTGCAAATAAGTGTACTTCTTTTTACCTAAACAACTAGAGCCACCCTTGGAAATGTTCTGCTGGCTTGGTTTAGCTTGGCAAGACTATGACACAGATAGCAGTTATTAGATGACACATGACCTGTGTACCCAGTAACAGGTACCTCACCTGAATCTTCTAGTACCTGCAAATTGAATATGTAAAAATTACTTGTTCTCAGTTAAACTGCAACGATTCCCTTTTACATACAAGACACATAACAATAAAGTTAAATGCTTTGGGTGTGCTGGCCTGAACTCTGATAGTCTTAATACCAACTTAGTGCTTTTGTTTATCCAATTGGATCTAGTTCTGTCAAATGCTACAACATGATCTATAAACCTATTTTTAGGCGTACATGTCATGTTTTTAACTCCACTACCTTGTACTTAATTTGATCTTGTCTACTTCTGGATGGATTTTCAGCAAAATTCACACAATTTCTTGCACACAAACTGAAAGAATCATAAAAAGTTTATCCACTGAAACTGTGTGCAAATACACAGTCCAACTAAGATAAACTGCATTATAATAATTTATGTTAATGACTGTAAAATTGATTTAATAAGATGTATTTAATGTTATTCTGAGGGTAATGATAAATGGTATGACAGTGGCACAGAGATAATCCATGATTTGGTAAATGTATGTCTCAAAATTGAACTTATAAATTACTGATATTCATACAAAGTGCTGTCATAGAGTGAATAAGCCAAGAGGAAAGAAAAAATCATTCCTTTGTTAGAGAAGGGTAGAGAGAGCAATGGTTATATATGGTTTTGTAAAGCTGGTATGCATCCAGACAATACTTTCACTGACTAAATGTTTCTTTGCATGTTATTAACACCTTGTTTAAATAACTCCTTTTCAGTGCCTCTGTTACCAGCATGAAAATTAAAAATATTTTAAAACTCAACATTTGAACCAGAAGCCAAGCCTTTATTGCCAAATTTCACTGTATCTCTCACTTTTTTCATGCACTGGGAAATAGAATGGCCTGATTATTACTTTATAAACCCAGCATCTCCTGTCACAGACTATATTCACAATTCCAAAGTGACATAGTTCTATATAATAGTTCTACACTATTATTTGGGCATTATGTAAAGTTGAAAAATAGGATTTCTTTGTTCTGCAGTGTTCAAAACCTCATTTTTCCACTGAGGGAAAATTAAAACTGACTTGATGTCATCCTCATTGGCAAAGATGATGACACCACGTGCATTAGAGGTCTCCATGAGTCGCTTGATGATCTTGTCAAATTCCCCTGGTTTTGGCTCTCGAGGAATCTTCAGGGACTGAGCAATGCAAAGACCTCCTGAGAATGTAGAGGCAGAATCTGATGTTATATCATTTTTATTTCAGACCAAAGTAAATACATCACATGTTAAAATTAGTAATACATATATATGTATTCAGAGTTTTTATGTGCTTTGGAAATCTGAAATTTCATCTTATGTGGTCACTTGTTTAGAAAACAAGTAAATTTCTTCTGTATTTGTTATTGTAGGGCTCTGGTGTTTCTCCAACCTATTAGCCATTTTAATAGGGCTATTTGTTTTGAAGAGTCCCCAAATGACACACTATACATGGAGACAAATATTTATGAAAACTGAAGGAGAACTGTGCCTACTTGAAAACACTACAGCAAAGAAAAAATTATATATACACCCATAACTAGGCTAATTCATTTCGTGAAATCACACAACTGTTATAGAATCAAATTACCATTATTTTTTGGGGGGATCGTTCCAAAACAAAAAGTATGTCATCTAGCATTAGTTAAAACAGAAATAAAAGGCATATGTTTACAGGACTACACCAAAATTTAATATTTGTAACAAAAGCTATTTATGTTTTTTTATTCATTCATTATCAATATCCACATGTACAGTGTCTGAATATTTACAATATTTTAAACATGGGTTGAATGCAAGTTGAAGCAGCAGCTATAGAGCTTTTGTCCACTGGCAAAAACCCAGTACTAAAGAAGGAACTCTGTGTCAATTTCAGTCTTTTATTATTGTTTTATGGTGTGTACATATTATTATCTTTAAGAAAGCTGTTGTTTTAACCTATTCCTGGATAACATGTGCTTTGTCGACAGTTCTTATTTTGAAGAAGTGATTCACCACTGAGTGTCCTTTTCAATTTTTTTTATTGAAAATATACTCTTACTAAAAGGTTTTTCCAAAACAGGTGTGGAGCATAGTCCATGTTTTAGCTTGTTTTTTAAATGTTGCTTTTAACCATTTTAAACTAACATTTTTGAAGCTGGACGATATTACAGCAGACAACTTTGATGATTATGATGACTATGATGACCAGACTGAAAAAGTCTTTTTTCTTTATTATGCAGTCATTTTATCTCCACAATGGGGTGAATATAAAATGACTACATAATTAGCAAAAATGCCTTTTTACTGAATAATAAACCTGTTCTATGAAAAAAGGATATACTTTCAAGAGACTTTGTAGAGATGTTTTGTTATACTGGGCCCTGTTATATGAGAGCTGAGTATATTTCTATTTCTATTTCCAGCAGGCCCCCTCAGGCTGCATAAAATGCCGTCCTTAATGCTGTCTAGGCATATACACATAATAGACAGCTGCAGCTGTTTGAGCTTATTTCCTAGTCAGTCAATCTGACACTTAGAGCTACTTAACAATCCCCATTATCACATACATTTTGAATCTCTACTAGCTTGTTACTGAAACTGTTTGTCAAATAAAATATGAATTGCAGGGCTGATATGTGTATACTTTTCTGCTTCTTTACCTAGGCTGCACCCCGAGTGATGTTTTGGGTTTTCAGAAGAAATTGAAGATACACTGCTGTTGTTCAAAGTACCTGCCTCTCTGGAGATCTGGATAAAGGCATCGACTCCGCTCTCTCCGTAGTTTCCTTCAGAAGCTAGTGTGGATACATAGTTCCAGCCCATGGCCTTGACAATGTCCACCATAGTTTGTGC
Organism: Arapaima gigas; assembly: GCA_900497675.1. Taxonomy (NCBI): domain Eukaryota; kingdom Metazoa; phylum Chordata; class Actinopteri; order Osteoglossiformes; family Osteoglossidae; genus Arapaima; species Arapaima gigas. Next base: position 479,111 of record UFQX01000268.1, on the reverse strand, counting down.
CTGGTAGGAGTCGGGCGGGACCACTCGAGAGAAGAAGTCATAGCGGGTGTTGTCGCTCAGTTCTGGTGCTGTGGAGGCATAACTGATCTGTGGGATCTGCAGAAAGACACAAACATATGTTTTCAGAACAAATCCGAAGACAAAGCTTGTTGCTTATTGGCGAAAATTTTGGGTCCTCAACGGTATTTCTTGTTCACAACACTGAATGACATGACTGACTGAAGATTTGAGTGACTGGAGAAGCATCTTCAAGTGCACAAGCAGGGCTGTATCAGCTGCTACTACACAGTGTATGACAGCCATGAACCAACTATTCATCATGTAGCAAACCAGTCATAATCCTAAAAAGTCTAAATAAATGTAAATATAACTGACTAGCACAGTGGCACGGTGGTCAGCGCTCATATCTCACTGCCTTTGGGTTCCTGCTTCTCTGGTTTCATCCCACAGCTCAACGAGATGCATTTCAGGTGAATTAGTGTCTCTAAATTGCCCATAATGTGTATATGTATGTTATGTGTGTATTTGTGTCACGTTGCTCTGCTGTATAAACAAGTGAATGATACAAGGAAGTTTTCCATAGCATATCTAGCACTAAGTCAAACTGGATAAAGCTTCAGAATAAATGCTACATTATAATCTTTGTATATTGAGTTGAAGAAAAGCATCTGCTAACCAAATAAACATATATGTAACTAAACACCCTTTTCAAGATACAGCCTGAAAATGGTTTTGGCTCATCTGTTCCTTAAATTTACGTCGTTATTTTGATCTCCCATATTAATATTTTTCAAAATGAGCCGAAACACTAAGAAATATTCTAGCATGCAACGCTGTTTTATACTGTAAGAATATGTTGCAAGTATTGCGGGCCATTTTCAAATATTTACATATATTATTTGCATGGACTGACTTTAGTCACATCAGGTCATGAAGCAGGACATCTTCTATTTATAAACATCTTCCAATCCATCTCTCACTTTTTTGTTTGCATGAGCACCAGTTCTGAAGAAGTTGGAGTCTTTCTCACAGTCATCCAGCCCTTTGCCTTCTCATTAATATTTCAAATGTCCCTGGAGGAATGGACCTGTTCACTTCACACTATAAATTATATAACTGTATCACACTTCATCTGACCACCCTAACCCTTCTTCCTCTGCAGATGAAAAGGGTGCTATGTTTTTGTGGTGGGATTCTGCCAGTCCCCACTTCTGTTCCACTGCCCTTCAAGTAACCTGCGGCCTCAGCAAGTGTGTCAGGCTGACTGTGGATGAAAAGCAATCCTGCTGCCACTCCTCATCTGCAAATGAAGCCTTTGGTGCACTGCTGAGTCACTGAACATTGACTAGGTATAAACATACTCATCGTAAAGGACGGGGTTTGACTAAACAAAACAAAAAGTGGGCAGTGATCATTTTCAGCAGGTGAATGAGCTGTCAAGTCTGAGTGGGCATCTGGAGAAGATTCATGGCTCAGCTTCCTTTGTACGTCAAGAGGTAAAGGCTGACTGACTGGTGGATCACTGACTCAGAGACAAAAAAGCAATAATAATTTTGTCTTTTCACCGTTGATATTGCCACAAATTCCTGAATATGGCAGTTGTACGTTTATCAGTCTCTGGGTTTGCAGTATATTTTTTTATGCGCTCACTGTCACAGCTGTGTTGTGAGTGACTTAAAGAAATTTACCCAGTTAAAGCATCTCTAGTCCTGCAAGAAAAGGACACTACATACTGCATGTGACCATTTGCCCCATTTTACCCCAAGCTAATAAAACGTCCAAAATACCAGAATAAAGCCGAAGAAAAAAAGAAATAAGTTCTAATAAATACACATGATATTAGATACAGCTGTTCAGACATTAGTGGAAAATATACTGAATAATTATTTTACCTCTATGCTGGTTTCTTAAGGAGTCATTGTTCATATAATGAGCTTGGTCTCATGGCCAAAGAACCCCAATTCCCTGTGAAAGGGGTTATGTTGGAGGTTGGACTGGGTAGATAGCCCAGGTCAGGGGGGGAGAGGTTGAGAGACACAGAGGGTCATGAGGAGGGAAGGAGAGACGAGGGAGAAACCATTTGACAGATTATCTGAACGGATTAGAGGGGTTTTAGTTGAATGAAGTCAAGCACAGAGGGAGGGAGGCAGATCGAGAGAGAAGCTTGCCATTTCTTCTCTTTTAGCCATATAATGTATTTAATACTGGGGTCCACATGAGGTTTATCCCTGCAGGCTTCTGTTGCAACTCTTTCTTCAGAGAGATTCTTTCTACAAGCCCACATAAAACATCATCACATTTGTGCTTCTTGCTTTATTTTATGAGGGGATCCAACTGAGTCGGACCATGAATGTCTGGTATTACATTTGTGTTGACTGTCAGGAAAGGTTTCACATTAAAAACACCATCTTCTACTCATCTGGTGGATTACACATGCCATTTTTCAATCACCATAATGGTTTTTCTCCACATCCTAGACATTCTGTATGTACATATATTGTAAATTAAATAAAATAAGGCTAATGGTGGCTTAGTACTGGCTTTGAGGACAGTAGGTTAGCACACAGTCACCACCTTTTTTTGAACCAGAAACTGGCACAATGACTAAATGTTATATTTTGCATTGACACTCTGTACCTAACTTTTCTCAACACCACACTCCTCCCAGCATTGCAGTGACTTTGCCACACAAGAGCCCAGCTACATCAGAGGCAAAATGAAGTTCAAGTGAAGTTTGTTCAGAGTTCTGTTGACCCCTGATACACATTTTTCTGTCCCTCTGGCCATGATGATCCTCTACCTCTCCAAGTCAAAAGGATTCACATAAGAACAAGAGCAAGGAAAGTAATGATTATTAAATAGACTTTAAATCTAACTGAAGCCACAGAGGTTGGTTCTGAGAGGTCCTCGTTGACAAACTCCCACCTCCACCTCAGGACACAAAGTTCAGCAAGCACAGAAACCCCAGCCTTTCTTTCTCATCAAAGCCCTGTTAAATATTATACACCAGTGGTTTCCCATCATATAATTTCATTATACAAAGAAAGTATTGGATCTTGCACACTTATTTGAGCGAGCATGGCTTGCTTTTAACCAGAAATAAAGTGGTACTTCTACTTTAGAGCCCATTGCATTTCAATTAATAAAACATGTAGCTTTCAATACAATTTCTAAATGAATGCTTTCTAAAAAAAATCCCTAAATTCAGTCTCAGACAGATTCTAAATGCTCAGACTCTCTGACTGGACAGCATCCAGCTATGCCATGGAGGTCAGGTTCCAGATGGATTTTCACTCAGCTCTTATGAATGCTGGACAGCCATCTTAAACTGATCAAATAAATGTTGTAACCACTAATAGGGGTTATCAATAAGTTAGCTGTTACTGGTTTATCCAATGACCAAGTGGGAGTGATCGCTTCATTGTTTTAAAGTACATCTTGGTACATCAAACCGTTCATCCCTGTGATGTTACAGTGTCCAGTTTTACAAGCAGCCTTTTCAACACATGTAGCAATACAAAGCCAGGAGACATAAAAACCGTGACAGGCCATGTTTGTCGTAGAATCATCATCCACTAGCGTTGCAGATGAAAGCCTGCCCTCTGCCTCCATTACCAGGACAATATTTTGCTTTCAGATGTCATGCACTGATTCAAAAATCCTTGAGAAGAGTGGTGTGCAGTCATATTCCAGCTATAGTCTAAATGCATTTTTATGTTTGAGATTTCTATAAATGCTTCAGTTCCACTCGCTTGGTGTCCAGCTTTTTAATCCCTTTAATAGATTTTCTCTGTCAGACATTAGTAGGGTGTTGTTACAGAAGGGCATCAGAGAACATTTTTGCTTCCTTTGCCGTTGCTTTAAATTTAGCTGGAGGTCCAAGTTAGTCCCAGAGGCTTAATGTCCTCAAGACAGAACCTGCATGATGCCTTGTCTGCCCTCTCACCTGCCAGTAAATGGCTTATTGTGAGTCAAGTGTCACTAAGAACTGCAATGTAACAAGCAATTGCCATAGAAGAGACAAACTAAATTATCTTTTGTGCCGTATGTAGATAGCCCATCCTCACTGTTCTTAAATCACAGGTAGAGAGCAAATTGTCTTCATGCAGGATTCCTCTCCATTATAATGTGTTTTTTACTTGATATGCAAATACACCTTTGCCAGGGATGCAGGGGTTTCACTTCATAATAAAGGCCACCTAACTCATCACTGAGCTCAAGGGATAGTGCACTGGTTGCGCAAGTGCTTTAAGTGACTGGTTCCATTTGTCATGGGATAGGGTTGACAGTTATTACCAAATGTGAATTTTTAATTTGCTCTCATGGGCATATTTGGAGAAAAGACCTTTAATTTTAAGGGATAACAGTGACAATGTAAAGCCCAGAATCATATTGAGACGTACAAGGTACGACACTGTACATTTTTTAAAAAAAATGAGCACCTGACGCTGCTCCTTCAGCCAAAAGGCAATGTGTCTTCATTAAAAAATAATCTACTGTGGTCCACCATACAACTCTTCCCTCTTCTGCCCTACAGTCCAATCCATGATTACGCAACGGCCAGGTCAGCAATGGGTTTTTCCAGTAGTGTGAGTGGAATTGACAGGGCTGTTTTTGCCTTTTGTCATTCCGTGACCTGTTTGTAATCAGAATAAGTGCAGATGACAGCGAATATGCGTGAGGTTGTCTGGCTCCCTTTAGCTGGCTCTCTGATAAATTAAACACAAGGCCGTGTGAGACAGTGCATATGAGGACTGTGCACTGCTCTGTTTTCATAAATGTGTCAGAAATTTTGCCGTGTGGCAGGGGCTGGCTGACTGATGGGCTGGAAAGTGGCGTTCTGTCACCAATGTGAAACAGTTGGTGACAGAACAGCAAATAACAGTTTGCTATTTCACAGTCCTACGGACTATAACCGTTAATTTTGACATGACTGCACCGTGTGTGACCAGATATTGGAATGACTGTACAGTAGAGTCCAACACAATATTATTTTTTATTTTTTCTTTTTTAGAAAAAATGGAATAAAAATTAAGAAAGTTTAACACTAACTCTTAAAAAAATCACTATCAAAATTTGAACAGATTTTCGTGCATAAAACTTTCAGAAACTTTTTTTATGATGTTTTATTAAAAAGGTAGATTTAGTAAGAAAGGTAAAGAAGTGTCATCGTGGTCAGAACTTTTTTCTGTACTGTATGATTTTTTAAAGCATGTACTGAATATAATACAGTGGAATGACCTAGCAATTGCATATCTGGCTCAGATTATTGCAGCCATGAGAGGATGAACTGCACCTCATACATGTGAAGGAACATGAAAAGCAGCTTGAAAAGTTAATGTTTCCATATACTGTGCTAGCAAGTGGGCTGGCACTCCATTCAGGCCGTACCTTTTCTCACTCCCTACACTTAACTTCCAAACTGCCATGATCTTACATTGAACAAATGGTTATCACAAATGAATAAATAAATATACAGCACTGTTCACACTTTGAAGTTTCCAAAAATGAAATTTCAGGAGAGAAGCATTAGACCAAATGCTTGGCCACCCCCAGCTATCAATCGGGGATATGAGCATACAAACATCCACTAACTTGCACCTCCACCTCTCAACGCCACCTCTAATTGTACAATGGGTCCCAAGTGGGGGACCAGCAACTTTGGAGGTTGGCAGGTGAGCCGTCCATGGGTCTCTAAGCCCAAATGGAAAGTACACCAAGCATGGCCCTGACCACACAACCACTGATACTTCTAACTCCTGAAATATTAATTTATATACCAAAATAGGATATCTACAGCAAATGACTGAATAATGAAAATATGTCAGTTTATGTGTCTTTATTCCATAGTTAATATTCTCAACATACCTTGGGCTTTATAGAAGGGCTAGGTGAAACACAGAAGCAAGTATTTGTTTAACCCAAATTACTGGCATGCCTGGTAGCAGAGATGATCTACACATGCTCAGGACAGGAAATTTTAATTTAATCTGATACCAAGAATTGTTGTACATGCAAAGTTAGTTTTAAGGATATGAAACATGGTCAATGCAAAAGACCGATTCTGATGGGGTGCTGAATGGATGTCCGTACAAAGAAAAATTAATGTATTAATACAGGTAGCATTAATATGTCATAATCACAACTGAAAAACTTTAATAACAGTTCTAAGTAACCAACAACTTCATTTAGTAGGATTAAAGAAAATGATTAAAAAGTTTACATCTGACTGACCCTAGTCGGGAAAAAAGCCTGTCTGCTGCTTCTATAGTCTGAAACTTGCTATAGACTGTTCCGGCACAACAACTCGCGGAGTTATGTCAGCATTAAATCCAAACACTTCACTAAACCACTAAGGCAAGTCATTTAAACATAAAGCCATCCACATTTTCATACAGAGAATAAATTATTATACACAGGAAATGTACCATTTGATAATTCTTATTCAGAGGGTAATAACTTTATTCTGAGTCTGACTTGTTTGTCAAAACATACGGGGCATTGCACGATTTATGTGCAAAAGGCATATGCCATTATTGTTTGGCTATTCAGAATAAAACTGCAAACAAAGGACATTTCATTTTAAATGGCTAACTCTTCACATAATGCATTTTCTGCACTTGCTGGCATATTGAGGAATTATTCAAGTCATGGGTCTTTCTAAAAAAACCTTCAAAATAATTACACTTGCTGCATAACACAAGTCTTGTTTGAAGTCAGTCCAATCGTTTGCGGCACATGCATTTAGATATCTTTCACCTTCTCTCGCATTGCGAGTTTGTCACTGCCTTTGGGTGCCTCTCTCCTTCTGAGATCCCTGATGTCCCTTCCAAAATCATAATGACAGTGAGGGAGCTCATGTCTGCCATGGCTGACTAAGACTGGCCAGCTCAGTGCTCTGACCTCTATAGCTCTGTGCTGCCTGACCCTCAGTGCTGCCAGCACCAAAATATACATCAGAACATGGTTGTAGCATAAGGAGATTTACAGAGCAAAAAACAGCTGGAACATAGCTTGAAGGGCATGGGCTAATGTTTTTTTACATGTTTTTTTAAATCGCCCACTCTGCATCACATATTATTATGAGTGGGTGTCACAGAATAGGTCTACTGCTTATCCAAAATATATTCTTCTGCCAGTTATCCTATTTTTAGATACTGCATGTAGTCCACAATGCTTCTATTTGAACATGCAAAAATCTTCAGAATAGCAATGTAAAATGTAATCAACTTCAGTGGAATTATGAAAAGAAATTTGCTTTAGTCAGGCCCAGAGTTTCTCAAGTAAAATGAGCTCCAAAGAATAATAGCATTGTTAATAAGACAGTTCAGTTCTTTGTCCTCCATTGAACAAAGTTCAAAACAGAGTCAACACTCCTGAGATTCAGTATGTTGTCAATAAGGGAACACCTAGATTTGTCATTTAAAAAAAATCGTGATTGATCAGTATATGTGGTAAATTGTAAATGGCTGCAGAAGTGCAAGGATTTTTAAATTGACTTCACTGACACTTTCCCTGAAAAAAACATGATAACACTGTCCAAATAAAGGTAAAAATAGAACATTCGGAGCATTATTTTTAATTTTTCTAATTGCAGTTCTTCTAACTTATCAACGAATATTTGCCATTCTGGCACTGAATGTATTAGATATCTAGCATTTGGTTAATGTCATTCCATTCAGTGTGACTTGAAAAATGGCAAGAATTCATGGTCTGAGACATCATATTATACTGTATAACTCCACCCTCATATAAAAAAGGATACTTTGAGTGCCAATTTAGGAAATGAAATAAAATTTTGACATTTTCACGCCATAAAGGTAGCAGAAAATTTATAAGCATCCATCGAAGGTACTTGATGACTGATTTGACCCCACTCAGCATTGATATCTTAGATGTCCAGCTACTGTGATATCCTACAAAATCACTGTAGGATATCACAGCAGCACTTTTCTGCCAAAATGTATTTTTACAATTAGATACAGCGTATTATACCAATAACACATCTGCATCATACATTAACTAATAAACCAAGGTAGCATGCAAATGGAAGGAGTGTTTGGAGAAAAAATTTTCAGGGGGATCAAACATCTTGTGAAAAAAAATCACTTGAAGCCCCACATAAATTCATAAGAACTGGGTACTTAAGTGTAAGCAAAATGTTCACAAGTGTGATAATGAAAAAAGATAGCTGTAAGTAGGGTGGAGATAAGATTTATATGTCCAAGTGTTTTTGAGCCAGCAGATCTCATCAAGGCCTTTCGTTAATTAATAAGTTACTCTAGGTGGTGCAGTTAAGTAGTTATTAAGAGGGGACATTACTTTGGCTCTGTTATGGGTTTTGGGTGCTGATAATGGTGATTTCCAAAGGTATTGTTACAAAATTTAATTACAGTACAAGTCATTAATCACACTGAATTTCTAATCAGGTACATTAACACTGTCCGCGTGGTGAAACTGTCTAACAAAAAGTACAAAATATTTCATTTAGGACATAAGTGAAAGGCCCTCAATTTTATATATATATATACACACACATACACACACACACACACACATATATTTCAGAGCAGAGAAAAGTTAAATTAAAATTTAAATTGAGTAATATAAATACAGCGACTGTTTTCCATCATTGTAGATATTCTTATACAAGAGCCGTGTAGGATGTGTGCTTTTGCTGGAAGAATTATAAAAAAGTGTTAAAAAAATCAATTTAATGCATATGCATTACACAGTTGGAAGCACATTTGAAAATTAGTCATTCTACAGATAGCAATGTTCCATAATCCACGCCAAGAGAAATTGATTGACTGATGGTCCTTTGGAACATGTAGAAACAGGTAAGATAGCACATTTTACAGCATTTGAAAACATACTCATTTGCATTTTTCTTTGTGATTTGTCTTCAAGCTCAGAATGCATTAGTCCTTTGAGTAACCTGCAAAGTCAATTTAAAAATCCCAAACCCAATCCCCGGGACCTTGTAGAACCTTGTTTTTTTTGTCAAGGCTGGTGGTCCCCTTCCCTGGCAACAGCCGTCTTGCTGGTTTTTGTGTAACAAAAACATCAGTTCATATTGCTAAACTAGATAAAATGTAGATATTGGGTGTAGCACTTGTTTTCCATTTCTCACCTGTTATACACCACTCGAAAGCAGTAGTTCCAAATCTGACTTTGATAAGGCACCATAAATCATGGTGGGTTTTATACAGAGATAAACATATTTATCAACAAAAGAGAAGATGCACACAGAATACAAAATTTTACTACTGAGGGAGGTTATGAGGGGCTTCACATTCATTTATGCTACTGCCGTGAAGCTTTGCCCCTTGGAAAAGATGACCTATTGACCAGACAAAAATTAAATCTTTGCTAAAGATCGGGGGGACGAGATTGCTTAGAAAGAGAAAATGTTTCATTGTCAACAAATTCAGAAGCAAGTTATGAATGGAGTTTATATTTTGCACCTGACGAACGTTCCTCTGCACCACTGTAGCCATTCAGATGCACTTGGGCACATTTTAGCAGCAAGGACTGCAGCCTTAAGGAACAGATTGTGCTTGAGCCCAGCTGTCAGTAAGAGCTGGGATGATCATTCCAGCATCACTCACTCTGGGAAGGAAAGACATGACAAACAGCAGAGAGGAGAATGTTCTCAACAAGAGTGGTTTGTTGTCATTCAGCAAAGGGAGAATGCTTTATTGTCATCCAACTGAATCAATATGAGGACCTCTCGGCTACTCAGGACAGTAAACATGATTATTCAGACTCGCAGCATCCATGGTTTCAGTACACTACAGTGTATGTTCTGCCAGCCACAATGTCCCAAATCAGACCCAGGAACTGGCTGTGCTCTGAGTGGATTCTCTAAGTGGATTGTGAGACAACTGGGAGTCGCTGGCATGACTGCACAAGACCCATTTTTAGAAACGTTTAAACAAAATCGTGACAAAAAGGGTTACAGTGAAGAATAAGAAGGGTCAGTGCCAGAAGCTCAGTATAATCCATGAGAAAATATATGCTTAGGATTCTCACCTCAAAGAGTCGGAGGACATTGGCAACCATGATGGACACAGAACTAGCCGATGCCCCGATGACCCCCACGATGCGCTCTGGTTTTCGGATGATGGGTGGCTCGCCGTTAGAGCAGCGCACGTCAGAAATGTCCTTCTGGATCAGTGCCTGGACAAATGTGAGTGACTGCTCCAGGGCATAGGTGTCTCGCGAACAGGTGTCAAGGATCCGTGCACCCAGGGTCATATTGGGCAGTAGGTCCGGGTCACTGTTGATTTGATCCAGAGCATAGAGCATAGCCTCCATCCTGTGAATACCCTTCTCCTTCTTGATTTCGCCACATGGCACTCCTGCTGGTCCCCTGGAATGCACTGGGAAAAGACCCCCCAGAGTGATGTCTCCCTCTATCTTGATAGAGTGAGGTTGGGTGCCTTGGTGGGCCCACAAGCCTGGACTCAGCACCAACATCCACAACATCCATAGAACATGGAACCATGTGGTCAAGTGACTGTCACTCCATCTAAGCACCCAAGTTATTCCACAACAATGATGCAACAGAGTTTTTGTTGAATGGGGCATCATGGTCATCACCGAAAAAAGCTGGTGCAATCACTGCAACAGCAAAGTTTCACCTTCCTGATGCACCTGTAGCACAGAAAAAGGAATGAATTAGTCTAAGCCTCATTTTCTTTGCAGTTGGAATGGTTAGCATCATCGCTGATATATAACTACAAAGTGATTAGGAGTAAATTGATTAGTTAAGGCCACAGCTGGATAGATTTGATGAATAAACTGAACTGCATCAGGTTTCTTGTACAGCAAAATCAAATAATTATTTTTTGGACCTCAATGTGCCTGCTTTCATTTGCATTCTATTAGTTACGGCTATGGAAGAATGCCATGGTACAGTATGGATATCAGCTTTTCAAATCACACTATAGATTAGTTATGTTTTATGTTTTTTTTATTTATTCATACATGAACTGTCTTTTATTTTTTAGAATCAGGGTTGGAGAAATGCCAGCAAACACACAAAACCCTGTCAGAATTTCAACTGCCCTTTTGCATATGAACTGTATTGCACAATTGGTTTTATATATCTGTCTGTAACTCACATTCTGTTCTGACTCAGACACTCAGCGTTTGGCCATTCATCTGCATAAACGCCATCCGCATACATCATGTACAGACACTCGGCTGCATGCCAGCGTGCTTCATTTTGGCAACTTCTGAGTATTTACATTACTGCAAACACATCCGCAGTGATGATCCACATATAATCCTGAACACACATATTGCTACCCAGGATGCTAGATGGACAAGCAGTTGTTAAAATTAGATGGATAGACCACATTATTATGGTAAATTCAACTTTTTGACAAATGAACCATGCTATTACCGTTACTTGCACTGTTGGCCATTCCAGAAGTGTCAAGCTCTGTTTGTTGATATGTAAAGTTAATAATGGACATCACCCTTTTTGATAATCTCTATATTTTTGGATAACTTTCTGGGGTTGGGGTTGCCTGAGATGTCTGAGTTCCAAGTTTCTGTGTTCAGACTGTGTCGATCATTTCACGTGCAAGCTTAGGTGAACGCAGCAGCAGGACCATGGTGATGGGAACTTCCAGAAGCAGTTGCTCTTCTTGGTTCCAGAAAGGAGAGGTAATAAGTTGGAGAAGAATGTGCTAGAGAAAGGCACTGTTGCAGCAGTGGAAAAAGAAGGGCTGTGGTGTGCTCACCAACAGATGAAGCTTCCATTCCACAGCTTAGTAGGGGCCAGCATGGCTGCACATGCAGAAGAAGTATGTAAATTCGGGCAAATTAAGTGCATATGAAGCTAATACAGGCAGATGAACAACAATGATGCTCTGAAAAAAATCACAGAATAAAAAAGAGAGCTACACTACAGACTTCAACATGCATATCTGCAGATTGGACTCTGACTGGAAATGATTTCATATGCCATGCATTGTTCCATAACTGGACTCTTCAGACACAACCCTTTTTGAGCTCAATCTGGCAGCTTTCAGGGTAGTGATACCTGTTCTTTTTAATCAACTAAATAAAAAAATTAACTGTGAAATTCAAACTGTTGTCAAGTGAAAGTAAATGATTCTGGCAAATTTTCCCTCCAAAAATAATTGAAAACCATTAAACAAATAATTTTATTGAATCCAGAACAGCAGTCTCTGCCACCTGTTTTGCAAGAGTAATTACAACGGAGGAACAGCCTCTCCATCCACCACTTATGTGACATGTGGGTGTTCTGTTTTGAGTCCAGTGTTTATTTTCTGCCTGCAAACTGTGGGTGCAACTTTCGCTCACTTTTCACTTTTCACACAAATTACTTTCAAAAAAACATTGAATGATAAAATAGCACATCATTAAAATAGAACCAGTATTCCACTCATATAATCACAATGTAGCTAAACAGACATATATATAATGATCACCAAACATAAAAATTCAAAAAAGGGGGTATTGCCATCTCCAGAGGAGACCTTGGGATTCTTGTTTCCACAGTTTGCCATGTCATTAAGAAGTTTGCTGTTCATGGAACTGTCAAGAACTTCCCAGGATTGGAAAGAGGAACATTGAAGTCTTCAATGGTTCATCCAAACTGTTGAAAAAACACCATATAACATATCCACAGAGTTTAAAGCTGATCTGAAATGATGTATTATACACCGCACACTAAACCTAGAAAGGTGTTATGGGCAAAGGCCAAAAAGAACCCCAGTGTTGAAAGACAAACATAAAAAGACACAACTGATTTTTGCCCAAACCTACCTAGAGAAACCAATATCCTTTTGGAAAATGTTCTGTGGACTGATGGAGGTCTTTGGCAACAAAGACGAGCAATTTGTTTATAGGCAACTAAATGAAGCTTATAAGGAAAAGAACATCATCCTACAGTTACATATGGTGGAGGTTCCATGATGTTGTGAGGCTGCTTTGCTGCCGCTGGTACTAGAGGTCTTGAACGTTTTAAGGGAATCATGAAAACAGAGGATTACCGAGGGATTTTAGAGCAAAATGTTTCTACCTAGTCTCAGAAAACACTGGGTCAAAGATCATAGATCCTCCAGTCAGACAATAACCAAAAAAAAATCCAAAAGCTCAAAATTATGGTTAAAAAAGACATAATGAACTGTGTTAAACCTATTGAGAACCTTTGGAAAGAGCTGAAATCTGGTACTGGTAAAGGAATCCTGCAAACATTCAAGAGCTAGAACAAACAGCAGTTAAAGAGTGGGAGAAACTACCAGAGGAACATGATTCTTACCTTAGATTTCATCAGTAAAATTACAATTGAGGTCCATTTAAGCGGATACTAGATAAGTGGATAATTTGCTCCAGTGGACACTGCCACCACAGTACCATTTTGGACTTTTTCAGTTCAAAATTTACACATGCTTGGATAACAGGATACCTGATAAGTAGATAAATTGCTTTAGTGGATAAAATTGTCCAGTCCCATAGCCCATATTCCTATATTCATGACATTGGTTAAGTGGATACAAACTATTTGTTCCACTGCTTTCAGGCACTGAATCTGAGAACCTGCAAAAATATCTGTCCATCCATCCTTAAACACTTGTCCTGGTCAGGGTCATCATGCTCCAGAAAATATCCTGAATCACTGGGCACTACACTAGGACTTTAAGCCCTGGATGGGGTTGTAATAAAATCTTTACGCAATATTTCCTTTGTGTTAGTATCTGTATTATTTAGGTTGCATTACTAAACCCATATAACTGTCATGACACATAAACACTGTCACTATTTAATGCAAAAAATAATAGTAATTAAATGCGTCATTCAAGAACAGTCCAGCTGACTCACTGATGTCTCCACTATGATGGTGTAGATGCAGAAAATGATCTTTAAAAGCTTTGCTGAAGTACTACTTCAGGTCACAAATACGGTATTTTAGTACTTGCATTACATACACTGAAAGAGTTTTATATACAGTTTTACTATATTAACCAGATATAGCACTAAATAAATTTTGATTCTGACATTTCAACTGGGTGAACATATCAGGATAAGTAATATAAAATATTTCATATGTGATTTTATATTAGAAACTACAGTTGTACTCCTTACAGCTGTTTTGGACATCACCTGCTTTGTGTTTCCTTAATATTGTCAGTTTATTAGTTCCCAAAATCACAAAGGAGGTACATAGCCAGTCATTCTGGGACAGGCTCCAGACTGCTGCGACCCTGACCAAGAAAAGCAGTTAAGGCTAATGGATGGATGGACGGACAAATGAGGAACAATTATTTTACATTTAATGTAAATACAATTTAACTACCATGTTGTGTTAGGTCCCATATATATTTCATTTTAATTTAAATGTTATATCATTTGTTCTCAAATCAAACTTTTTAAAAATTTCCTACAATAAAATCCGTTCTGTCACCTACTTCATTTATCTCATAAATATGAATTTAAGTAGCTGAATTTATTTAGTTAAATGCGAATAAGTTTATAAGAGCTAGCTAAGGGGTCTTGACTGTCTGCCACTATTACACAACAAATACTTCCCAAAACCACTGGTTTACAGTAAACACCTGGAGCCCTTCAGAAAAACAATCAAAGTGCTTGGTAGAAATAATCAATCAATCAGATACTATTTACCAAAAGCCCCCTACAGCCATCAGATCAAACTGGTCGAACCAAATCAGAGAATTACTGCAGCCTCCACATTAAAGTGTTTGCAGTATTTATGAAGGTTTTGTCCCTCCACAACCTCACAGTGTTTGTCAGCGTTGGGAAAAGTCCAAAATAACAAATCTAGAAACTATGCAATCCAGTTGGGAATTCACTACTCTGAGAGGTGCATAAAAAGGATCCGATGTGCTCATGTCTTATGTGTTCTTCCCTTTCACAGGGGTCATAAAAGAAACCTTACATATTTTGCAAAGTATGTATCTGTTTTAATATTTCAGTGTTGGTATATTAGTCTCCATCCATCCATCCATCCATTATTTAACTGCTTTATCCTGGTCACCGTGGTCCAGAATCTATCCCGGAATCATCTGGCACTAGGCTACGAAGCTACACCCTGCATGGGGCACGAGTCCATCACAGAGAGGGTGGTAACCTTTGTATACATTTTTTATTTGTTTTCTCTGAACAACAAAAGTTTGCTTTTTTCTTAATATTCTTCTCACAACAACCCATTGTCAGGAGTGGAAAAAATCGTCAGCACTATAGTTGCTACATACAGCAATTTTGTAGCCAGACTGGTTGTTGATTCTTTCCCTATTTCTTCCTGGATCTTAGACAGATTACACTGAAGAAACTGCTGTTTTGTGGCACCGCTGAAACCGTATAGTACGTTTCTTTTCTTGCTTCACTGCCTACTCGGTTGGTGCCTAGGGGCACTTGTTTCCGGCTCCCATCTCTTTGCAAATAGCTGATGCCACACTGCTGCACTCAGAATCGAAAAGCTTACAGCCGCATCTTCCAGGTTGTGCTTCCACAGTAAATGGCCCACTTCTATTTCATACAGCTTTATCTGCCCACTTTGTGAGACCGTATTGCTGGACATCTTCAGCTGCCAGCCATTTAGAGATTATGCGTAATCTTTAATACTGCATCCCTACTGCATGTTACATGTGGGAAACTAGCAACTCCAGAGCTCTGAATGTTAAATTCGGAGACAGACAGTGTTTCCTCTTGTACTTTTGTCAGTGTCAGTTTTACAGTGATAAAAAACTCAAAAACATTAAGACAAAATGGCACATAAATAAATCTGAGTCACTGCTTCTTCTAGTCTCTGTTAGGGGTTGGCAGTTACAATCTTTGATGGCAGCAGTTAGTCTGGATTTTCAGTGAACCTCTCCTATGAATGGTGTGGCAAAAATAACCATTTGCACAGTGAGCAATCTTACTTTTTAAGATTTACAATTGGAGCTTTTAAAAACAATATTTTAAGAAAGTATTAGACCAGACATCTGGATAGACCCTGCAGTTTCTGAAAGAAAAAATTTATCGTACACACAGAAGCCATGCTGTCTGTTCGAGTCATTATGTTCTTTTTGCTAGAAGGGGGTCTAATGCTTATTTTATGCTGGATTTTGATGTATTTAGGTGGGATTTTACCTTGCATTATATTACATATAGGAGAAGCAGGGTAGCTTCAGTCGGGACCAACCCTCTGTGTCTCACAGACACATTAGAAGAAGAAGAGAAGAAGACAAGTGTGTGTCAGCTGAAAGCAAAGGTACTGAAAGTAAACCAAATAAAATTCCCTGAAGATGCAAGACTGGAAAATGAATGTGACTAGACAGCTTGTCAATTTCAACAGCATGACACAGGTGCCACGTGTTTTAATACATATAAATGTTTTTTGTAAATAACATTAAAGAGTCAAATAATTTACATAAGTATACTTGAGACAAAAAGTGCAATTATGCTAATGAAACAGTTAGAGAAATTAAAAAGAAATTAAACAGAAGTGATTATGCTTGTCTAAAAGGCATAAACACAGCAGAGAAAATGTATTTTCACCAGGCAAAGGAAATTACTGCTTTCTCTGTGCAAAACGAACATTAAATCACTGCTGGCTTATGTCAGCAATCCTCTTGCTTAGCCTGTTGAAGTGATAAAGAAGCCCCAGTGCGACCGAACTGGTGTATTTCACCTCCCAGTCCACCATGTGTGTATATCTTTTGACTATCACTGACTGGTCAGCACACAGTATCATGATGATGAGGCAAAAAGTTCAGCAATAAATGACTGCCACTGATACCAAATATTCTGAGCCCAAGGTCTATCATCAGTAAAAAGTTCTAAATCTGTCTTCTAGATTTGTATTTGCAAGTTTATAACACCATTTCTTTGGTATTTTTTGTGTATTGTGCAACACAATATTTGTCTATAGGACTGATATTTCATAATTTAAGCAGCAGCACTCGTATGTAGTTATACTTAAAGTTTGTTAAACGGCATCTTACACAGAGCTTTAGTTGTGTGCACAAACAAATATGTAGAAAATAAATTTTGTTATTGTTGGTTGACTGAATCAAGAAAAATTATATATTCTTTAACCAATTACCCATGTTATATAAAAATTTAAAAAAGCATGGAAATAAGAAAGAAAGCAGGTATATTTCGAATGAATAAGGATGTATCACTTCCTGTGCTAACTACTGCAGTAAAAAACTGATTCTGCATTACACAGGGAAGAAAACGGCAAGCTTTATGCAAATTTACTGTTCTACTAAAAATTCAGGGACTGAGCGTGATTAAAATCTATTTGACAATTGTCTTACAAGCAAAATTCTAGATTGCCTGGTTACATCAAGTAACTCGATATACTATATTTATATATCAGGCATTTTGCAAAAATGCAGAATTTTATTTGAGGAGCTATTGACTTTGACAAACTTGTTAAACTTGCTTCATAGAAGGCTGCAGGTTTACTAGATTTCATTTCAACCAGTTTACCATTATCTTATTCACCTCCAAGACATCTTTAAAAGTTTGATATCAATATGCTGTTTTCATAATTACAAAATGTAAACTGGGATTATTTCAAGTATTTTCCACTGCTGCTCAAACTGCATTAAGCAGTTTCTTTTTTCAGTAAACTTTGATTCATAATCTCGGATGATGGCTGTACATATAACTGAGCTTTTTTCCATACTAGGAGACAACAGAACATGTTCCAATTAATTTGTCAGAACAGAGAAGCTTCACATTATTCAAAGACACGGGCCGTCGTGTCCAAGAGCCATTTGTGTGGACATAGGATCACATTACTGAGTCATCCATCAAAAGTGTATCCTCACCTTACCCAAATGTGTGTTCCAACTTGAAGTTGAATGTGAAGCATCATTACCATCACCTGCAAACCTTACAGCAGAAATATCTAGTATCACTATCAGACTGCAATGCCTCATTTACTGTTTAAAGTTTTTTTCCAGAATAAATCATTTTAACACTCACAGAGGTGGGCAGCTTCACTCAGAATTCTGATGTCTTCTTTGTAAACCACAATTTGATGCCACTTGCAATTTAAACAGCAGGGGCATGTGAATTTGTCTCTCACGGTACCCCATGGCTCACTCCCCTTCATTGCCATCTCACTGCTTTATCAGCAGCATTAAAACGTATTTTTCTTTCTTACAACTTCATGACAGTAATCAGCTGGTAGAACTATTTGCACTGTTGTCCTTCGCATTAAGCTCTTTGCCAAAACAATTAGGTAAAGGTATGCTAGTAGTTAAAGGTTTGATTCTGTAACTAGGAACCAGGTAGTGTGGTGGTCAAGGCTGTCGCCTTGCAACCTGAGTCCCGGAAGTTCATGTTATATGTGTGTGTGCGTGATTGATGGTGTGGTCAGGGGTTTGGTCTAATACTTCCCTCTAAAAATGACACTTAACAAAACTTTGAATTTCTGCATACATGTATTCCTATCATAACAAGCACCCCAACCCTTTGCATTAAGTTCTCTGCCAAAATATTTAACTAATAGGGTGTGTTAGTGATTAAAGGCCTGATCCCACAACTTGGAAGGTAGTAGGTAGTGTGGTGGTCAAGGCTGTTGCCTCAGAACCTGAAGGTCCCAGATTGAAAACCTGCAAGCTTAGCAAAAGTGCGTAATATGAATTCCTGAATTCTGAATAAAGAGCCGGAAGCCATGGAAAAACATTCTTGGACAAAGGCATAAGCTACAACAAATAAAGAAAACTAAAAGGCTACTAGTTCAGTCTGGGGAAGTATGCTGATGTCGTACTACTCAGAAAAGTACTATTGAGAATTAACTGCTATTTACTAAATATAAATTGATTGAATTGAATTGATTTGAAAACAGTACATGTATGAAGACACATATTTTAAAAAACTGCTAAACACTTGTGTCACTCTTGATAAAAGCTTCTGCTTAACAGTTAATTAATGAAAATGGAAAAAAGGAGCCACAGTGATTCATAGCAGATTGTACTACTATAATCCAGCAGACAGTTACAGATAGACAGCTGCAATGCTCACAGCTTCACCCCTGGTTAGACAAGTCCTTTAACTGAGGCACGAAGCCCATGTAAAGGTTGAAAAACATAACAAGCACAAAAATTTCAATTTAAATTAAGCATCTTGGTAACACGAAGCACAACACAAGGTAAGTGGTATTTTTTATAAATCACAACAGCCTCCATTTAAAGTGTAATTACAAAATTCTGGACTTAGTTCTGAAACTGACTTCAAAAGATAAGGGAATAATTTTGGATGTTTGGTGAAAATATGGATGATCCTCTTGTCGCTCAGGCACACATCCATTTTTAAACTAATGGAAACAAGGAGATGTTTACCTCTTTACAATCAGATCTTCATGAATGAATTGCGCATGTTATGAGAGGAAAGCATATATTCAGAAATTTGAAGTTTTGTTTAAAACTTAATCTCAATAGGGACACATTGGACCAAACCCCTGACCATACCCCTCCATCAAACATGCACGCACACATCTAAGCATATCCTGCTTCTTCCGGCCTGCAGACACTGTTTTCATGAACAGACCCCCACCTCTACCCCTGTCTTGTTTGTGGAGTCCCAACAGGGGGGTTAACAACCCCGCTTAAAAGGAGATGCGAGCCCTCCAGCAGACTTTAAGCCCAGTGGACAGTGCACCAAACATCCTTCTGAATGCACAACCAGCCTAACACTGCCAACTGCTGAAATCTGATCAAAATGGTGCTACCCTCTCTGCACGATGGCTCTCTACATTTCTACTTTTCTACCGTCTGTGAGCTACAACAGAAAGACAGATATCCAATCTCAAAAGAAAGTGAATTTCCCAGTGAAGCCCAATTTTATTACTGACCAAAATTAAACAGCGACATGTACGTGTAATTTATCTGACATGAATGAATGTATGTATCTGAATCTAATAATGTTATTTTTCACATTGACACTGTTCAATACATAGAACTGCATGACATGATAATACAATGCCTTCTCATAGAATAAATTTACTGTATTATGTAATGTATTACATAAACATATGCAGATCAATACATTTTAAGAATTTTGTATTTTTCTATAATTTTGAGACAACCATAGTGGTTAGAGATATTCTCCTGCAATTTAAAGTTTGCTAGTTTCTCTTTCACTCCTGCTTTAGTACCCTTTGAGAAAGCAGCTGTTTGAAATGCACTAGTAATAATACCATGCTTGTAGAATTAAAAAATATTCCTAAGTATATCTGTTTAGTAATTTAACATTGTAAGTCACCTAGAAGAACACCAGAAAAAAATGAATTACCATCATCATCATCATCATCAGCAACAACAACAATATTAATAATAATCATAATTTCCATCTGTTTCTCCATATGAAACAGAAGCAGTGAGTGTGAATCATAGAGATGGTTTTACAAGTAAGTTCTTTGCAGATGTGTTTGATTTGGGTGAACTTGTGGTATGCAGCTGTGAATCTTTACTAGGATCAAAGGTTACTTAAAGGTAAATACTGTTGAGTGATTATTTTTAAAAACTGTTGTTTGGGTTCTTTTACAAGCTGTTCCATAACAGAAAAGGGATATTTGAATCACTTAGTCCTCACTGGACATTCAACTAGCTAAAAAAGTACTGAGTAAAGATCTTCAAAAAGGATTGGAGGCACCATTTCTATTATCATTGTTTGTTTTTACATGCATTTATTTTTTTTTTAGCTAACACCTTTTTCCAAGGCGACTTACGATGTTAGATAAGTAGCTTTACACAATTTTCCCTATTTACACAGACTGTATTCTTACTGGAGCAAGTGACAGTAAATATTGAAGTTGCTGACTATTTTCCAATCAAACTCTAGAAAGCTCTGAATGTCAGTCTCTGGAAACACTATGGCTACAGCAGCAAAGTTCAAACATAGCAGCAATGCTTATGGATCCTCCATTTAGTAGTCAGATTTATTCCAGCTCATATACTGTGCATCACTACCTGTTTGACTGCAACCTAAGAAGATTTCCTAGATCGAGAAAACAGCTGGGGTGCAGCTGCATAGAGAGAGACTAATGTACCATTAACTCCTGGTCCTGGACATGCAATCCTCTATGGTACTTAAATCACCAGCCACAGGTCATACAGTACATGATGAAACCCCCCACAGCTCAAAACTCATAATCAGCACATCTCACACACTGACAGTTGTGACCGCAACACATTAACAGATTTGCTGCTTGCATTTTTATTGTCCGCTCTGTATTTAACCCTTAAAGGATTCAAGAGAGTCTGTCTTCTACAGTGTAATATACTGTGTGAAATCAACTGTGAACATTTCTCCATGCGATGACTACCATTCTCTTTCAGGTCCAGTTCTGTCATTATGTATAACTGCTCTCTCTCATGACACCTTCAGATAAATCTGCTGCGTAGGTTGCCTCCTCCTTTCCTCGCTTCCTGACTTCTCTCGTGGCGGTCCTCTGATCAACTCCTTTCTCTGCCAATCTGAATGGTGCTTGAAATAACTTTCCTGCTTAGTGGGGTTTTACAGGGCCAAACTGGAAGACTGCTGCTTCTATCACACTGTTCCTTGTGTTTCCAAATATTAACATTTCTTTTCTCATGCTCCTCTGCAGTGAAGTCAACTCTCTCAGCAGGAATACGGCTTCTTCTTTCTCTGCATAACACCTGAAATGCTCTGCTGGAAGACAAACCTCTTCAATATATTCACATCTGAATGTTCTGTGCTTTTCGATCATGCCACTCTTCCTTTGAGGTGGCTCTGGAGCTTCCTTTTTATTATTTTTTTGCCACATAGTTTTTCCATAACTTATTTTTGAATCTAAATCTGTCTGCTAACATAATGCCTAACAGTGAGAGACCAGGCCCATGTAAGGCTGGCACCTTGCAACCTGAAGATCCCAGATTCAAAACCTGTAAGCTGAGAAAAACTGCTTAATATGAATTCCTGTGGCAAAATTACCTTCTGAATAAAGCATGGAAGTCATGGGGAAAATGTTCTTGGACAAAGGCATATGGTACAAAAAAATAAAGAAAACTAAAAGACTGCTGGTTCAGTCGCAGGACATATGCTGATGTTGTACTGCTGAGAAAAGTACCATTAACAATGAACCAATATATACTAAATATGTGAATTCCAACATTACAGAAAGATAAAATGGTCTGTTTCCTCTTAATGTAAAAGTCTTCCATCAATTGATTAAAAGAATATGAATTGTGAAAATTCAAATAAGTACATAATGTCCTAGATTCACACTCAGCAGGTTGTTCTGGATCAAAAATTAAAGCAGCTGAAAGAATTTTTATTCAATTTGATGTTGTATAATTAAGACTAACATAGCATTAGTCCTTTTGTTTGGTATATAAGGTAATATTTGGTTTCAATGGCACACTCTACCTGATTGACCTAAAAACTACCCGGCTGTAAAGGTGGGCAATTAGAGATTAATGTCATGGGGCCACCTGGGCACTTGGAGAGGCTCAGACAGGGATATGCAGCCATGGAGACCTAAAGTAGGTGTCCTGTTGTCACAAAACCATGTCAGCAACCCAACAGTGAATTGTGCTTGTGTGACTGGTCTTTTCTCTGAGCCCTAAAAAATCGTTTTGCTTAGTTGGTGTGCCATCTGCTGCTCCATGGACTACAACTACCAACCAATTCATCTGTGGGCCGTTAGATGAGGTA
The DNA here is from genome assembly GCA_900497675.1 of Arapaima gigas. NCBI lineage: Eukaryota > Metazoa > Chordata > Actinopteri > Osteoglossiformes > Osteoglossidae > Arapaima > Arapaima gigas. The sequence goes on along the minus strand of UFQX01000268.1, from coordinate 456,431 downwards.
ATAATGATAATAGATATAATAGGCAAAAAAACTTGACTTCTGTTATTTCAGTTGTGCTCAGGTCACCTATTTCTGTGCTTGACTTTCCTGTAGATGGGAGAATATAAATGCCATAACTAGTCAGTTAAGAATAATTTTCATTCATCAGCAGTGGATCCTCTTAATGCCTCATTCAGTGCTTGTTCATTTATTAGGAACAACACTAAATTCAGGATCTGACTGAATATGAGTCAATACATCTACTATTTATGAATTTTAAATATTCACTTTCATATGCATTCACACTTTCTGATGAACTGGTCCCATCCAAGGTGTAAGTTCCTTGCCCACTAGTTCTGGGATAGGCTTCAAAAGACCGAAGCCCTGACCAGGATGGAGTGGCTCAGGTTAATGTGTTGATGAATGGATGGTTGGATGGAGGGATGGACAGAAAGACAGATGGATGGATAATATTCATGTGTTCATCTTCATAAAAACTTTTTCATAAATATTTTTCTTGTTAACATGAAACTTTGATTTATCTAAACATGGATCAGTTAGACCCACTAAAGATCAAAAACTGCAGCTACTGTAGAGATTATTCCTGTTCATTATCCTTTATTTAACTGATCTGAAAAGGCACAAAATCAGACATCAGGCAATTGGATTGTGCAGCAGTTGTCTCTGTTCTCAACGTTACCATTCAGCAGTATTTTATCTGTCCAGGTTTATACAAAATCACTGGAATAACAATTAGGCTTTAAGAGGAATAAAAAGTAATTTTGAAATTATTCAGAAAAGTTAAAACAAATACATATTGGGGATACAATAAGACTGGGGAACACTTGGGGAGCACCTATGAATAAAACATACTGCTCATTCTCTGCAAAATCAATCTAGCTGAAAGAATTAAATTAGCATCAGCTACCAGTCACCTTGACATACGTATCTTTTTAAACATGGTTAACGTTTGCAAGATTCTTCCTTTTATCCACTGAAAAACATCCCTGTAGAATCACTAATGATTTCAGTGATGACTTATTTCATGTGATCACCTTTCAGCACATAGAAATGTTTCACAAGTTTAAAAAAATAAGAACAATAAACAGTATTTGTACACGAGCCAACATTTAATATCACATACAGCTTCCAGTTTTCCATAACTACATTTACTGTGAAATATATCCGTCCATAGTAAGCATATGTAGGCATACACTTTAACAAACAGCATGCAGATATGAGATTGTGGACTAAATATCTTTGTGGATGTTTTAGTAACTGTAGGTTCAAATAAATAGCCAATGGGCCATTTTACTAAAATTTTCTCAACACCTAGTAGACAACAGCAAATTCTTGCCAAATCTGTACTCTGTATTATAGGCAATTATTTCACACTGTCAGACAGTTACACGGTTACATAGTTTCACAAATAACAATAGTATATAGTATTCATTATACAAAATGCTGCAATAATTTTAAAATAATCTACCGCATTCCCAGATGAAAACACAAACACCCAGTCAAAATACTGAGGAATCCACGAAAAAAAAATGCAAATATCTACATTTGTTTCTCCCTCACATACTGGATGTGGATGATTTGAAACGGTAACTTGAAGTAAGGTTCCTTCCTGACCTGCTTGTCATGATTGTGTAACCGACCAGAGGTTTAGCCCCTCGTTTCAGTAAATGTGGGACACGAACTTGTTAGAATCAATCTTATCGATCGTTTCTGCACTTAACGATCTTTTGATCAGCAGGCCATCGAAAGTCTCTGCAAACCTTAACTTCATCCTTCAGTTTTTCTGTGTCACGAAATACTCATCAGCTGCATGTTAAGAGTCCCTGAAGTGAAGTGACAGCAGAGCAAGACAGAGACGTTGACTGACACTTGGTTCACTTGGAAAGAGCAGGAAGTGCGAGTGTCCAGTCGAGTGCGCGCTCCCGTGGGCGTGGACGCGCCCGAGCGAAAGCGCTCGCAGCTGACCCTGGGTGTGCGTTGCTGTGCACGGACCAGAGACCTTTATGCGAGGAAGGAAAAACTCTGAAACGCACTGAACACTCAGCTAGCCTGTGTACAAAGAAGGAACTCTGCAAAAGCCAAAAGCATAGCAGTATTTGCAAAAAACTGGGTTTTCACTGGAAAATACAAAAAAAAACACTACAGTAAAAAATGTGCTGCAAATTCGGTCGAATATAAGCAACGTTTTTCTGCTTCCGACGTATAGCTGCAGTTACTGAAAGACCATAATCCCTTATAAATGTTATGATACAGCGCATACAGTTGTGGGTTAGTATTATTTTTATACAATACATTCTTTTATATACACTACAGGAGAACTACAAGGAGCCTGGGTATATCTGTATAGAAGTTTGTGTGTGTGCGCGTGTGTGTGTGTAGAAGCTTTAAATTCTCAGCAACACTCACAGCGACAGTTATCTTGGACTTTATGAGCCAAGTTTTCACATTTTCAAGCTCATTTACAAAATATAACGAAGGTTACTGAAAAGGTGCTTTGTCAGAATAAAGACAACCGTTTGCAAATGCATGTTTCTCAGCACGCGCGCAGCAAACAGCGTGTCAGCGCGGCGTGGACGGAGGAGCGCAGTGTCAGTTGTTTTGTCCACTTTTGGATTCGTGATGAATTTTAACGTGGATGTTTTTGTACTGCGTGGGCAACACGAATGGATGTGAACTCGTTTAAAGACATTTTGCGTATCAAATCATTAGTGCAATAATTTAAAAAATGTATGTTGATGTTAGAGGAGTGGGCAGATATTCAGGTGCTAAAAGCCCAGGTGATGCTGACCGCTTACCTGAAACCGGCATCTTCACCTTTTTCAAACTGGCTCCCGCGCTTTTTGGAGAGACGTCTCAGATTCTATATGAAAAAAGCAGTTCTACTAAAAATCTGCGTCTTATAGCACTGAAATGCCACTAAAACCCGGGAAAAGAATTTGCAAGAACTACGAAACCGTCTTTCATCTCAAGCACTTCAGGTTCAACTCATAAAGGTGGAAGAGTGTCAGATATCACAACAGCCCTTGCAAACATGCAGCGCTTTCACCTCACTTCGGAACGTGGAAAATCGTGGCTCTCCAGGCTCTGTGACGTTCATTGTGAAGTGAAATAAAAAGCGCAACATTCCACAGAGCTGCGATGCTGAAAATCACTGTCAAATCCCTTAAAAGCCTGGTTTCTCCATCCTCCTCCCTCGGCCGTCTCTCTCACTCTCTCCCCTCTCCATCCTCAACTCCGACTGCTGCGCTAATGGGCACGACATCGGGATTAAAATGTGTGTGTGCGTGTGTGTGTGTGTGCGTGCGCATTTTTAGGTTAGCATGTAAAACACAGAATACACATCATGGTTCTTTAGTCACGATTTAGAGTAAATATTTATCCTCCTCCTCCTCTTCCTGTCACTCCTACAGGATGATGGTCCATGAGCTGGGTAGGGTCAGAGAGGTTAGGGTTAGGGTTAGGGCTAAGGTTAGAATTAACTTTGGAATAATGACTTTCGGACAAAATTAATCTCTGTCAAACAAATCATTTTCAAAAAACGTATTCTTCATTAATAAAAATTTTTTATTAAAGCCGAAGAAACAACTGACAGTATGCAAAATAGTGTCAAAACTGACACTTTGAAAAGAACATGTTGAACATACTTGCACTGGAGGCACAGTTGTTCATATTCTTGTGAAATATATGACATCATTTTGATTTTTTTCTAGAAATACAGCTTTCTGTGTGCTTAGCTTTGCTAAATTGGAACATTCTTCGTTAAATTACAATATACTGCTATTGTTAATTACAAGATGTAGTGAAGTGGAAAGTAGGTTAGATAAAAAAGTAAAACGAATAGTAACATTAAAGTGTAATGAGGGAGCCATCACAGCTGCTCACTGGTAAACTAAACGCACCATCAATGGCGCAGCGCTCCAGAGATCAGGATCTGCACCTTATGTGGCAGGGAATGATGGGTTCCCTTCCCCTCTTTCCTCTCAGCAAAACCTACTGTGGGTGGAATTGGGTGAACATCACCCTCCTCCAAGTTTTTTACGATGTCTGACACCCCTCCCAGGCTGGCATGGTTGTTGTGCTTCAATTCTGAGATAAAAACAAATGGGCAACTGGCTACAGCTAAACTGGAGAGAGGTGCAACATAAAAATCATTGAAAATGAAAACAGCTCAACTTATGTGTGATTTCAGATGGAGGCATATTGAAATGAATTAATATGCATGCTTGCGCCCGGTGACACCATGCATAAGTAAAGTAGTGTTGCATTTTAAAGCAATAGAGAAAGTTTGCCATAGCGGAATTATGAAAGTTTCATGAGGTCTGGGGATGCTGGAGGATTTTAACAGGAACATCAGTCCTGTCCACTGCTTGATTAAGTCACAATGGTCAATTTTGCTCTAAAATTTCCAGGCATCCCTCTGTGTTCACTTAATCTGCATTTATTCCCTTCAAACATGGACCTCCTATAGTCAGACAATTGTGTTTTCTTTAGCTTTGACAAACAGATGGGCGAGTAGACCGTTAAGCGAATGGAGCACACAGAGTGGTATGCTGTGTAAGCGACATTTGCTGTACTTATGGAAAAATCTTGTCTGAACTACTTGATGGTTATAAGCCACAGTATTTGACATTTTTGTTTCCTCCAGCTTGATTCAGGAACCATTTTGGTCCAATAATTACATGGAATATGTATTATGACTTCCTATACGTTATTTTCAAACTGATGGATATAGTAGTAACTGCAGTCATTCTTTCCATGTCCTCCAGAAGAGACCAATTTAGTGTGGAAAATGCATCCAGAATAAAACAAACTGATTCCCAAAGCCATTCTACAGTGACATCCAAATGGATAAAAGACAGACTGGCCTGTACTCAGTAATGCAATGTCTTTTTTAAACAATACATTTTTATAGACTAGCAACTGAATTGCAAAAAGGTAATTTTTATGACAAATTTCTTTGCACCTTGAAAAGAGATACTGTTGCCAAGACAAGCACTTACACTGAAGACATAATTACTCACAAGTAATGATTTATTTGTTTGCGTGTTTGTTCACATGTTTGTTTTGGTCAGTAGTGTGTTTGTTTATGAACCATGCGGACAATGAGGGGTTTTTGTGTGAGACAACATTCATTCTGTTCAATAAACATTTGCTTGTCACAATCATACTCTTTGATTTTTAACAAGTATATTAAACTTCTATCCAATTCAGTGCCATTTATACATGAAAGATGAGCACCAACCTTCATCTGTAACCATCAAATTTCAAAATAAATCTTTAAAGAAAACTCAATTTCAGACAAGCACAATGGATTTTTTGAATTACCTAAAACAATACAATAAGACTATAAGTAGAATATCAGACATTCATGTTGGCCTGGCCCACTTGCAAAAAAATCAGATGTAGATTGTTGCCGGAGATGTAATAAATTAAACATTATCTGTATATTTTGGAGGCACGGTGGCTCAGTGAGTAGCGCTGCCGCCTCGTAGCACTTCGGCTGCTTGATCATGAGTTTGAATTCAGCTCAATCTGCATTAAGTTTGCATGCTCTCCCCATCCACGTTTTCTCCTACGGTCCAAATGCGTGTGTTTCAGGTTAATTGGTCACTGTTGCACTTGTGTGTGTGTGTGTGTGTGTGTCACTGTGCGTGGCCACCCTGCAATGGACTGGCATCCCATCCAGGGGCAGTTTCACAGCCTGGCAAACTATGGTTCTGGAATGGGCTCCAGGTCACCACAACCCTGACCAGAATAAAGGGTTTAATGAGGATGAATGGATGTATTTTGAGTTGAATGGTTATTTTTGAAGCCCACCGAGTACCTTTTTTAATGTCTAAGTGTCTTTGCCCACATGGTTGGCTGTGGGTATTGACTTGGGGATATCTCGCCAGTGGTCATTTTGTCCACCACCGCACTGGGACAAAATTCAAGGTTCACTTTAGTGTCATTCTACCCTTATACAGATGTACAAGGGGAGAATGAAATGTAGCTTCTCCTGTACCACGATGCTCAATTCACTGAACAGACAGCATGACAATACAGGACCACACAGAGAAGTGGAAGAGATAACCTGATAAAGAGAGAGATGGTTAGATAAATAATAAATATACAAGTTGATAAATCAATAATGAAGTAGATAGTTGGATATGGTAAGACAGAGAATCTGTGGAAACAGATAGGAGATGGCACAGTGTGTCTGCATATATATGTTCAGTGGTCTGATAGACATGCAGTCCAGGCATTTTGCTTTTCCAAAAAAACCTGTCTCTCTCCTCCGATGCCCCTAAAGCACAGTGAATCCACCGTGGGATCTTCTGCCCTCGCGATGCACTTCCTTCTGTTTGTTGTCCAGAAACTGCCCAAAAATTGTTTTGACTTTGGCACACAGACAAGCATCATAATTTCATTATTGATGTCATGATTTTGACTTGTTAAAGAAATTATTAATAATGGTAATAATGGCATAATAGAAAAAAAACAATGACATGTCAGGGGTTCATACATAAATATTTCTGACATCTTTGGTGGTAGGTGGAGCAAGTGTAGAAATGTATTTAGAAAGAACACTGATGATCAGCTTTAGAGCAAATCACTTACAATTGCCAGATTCTAAGGGCTAATAATGTAGGTCTACAGATGGGTTTCACTCAGTCTGGGCTGTTGACTTTGTAATTTGGTTGTTTTGACCACTCAAACTTTTTTGCTTTTGCCATTGCATTTTTTAATTTTCATTGACCATCAGCTCACACACAGATTTCATAACTCAGGTCTTCTGTGAACAAGTTTCTCTGCAGGTGTTGAGAGCAGGACCACCTTCCATTCAGGTGAACAACAGTCCTAGAATCTTTCATTAAATGCAGTAAATTAAATCCAGGGCTCATTTTATTACCTTCAAAACAAAGGGGGCACAAGGCAGGGAGACATTGTTCAGCCCCTCCCCTCCACTTGACCAACTCAGCTGTCAATATTAACAGCTCTTGTAATCTCTGGAAAGCAGCTGTTAAGACACACCTAATGGCTTGCGAAAATCCTCAAGGGAGGTGGATGGTGGGGGGTAGGGTGTGACTGTAACCGGTGTTGTTGGCAGGGTGCAGGCAGATGGCTTTGTCTCCCACAGTAGCAATGCGCTTTGATGTGTTCCTGGTCATGGCTCAGAACTTGCTGCTCCATGTCACTGCAGACCTGAGGGGGTAGGAGCAGGGGCTGATGGGAATGGGGTTCCAGAAAAATAGAGGTGATTGACATTCCACTTTACTTTGGTTTATAATAAGCCACATGCATGCATGTGAGAAGTCAGGAAGGAAACTTCTTTGATATTTCTGGCCTCATACAAAATAAAACAGTGGCTGGTTTTTACACGTCTTTTACATGAGATGGAGAATTGCATTTTCTTTGAATGGTGTCATTAAATGGTCTCACTTACCTTTGACAACCTGTTTTACAATATCTGCTCTTTGCCACTTATTCCCTCTTAAATACAATGTTTTCCATTATAACTATCTGAACTTCTCTGTAATTTGCACGTTTGCATAGATGCAATGTATCATGTTTAATATTCAGAAGAGAGGTGTTATATGTCTTTATAAATAAAAAAAGTATTCTGGTCACTGTACATTCTGATTAGCCTTTAAGTGCTACTTGTGCTCTTTTAAATATGTATTAAAGGGTACATTTTGTACAATACGTTTCTGACAATGGACATCTCGATATTTTAGATTCCTTTGACATCACTCTATTACCTATGGCACCCTGTTCTCTTTTCTGGTGCTCAGTGCATTAAACATACCATTGTTCTAGGCTCCCTTTTTCCTCTTCCAGAAATCCACTGCTCTGCACTATGCCAATCAGTTCTTTCAGCCAAATTTGCACTTCAGAGGTCCAAAAAATAATATTGGTACACAGTTCAAACATCAAACAATATTTGTACCGGTATTCAGTACTGCATGGTGTTGGCTGGCCTGTAATTTTGTACCTTAGAAACATACTGCTGCACTAACTGACTGATGTACTTACTTCTAAAAACTAATGCGGGAAGTCATTTGAATTGTAACACATGCAAATTCTTAGGGAAACTGGTTTAAAATATGAAAGCACCCAGACTTGTGGAAAGTCATTATTGCCTTCTGCCATATCGATATAAATTACTAGCATGGATTAGGAGCATAAAATTAACAAAAATAATACGTAAATGTAAACATTATGATGATGATTATGAGGATGAAGAAGGGAATAATAAGGCTTATGAAGACAAATAGAGCCCATCATTTTTCAAGCTCATTTGTTACACAGAAGTAGAGAAAATTCAAATGGCATATCTATTCAAATGGACTCAGTAATACTGCCTGGCAGTGCTTCACCCCTCAACTTACTCTTCCTGTTTTCTCTTGTTTTTCCCTATGCTTGTCACAACACATTCGTGCTGGACAGGCTCTAAAGCAGTTGTGTATGTGTACAGATGTGGTGGACAGTCCCCTGTCAAACACATGTCTCAATGTGTCATTCATCTAGCAAACCAAACAGACAAACACAAATATACTCTGCAAAGCATTCCTCATGTGTAGCACAGTAATTCTTTTTATGTGTTCTAAAAAATATTAAACTTTTTCTTGGAACATGATGATAATGACAATAAATAATATTGTGGATGGGTTTGCATAAGGGAAGGTGCAGAATTCTGAGATGAATTGAATGTATGGAGCTGTGTGTCTTCTATATGCATATATCTAAATATATACCAGTGTATATACAGCATCTGTACTGTATCATGCAAGTGTTTAAATGGGTTGGATAGATTGAACTCAGGATCCAACACAAAAAACTGACACTTTTCTCCAAAGCAACACATAAAAAATTTTGAGTTGCTTGTAAAAATGTACTGTGTTCCCCTTTTTTTGCACAGTAGGGTTATTATTCAGCATAACTGCATTTTGCCCCTTACACTGTCTTTTCACTCTGGACATTTTTAATACTCTTACAGGAATTTTACCCTGTACAGCAGGTTCTATCAGATGCTTAAATCTGATATTCTGACAGAGATATGTACTTAGTGTCTCAAGCCCAAAATGTTTTTGTCCTTCAGTGTTGACAGGCAGGCTGTTTTCTTATTATGGTTTTAACCTATAAATTGTCCTGGAAACAATGACACGAGTGCACCATTATGGTCAAAAAGTGGTCCCTGGCTTCTTCTTTTAATAGAGACACTAGGTGCAGAATTTATTTAGTCACATTTCTTGCTACCTACTACTGTATAAGATTTCTACTTCTTCTCTACCCCAATGGCAGTCTTATCCAATCACAACCCTGCATTTCCCATGCATATTTTGATAATGAATGAATGAATTCATGGGTGAATGAATGAAAAAATAATATTTAAAGACATATTATTATATACATAATATTGTGCATTACAAATATGTTATATCTTGGTTATATATATATATATATATGTTAGCCTTAGCACCCGATGATTTTCAGGTTTCAGAGGTTCGCAACCCTGACCAGGACAAGAAATTAATGAAAATGGATGGATGGATGAATGGATGTTGGCATTATTGTTATCATGCATAAAGTAATTTTTTGCATCTGTGGCAATTCATTTCATTTGGCCTATTTTCAAAAAGGCAGCACAATGTTGCAGCAAGTAGAACTGTTGCCACACGGCACCTACGTTGTTCAGGCATGGGTTTGAATCCAGCTCGCCCTGTGTGGAGTCTGCATGGGTTTCCTCTGACAGTGCAAAGAGATGTTTTTTGGTCTAGCTGGTCACTCTAAATTGCCCATTCTGTGTTATGTGGGCAACCAGTGATGGAACTGTGCTCTCTCCTGGATGCAGTAGTTTCATAGCCTAGCACCCTGGGTTTAGCCACTGGGCTGCCATGACTCTAACTAGTATAAAGCAATTATGGATGACAGATATTTTCAGGAATGACTTTTGTTAAACAAGAAATTATGTTAACTCGACTCCCTCACTGTAGTAATTCATTGTTTAAATTAGCCCAAAGGTAAAAATTGGACCACGGTATATAGAAAATGGTTGTATATTCCTCCACAAACCAGACTAGAATCTAATTTAATTAATGACAGCTCGTGCCATGGTCATGTAAAGAACTGTTAGTCAATAGACTGAGCCATGTTCAGACAATATTTTACAGGTGAGCATAATTGTGAAGAATATCTGTGGATGTCCCACTCACTGGAAGGTGTTTTGAACTGGGGGTTGCTTCCCAGTTCCATCTGTACTACAGTCCCTTGGGCACAGTGAGTGCATCTGTTCAATGGGCTGTGGAGGGGAGTGGAGGCCACCAAAGGAAAGACATAGTACTCCTGAAGCTCTACTGAGTCACTTAATAAAAGGGAAATAAAAGACCTTGGTCTGTCATGTTGATTAAATGTACAGTTATGAGTGAACCCTTCTTTCTCTGTTGTTATATAAATGTGCAGTTAGTTTTTTCCTGTTTATTTCTGAGCCTTTATATTATCTAAAGTCATTACGTGGCTTACAAAAAATAGGTCTATAATACACAGGCAAACAAAATTAACAACTCTAGAATGACTGTCCTCTGTGTAATATCAGTGTGATTCCACTTTCATCAACCCCCCCACATCTCAACATAACAAAATTCCATCTCTTTATTTATGTAACTGTATTCAATATGAAGCACATTGTCTCTCCTCCCACCCCACCTACCTGGAGGTTCCAGCCATAGCACACAGGTTTATATTTAAACAGACAGACAGACTGCTGATAAGGCTGAAAAGCACTTAGCATGCCAGAGTCATCCCCCTCGATAATGCAGGAAAACATATGAGACATGCACACACCCATGCATATCAAAGGTGAAGCACAGTGCCCATGGGGAAAGAAGCACATCCTTCAAAGCTGGAGAGGGGTTTCCTCCTTTCCTGTCTCAACTGCCTGCACTGGAACTCTGCCCCTCAATTCTGCATCCTTCCCCAGTCCTGGATGGTGCACTAAAATCCTTCCCTAGAGCAAAGACATAACACTGTAATACAACTGAAGGTCCAGACGGATGAGGTGATTACAGAGGTGAAGCCTTTAAAAACCCAAATACATTTCAGTGCAATAAAAAAACTGCATATTAGTTTTATCAGTTGCCATTCTGATAAATATAGAATGTAATATATCAGATGTTCACCTTATAGTTTGATAGAGGTGAGAGGAAATTATGCTGTCATGTCACAGTGGCAGGACTAATTGATTCAAATACGGTGCCCTGCTTACCTTTGGAGAAACACAGTGGAACAGAGCATTTGAGACTTGTCATTTGTGGGCCATATCCATGTATAACTCAGGTGTTTACACTGACAAAGCCACAGATTTCTGTTCTCTAGATAGGGCCTCTCCAAAGCAGAAATGTAATGTAAAAATAGTACTTTAAATGTACAGCAAACAGCAAAACATATATTGATTACTATATTTTGGTCAGATATTTCCCCATGGACTGATATAAAATTTTTTATGCAATTTTTGTTATGAAAATTTATGTTTACAACATATTCTTGAAATGTATATAAATGTAGTGAATGGTAAACGTTGGATTGCGGCGATTCAAGACAAATTTTGTCTGCGTAGCCATTTGACGTTACACAGCAGTATAATGTCCCCACCTTGCGGTGGGCGGTGGGAACAACAGGGGACATTTTGGACATCTCGGTAATGGCTTAAAAAAATAATACACTAAAAAAAGTTTAAAAAAATTATTTTAAAAAACATTAAATGAATGTTTTTTATTTACGTTTTATATTAAAAAAGAGTGAGAAGTGGTATTAAGATTTTTAAAAGACTGCCATTTAGTTTGGCTTTTTAATAAAATTCTATCATCTTTTTTTCTTGTAATTTAACTAGATTTACTGACATTTATCATAAACATTTCCTTTATTGAGGATGATGTGCAAGAGTTGCGAACAGCAACGTGTAAAACCTAATTCTGATTTAAATGTGACTCAAATAAGATATTTAATTAGCAACAAATTGTTATATTTTGCTCAAAGCATATTTAATTCTGCATTCAAAATTTTGCATTGTCATTGAATTCGACTAAGAAAAGAAACGTTTTATCTTCATAGCAATAATGATTTGGGTAAGGGCTAAAAACACTAACAGTGAACAAAACGAGCTTATTCGTCATAGTGCTTTTCCTTGTGTTTTTCCGTGTTTACATCGTTTAAAAGGTAGTCGGTGTCCGTAATGCAAAAATAAACCTAAAACAAGTATACATAAAGATATCGGTTAATTATCACACCGCATTTACAAAATATATAAAATTCTTAGCACATTACAGAAAAATAAAAACAAAACAAGTAAAAAACAAAAAAATGTCAGGGTTTACAGTTACATATTAGAGAAACCATATGGTTCAAACATTTCGATTGTGCGTTTTGCGTTCTTATTCTTAATATATATTAAAGTATTTTTATATTGTTCTAGATCAGCCCATCATAACCATTTTTGTTTGCGAATATGATATTTACGAACAATAAGTGTTCTGGTGTCGCACTTTTTACAGTACGAGATGTTCGGGTGCTTCAAATCGCAAATCTCGACACATCTCGCGGTATTTCGTGAGGGTGCTGCTTTTCCTGTCTGCAGCACGTGTGTTTCTATGGGCAATATGGCTGCGCTCGTGGTGTGAGCCGCACACTTAGCCAACGTCCACTTCCACTTGTATTTCACACGAAAAGTATATTCGTGGGTATCTCTACGACGCTGCGTGAACATAGTTAAGTGAAAGCTGTGAATGCGGGATGCGGAGGTGAGAAACGGTTCCTTTTTTTTTGCGATTCGCTCGGTTCCAGAAATTTGTAGCGCCGCCGGGGTAACACGGTCTGTTACAGTGGCCTCATAGCGACGGGAACTCGCTAGACGTGTCGAGTTGGACAACTGTGGGCAACTCCGTGTGTCTTCCTCAGTTTTAGGGACCTGAAGTGCGCTGCAGCTAGTTTGGAGCTTCTAGAGTCCAGGACGCTCCTTACGCACAGAAACAGTCGTAGAAAGCGACGGTGTTGTCGTCACCAGTGTTTTATATCTAAAATCGCAGTCCTGAGTTTTGCGGAATCAGTTTTTTGGAATAATAAAATTGCATGGCTTTCGACTAAAGCAAACTTGTAGTAACACTGGTGATCTCTTGACAACTACAGAACATAACTGTACTCAACACCGTCTGTTGTGACTGTAGTTGTGTACAAGCGCAACGGCTGTATCAAACAAGCCAGCTGTACTGTATTAATTTTGTGTTTGTATCTGAAACTGTTTTTTGATGTGCTTATATTTACTTGGAATCACAGGTCATTTTGGAAAAAAGCTAAGTGAAAAATTGTGTGATCTCTTTCCTACATGTGGGTGTTTAGTCTTTGCTCCGTATCTGCTGACTCTTCTCTCTGTGGCTGTTGCAGGATGTCAGATGAGGAGGAGATGCAGGTGAACGAAAACTCTGAGAACGTGGAAGCCAAGCAGACCAATGAACAGATGGAGAAGTCTGACACCGAAGACCACAAGGACCACGATGGTGAACATGATAATGACGAGGCTGAGGAAGGGGGAAGTGTACAAAAAGACAATGTGAAGGAAAAGATGGACAAAGGCAAGAAGACAGTACCAGGGATTTTGTATTTGGGTCACATCCCACCCAGACTAAGGCCCAGTCATGTGCGCACCATGTTAGGTGCTTATGGGGAAATAGGAAGGATCTTCCTACAGCCTGAGGGTAAGGATAATTCATTTTGACACTTACCTCAATTCCGCAGATAGTTTAGGTAGTATCTGGTCAAGATTAACAGGAGTATGCACGTCTTGTCAGCTCATGAATTTGCTTCCTGAAGCTTCTTGTTTCAAATTACTTGGATGTCTTATAAGGAGGTTTGTTTTCTTCACTGTCAGACAAAATGGTGCAGCGGAAGAAGAAGAAAGCTGGATCTAGGGCTCGCAACTTCACGGAAGGTTGGGTGGAGTTCAGAGACAAGAGGGTGGCAAAACGGGTGGCTGCCAGTCTGCACAATACCCCTATGGGGCTACGTAAAAGGAGCCGCTTCAGCAGCGACCTATGGTGTATCAAGGTGTGCAAGTGTCACTGCTCTTAGTTGTAGTCATTTTGTTTTGGGCCCCACATAGATCACTGTTCAGCTAAGCAGAGGTCATGTTGAGTTCCTTAAACACAGGACAAATGTAAAAGAATGCATCGCTGATTGTTACAACTGTTAAGTCTATTTAATAATTCCCAAAATTATATTTTTTCACTTTATTGGTGTTTGATCCCCCATCCCCACTGTATTCTAAATTTTTGAAGGGAGAGAGATCAAAAACTAATGAAGGGTTTTGAACACAAGTATATATCTGACTGAATGTGTGTTTGTGTTCTGCATGTGTAAGGATAGTATTATTTTGCTTGATCCTCCAGTACCTGCACAGATTCTTCTGGTGCCATTTAAGTGAACGCCTGGCCTATGAACAGACTGTACGTCAGCAGCGCCTGCGAACCGAAATCTCACAGGCCAAACGAGAGACAAACTTCTACTTGGCCAATGTGGAGAAGAGCCAGAATCTGGAGAAACTGCGGAAGAAGAAAGAGAAGAGAGGCGAAAGCATGACAGAGAAGACCTGGGACTTCACACAGCGGCGAACTGAGGATGAGATAAGGCAGAGCCGCCTCCGCAAGCAGGCCATGTCTAAGAAGAGTCTCCAGAAAGCACAGGAGAAGATGTGTGTTATTGAGGAGAAAGCCCAGTCCAATGTTTCACTGCTGGCTAAGATCTTCAACAGTTCAACAGAACAGAGCTGAGAGTGCTGTCTTGGCAGAACTTGTGTTACTGCCAAGATTGGGTGACCCACCTTCCATCACCCCATTGGCCATTCACAGATCCCATACAGTGCCTGTGGCACTGACTATTAAGGGCTTGACAATTGCAAGATGTACACGCTTCAGGTTTGCAAGATTCATATATTTTTAGCCCTAATTATAGTATGATTTTCTGTCAGAATATTTCTTGTGCTAGGATCTGCTTCAAATGGTAAATCAGCCACACTAACCTAGTTTAGGATTGTTTTGGTGATTTTTACATCGTAGCATTCAGTCAAAGTAAAAGCAAATTTCAGCAAAATACATGAAATTGGTTTAATGACTATAAGTAAACATTCACAAACCATTACAACAGGATACAAGAGCTGTCCAATTTTGTCTTATATACATGGCACATATTAAAAAACCATTTTATTTCAGAAGTTGAGCTTTTGGTATTTAAGATATAAAGTGTAAAATGAGTTGTGTTTTGTGTTATAGACGGGGGAAAAAAATAATGTGAAAAAACCGTGTTTATATTTTCTTTAGCTCAAATACTGTAATAACAGTTATAATAAATCACATTGTTTTCAATGATCAGGTTAATGTTTGCAAAATGTAATTAAAATACAAACAGTTCAAATTTTACAAAATCAGTTTTGAGTTCCATACTTAATATTTAAGCCATTTAAAAATATTAAGAGCAGGAGGTAGTGTAACAAAGACATGAAGGTTATGAACTCAAGTCCTGCTGCCAGCACTAAGCCAGAGTAAACAGGAGGGCTGCAGAGGTGAAGCATGCTTCTCTATCCAAGAAACACGGATTTCTCAAGCCCATCCTCCACCTTGGTGTACTCCAGGTGAGATTTGAAGTAGCAGCTCTCATATCGTGGGCTGTTGCGCACATACTCTAGATACTTGGGGGTTCCGGGGCAAATGACATTATCAGCCAGCAGCACAGTGCCTTTCCTCAGCAGGCCACACTCCTGGAGAGAAACAGGTGGATATCATGAGACCTTTTAAGAGACTTGCTCTTGTCTGTATATCACAAGAAACCCCAAGTCTATGTGAGGTTGCAGGGACTAATCTGTGTTTCAAATTCAGTGTGCAACCTTGCATACCTCAAGCAGTTTAGTGTCAGGAAGGTAGTACTCTTTCCAATGGTCCAAGAAAACAAAATCAAAAGATTTGACCCTAAAACTCTCCTTCATCTGAGGAATCAGGTCTTTTGAAGGCCCCTCCAAAAGCTGGACCTGCCAAGCAGAAGCAACAGCAACACATAAGCGCAAGTACCTGTGGCACATATCTTAGCTTTTCCTATATTGATAAGAACACTACAGACACTCACCCTGTCTTGGAGTCCAGCCCATGCGATGATTTGACGGGCTATGATAGCACAGTCGGGGTTAAACTCTAGAGTGATGAGACAAGAGCCGGGGGACAGCAGGCGGGCAATACGGATTGTGGAGTAGCCACAGTATGTGCCAAGCTCCAGAGCAACTTTGGGACTCACCTCACTCACCACAGAGTCCAGGATGGGGCCTACACACACAGAGCATGATCAGTATTACATGTGTCATTCTACCAAACAATGTCAACATTGTTAACAATGCTTGACCAGAGCAATATTCAAAAATATATCGGATGATGAGCAGCACAATGGTGCAACAGGTAGTGCAGGTGCCTAACAGCCTCACGGTTGTGGATTCACATGTAGCTTCAAATCCGGCTCAGTCTCCAGTTTACGTGTTTTCGCCGTATTCATGCGAGTGACTTAAGTAACCCTGCCTCAGAAAAAGTGGTCAGTAATAAGTAAACTTCAGTTGATGACAAAATAAAAAGACATGCTGATTTTGTTGCATAAAGTAATTAAGGGAGTTTTTACATGCAGTTTACATGAGTGGGCCCATCCTGCTCATTCACCCACATTTGCGTGGGCAAAATTTAAATGCAGTTTGAGTGGGCAGGATATTTTCTGTTTATTCACCCAAGTTGGGTTCATATTAATTAATAAGTGCAACATCCATTTTTTAAAACTTTTTATTAAGCATATAGTACATGCAGCCTCCACTTCAATTTGGTGATATCCAAATCCACATCACTACATTTGGATGCATTAATAAATGTACAGAAGCATCTATTAGATGTTTATCTGTGTAATATGCACATTATCCTCTGTTTAATGCCATAGTGGCAAATTTTCAGATTAATATCACAATGGCTTGTAAATCTTAATTGTAGTAAATTCTGCAATATACTAAAATAATGAGATAACATTATTGTGCGCATACTGCACATGTTGATTTAGCAGTTTGATTTAAATGCATGCTGTAGTCAGTCTGTGCACAATGCATAACAACCCATTTGTGCATGTGCCCATGCAGAGGTCTGTACCCACTGGGCAGGTGGATTCCTTCACTTCACATTCAGCAAAGAGCAACTTGATGTGACCATATTCCCTTCAGAGGGGGAGGCAGGAATGGTGACATTTAACAGCTGAATACTTAACAAAATGGCAAAAGATAGAATCTATAGGTGAATGTGAGGGAGGTTGAAAACCAGTGGGAGCCAAGAAGAAAAAGCCTTTTCATCTCTCGGCACTCAGAAGAAGACAGACAGTCTGGATACCTTTATCGTCACCCACGTTCATGGCCCACTCCTTCCGTCGGCAGTAGTTGTCGATGGTAGCAATGACGCTCTCAGCATCCCCCCAAGTGGCATTGTTCTGCACTGCCTTGAGGATGCGCTAGAGTGGAAGTAACAGAAGTGGTGACATCTGAACCAAATATCAGAGTGCTGCTACATTTGTTACATTGTGACAATGAATGCCTAATAAAGGTATTTATTGCTGAATATGCGTATGAAACTACATAAACTAGCAAAAGTTTCATGTAGGATCACATCTACAGTATGGTCTACTCACTGAAACTGACTGTAGGTATCCATCCTAAAATCCTTATATGAGAATTAAGAATTATGAGAAACGTTGCAAGAACTGCAAATTTCAATCCAATATAAGAGCCTTGGATATGTCAAACATCATAGAAAGAGAACAGCTCCCTCCTCCACGTGCAGTGTGTATGGCTTCTATTGCAGGTCTCAGTTGTCAGACACCTATACTTTTAAACATCTTTTAGAAATCTCATGACCTTTTATCATTTGTAGTAATGAGCTGTAAAGTAAAACAGTTTTAAAAAACATGAGTACTTTAAAAGGGAAAAGAAATCTTTACATATAAGTTTAAAACCTGCAGTTATAAAATCCACAGAATTCTCTCAAAAGGTAATATCTGTATGAATGACTTTTTGTGATTTGATTTATTGGTGTTGCAAATTATACTTTATACAGTTGTGTACTTCATTTTATTTATTTTTTGATAAAAACAAGTCTTTATCATTGGAGTCAATGAAAGTTGAAAACAGTTAAAAAGGAGGAGAAAAAATGTATGAAAAATTTTGAAGATCCCTTAAGTCTGGATTCAAAGGTGTTCAGAGCATCTCTAATATTCATGACTTTCTCAAAGGTGTCTTACAGTGCTGCCTCTTGTTCCTTCAAGGCTGATGACCTAACTGTAAGATATGTAACAAAAACTTTAAGATTTCAGTGTTTGGAGACTTCAGTCTACAAGTAATACCCTGCAGTAACTAAAAACTGACTGATAGAACTCTATTAAAAAATCCAACAGGAAAGGTGGGCATGTGTGGGTACGTGTGACAGAGAGCCAAAAGTGAAACGAGAGAAAGCACAACATGGCTTCCAAAATGAATACCAAGTTTCTATTTATTTGGCTGACTCCATTATTAGGTTGCTTTGGTTGCAGTTGCTAAGTACACAGCAGCTCCAAAATGATAAACGATCTGAGGAAGAGTAGAGGATTATCGGGTGTCTCGGGGGGCACCTGGGGTTGTGTAGAGCCAGTCAGGAAGTTGAGGACCCGCTGCACGATGATGTCATGCCACAGGACCACTAACAAGGGATTGTACTGCACAACAGCAGGAATCAACCAGGACCACAGTGCGTACAAGGCTGCCATAACCCCTCCACACACGAACAGGAAGTAAAGCCACATGCTACCTGGAAGAGACAGGGATGTTAGTTTAAGCTGCTGACCCAAACAAGAAGTTCTAATTGTTTCTCAAAACAGTAAAGATACAGCTCATGGTTTTACCGACACATTTCTACAGGCCAGGTATGTGATTCAGTTATCATCAGTGCCCATCAAGGCCAGATTTACTCCTGTACTAACGTGTTTGGAGAAACACAAGCAGTTCCAAGTGTTGCTCAAGACAGTGTAGTGCAGACATAGGGGTTATATGTTTGCCAGTATCTTTACTAAACAACTGTTAATATTCCTCCACTCATACCTGAATCTGTTGAAATTTGTTACTGTTAGGGCAAACAGGCGGGAAAAATAGTTTTTCTTTGCTGTCAAATTACTGGTGTCATTCAAAATTTCCTTTAAATCAGGAGTGGGCAGCAGATTCTCCAGTAATCTGGTTTTTTGTTTTAGCTCAGTTCTTTACCAGTCTGAAATTGATCTAAATTCAGTTAAAATTCAAATGAAGGCTGGGTGATACAGACAAAAACCAGAATGCCCTACAGGTTTCAAGGACCAGGAGCGATACCTGCGGAGTCAGGATAAAGTTTCCCTTTGGCCCCAGGCAAACGGTAGAACAAAAGATATTCTGTCAGATTTGCAGCCAGTCAACTACCTGAGCCCCAGATAACTTCTGCGTGACATAAAACTTTTTAAAAATACACAGTGCAAACATCCTATGTCTTACTTTGCTGCATCTTGTGAGCTGATGCTTTTCCCAGTCTCATAAATGAATAAATGGAGCAAATTACATTGCAACAAATAAGTCCATTCAGCAAGCTCTATCTCATGACACTGTTTGATGGTGTAGTTTGCTTCTTAAATTAATGGAAAGATGTTTTTTCACCCCCCCCCACCAATCTCTTTTTATTCAGTCTTTTCTATCACACTAATGAAATGCATATTTAAAGCCCAGATAAAACGTTAGGTAATCAGCCATGCTGATCAGGTCCTTTACCCTCCTGCTCACCCTTAGTATCACTCTTTTTATCAAAGATAGAGCAGCAAATATTGGAATAAGCCTAAAAGCCAAGGTCCTCTCTTAGTTGACAAGTTGGATGCATTGTGCTGCACTGCAGTTTTTGGTCACACATCCTATATAAATTCTGGCAGGAGTACCTAGGGGAGGACAGGAAAAGCAATGAAAAGGGGCTCAAGTGTCGCACAGAAGGAAAAAGGAGAGACTAAAAGGAAACTAGTCCTTAAAAAGAGAGAGCAGCCAACTCTGGGTTCTCTTTGTCAGCACATGAAAGGGACTGAGGAACTTCCAGCATTCCAAGTTTCAGCCTGGAATTTGCCATCGCAGATACTGTGTGGGGTAGAGCAGGTTAATAGCTATGTGACAATTAGTAGTTCCACTCCATTGCAGAACATTACCTCTTCAACTGTGTCACTGCGACTGTTTAAAAGAGAATCAAATACTGAGGTCACCAGCCACATTCTCATCACAGGGACCATGTTCAACAACTGTACATATTATGCAAGGACTTTAAATTGCATTCAAATACAGGCATAACAATCATAATTTATCAAGAAACCAGTCTGCCGTTATAATAATTTATAAAAACTGTTTTTACAACCTGAACTGAAAGCTGATGGCTTATTTGAAGCCTGCACTATTATCTGTTGTAAGTCTTGTATTGTACCAGAGTATCCATATTGTTTTGCAGCACAAATGAAGGTAAAACAGCCCTCCTCCACAATTCCTATCAGGCTTTCAAGTGTTTTAAAGATGAAAATTCCTTGAGTTGCCACAGTAAAGCTAGACTCAAAGCAGGACCCCTTCACACAGTCACCATTCTCAAAGGCCAGGTCAGCGCTGCAGCTACAGGGAAATATTAATCGGCCATTGCGATCCAAGAACCACTCCAATATTTCTGTACATACAGGCAAGTCCTCTGGGGCTGAACCAAGTCAAAGGTTATCGTGGAATATGAGGTGCTTTTTATTTACTGTAAAAGCACTCAGCTTGCAACAATTTTAGAAAAAGAACTTAAAGCATTTTTTTTACTTACTTTTGGTCACAAGTGATCCTTTTAAGGATGGGTAAAGTCAGACCAAAGCAACCCAGGAGGTACCACTAGACTGTGTCAGGTGACTGTGCTGATGTCCTCTACCAAGAGGCTAAGCAGCACAGTAACCAGCAGCAGTGGGACAGAAACCCAAAGAGGCACACAGGACAGACCCATGAGCACTGAGGGTCTTCTGACAACACGAAAGGGGGCTTTAGAAACACTATCAAAGCCCAAAGTACAGTGGCAATCTAATGAAAAGCAAACAGACAGTGATGGTGAATCATGGCAGACAGCAAGCAGCCTTGAATACTGTTCCTATAGCATGTCCTGTAGTTCTTCATTTAATATCCAGTTTTATTAAAATTGCTTTCAGCTAATTAGAAAATAAAATTGCTTAACTTCGCTTAATTTAAGAAACTTATTATATATTACCAACAGCCTAAAACTAAGTTCAACAACTTAGTTCACATGGATCTGTGGATCTTTTTACAATTTATAGACTGAACACTGAAGCATAATTCTGGCAAGCAGATTGCTAAAAAGCAGACAGAGAATGTAAGACATACATTCAACCCTCGTTCTTTCCTCACCCGGTCTCACATCATTCCAAATATCAAATTGCTTAAATCACATGTTTTGTGAAATGATTAATTGATTGACATTTTTAAATTTCATTGTCTGCCCTATTCACTGCATAGCACTAAATAAGAAATGTATGAAAGGTGCTAAAACTATTACAATTATGTATTAATATTGTTCTTGGTTTCATCATTATCAAGAGGTGAAAATAAATATTTATCCTTTGCTAAAAGATGATTATTTAACAAAAATCCAAAAACATCTTGAAATTATTAAGGAGGCTATTATGGAAAGATTTAGGGAAAAGTTTGATCTTCATATAGACACAACAATTTAGTCTTGCAGTATCTAGGGTGCTTCATTTTTTACTTGCTCATTGTGATTTTTAAATTTAAAACTAGTCCGCTCATAATGTTGTTTTATGTCAATGCAAAGACTGAGGAGAACAAATGAATGAAGACAATGTTCTGCATTCAAGAGAGGGTCATATAAACTGTCATATAATAGATAATAAAAAATGTGCATTATATCTGGTGCATGCAGACACACACACACACACACACACACACACACACACACACACACACACAGACAATGAAAAGTGCCCCGATAAGCCTTTGACAAGGCCAATAAATATCAGATGAAGTATGGAAGAAGAAACCTAAGACAGATTATGAAACACCATCTTACTTGATGCTGCAGCTGTCCAAGCTGTGTGACAGTGTTCTTTTCCTCCTCCTTCTTCCTCGCTTCCTACGTCCTTCTCACACCAGAATGCCCTCACCCCTTCTCACTCGTAATCTTCAGCACGTGCACACACTTCGAAATGAACTACTGTTCTAGCTCTCTCTCTGTCTCGCTCTCTCTCAGTCCTGATTTGCTTTTAATTCTTATTAAAAATAACCACAAGCCAGCCTTAGTGGAGAGAAGGCGTCACCTATCCCCACACACTGAAATCGGTGCACAGATGTACACAAAGACAGCTGGGAGAAGGAGACTCAGAGCTGGGCTCTAGTTGACACGGTTGTTTTCAATCCCTCTTTAGCCAATTGTGGAATAATCCTCCTTTCCCTCTCTCCCTTCACCCCTCCCCCATGCCATCCACGGATACACGCACACACACACACACACACACACACACACACAGTCACACTGACATACACATTAACAAGGACACGTAGTGTAAAGGCAGGAGGTGGGCATGCTCGCATTAGCAGTATCCTACCCCACTGCTAATCACCTCATTTTGAACAAAAACCACCACCCAACAACAATACTAAGGGAGCAGAATAAAAACCCTACTTTTGAGCAGTGAATGAACAGCTGAATGCATTCAGAACAATTTAACAAGCTCGTGCAGGATTTCATGAACTAGACCTGCCATGCATTATTTAGCAGGCATATAAAAAATATTTCAATAAAATATTTCAAACAGAAAAAGCCACTCGTTGAATTACCTTAATCGTTATTGTAAAACAATTAAATTCTAGCCAACTATTGTTTTTCATCTAGTCTGTTCTGGACATTTAAACTAAAAACGGATTTGATCAGGCTATAAAGACCAGCTCTCAAAATGCTGACTGACAGCTATGTTATTCTGAAAAATTCAGTGGGTGGTCTAGATATGGAAGTACTGGGAACCCTGTCAGTCTGTCATTAACTCTGGGACATCAGAGTCATCGTATGCGAAAGTTGGATGACTGTCACAGCATTCCATATGGACCCCATTCGTGTGTTTCATGTACTCTATTCCAATTTGTTTTTGCTAAACAGCGACCACATTTGGTCTTCAGTGGGATTTCCCTTGATTAGAATATTAGCTGAGCAGATGACAAAAAATTTCAGTTATCTTTAGCGGGGGTTCCATCAGTCCAACTAGTTTGTCATCAGTGACTGCTAAAGTTGTCACCCATGTAGGAAATCTGAGAATTAATACATATACAATGAAAAGCTGTGATTTGGTATCTAGTGAATAGATAATTTCAGACTAGTACTGCAAGTACTTCAGTACAGGTATAACTTGAGATATGAGTCTTAGACTTTATGAGTTTTCACGTATATAAGTGAAATTAATCGATACCCTTTACCGATTTATGACCAAGTTTGAGCCTGATTTTTCATATTTATGAGTAGTCAGGTAGGGGCATTTTCACAGTTTCTGTCATAATTGTAATTACACCTCCGACTATAAGATTTCACCTTACAAGCCACCTTATGGGAACACATTATGCTCATAAGTAGGGAGATACCTGCGTGCTATGTAAACAGACAGATCATCTTAGCAAAAGTATGTGAGAATTAGGAAAACTGGGAATGTGTAAAAAATATATTTTACTATGAACTAAGTTAAAATGACTTTTACTTTCAGTTGAGATTGCTGATTATTTTCTCAAGGTATGGACAGTATATAGGGAGAATTCCTTTAATAACTATTAAGAAAATATTTATTTTTTAAATGGCAACTTATTTTATTTTGGTTTTAAATCAAATGTAATGAAAAATATTCATCACAAAGACAGTGAAACTGCCAGTTCCTTCACTGTACTCCTATGAGCAAATTTCATTTTTACTTTGATTAGGTTGTCAGAAATTCCACAGACACCAAGGAAATTGTATAAAGGAACATTAAAACCCATGTATGACATGTATGAATTAAACCTTAGCTGAAAATATTGTAAATAAATACCAGGAGAAACTTCTAGTAAATACAATATAGTCATTATTCACTAGTTTAAAACCTTTCTCGGCAGTTGAAAATGCTACATGGAAGCAATTTGTAACTTGGCAAATATTTATTCAAGTACTGCAATATATATATATATATAAATTGCAAAACTCCAAGACTAAGATATTCATAAACATGACTGAATAAAATTGCTTGTAATATTGATCTTGCACAAATAAAATACAATGCTGTATCAACTGACTTGACAAAACAATCTGCTGTTACTATATATTAATAACCCTATAATTATGACAACAGTTGTGTGTAATGAAATGTTTCAGATTGCCACAACTGAAATTAGTCATTTTTATTAAGCTGTTGCTTAAAATTACATTAAGTGCTCACTTGTTTTTCATTTAGGTTATTAGCTTATATCACACTGTTTATGGTTGAGTCATATATTATACGACTGGTGATTTAGTTAATATTTTTCCATTTAGCGTCTTCAGTCCTCTGTACTAGCTACTAGGAATGTATTAGAAAATATAAATTGACATGCATGGCAGGACACAGCACATGGTATGAACCAGGCAATGACTACATGAACTCAGCACACGCGCACACACACACACACACACACACAGCACTTTGCAAAAACTTTCAAACCCCTCGAAAGTTGTCAACTTTGACTCTATCACATATTTTTTCAATCAGTATTTTTCATATTTTTATTATGAACTCATATGCTCCACACTGCTGCTGCTCAGAATTTTAAAGAAAATAAAAAGCTGAAATCTGCTGCTTGTATTAAGTATTCAAACCCCATATGTTAATATTTGGTAGAGCCACCATTAGCTGCAATAACAGCTTTAAGTCTTTTTGGTTAGATAGGTACCAGGTTTGCACACGAGAGTTATTTGTTCATCTTGGCAAATCTGCAGGAGGTTGTTCAGGGTGGTTAGGTGATGCTTGTGGACTCCAATTTTCAAAGTGCTACAGATTCTCAATGGGATTGAGGTCAGAGCTTTGGGCATCTGTAGGACATCTACCTTTTTTGCTTTTTGACCCAGTGTGCTGTTGCGTTGGCCTTGCGCTTGGAATAATTGGCTTGCTGAAAGGTTAACCTTCTCCCAAGCTTGTTTCTCAGCAGACTGAAGCAGGTTCTCTGGCAGTATTTCCCTGTATTTTGCTCCATCCATTGAATCCTTCACTTTTGCCAAGATGCCCTGCCCCTGCTGATGAAAAGCATCCTCACAGCATGATACTGCCACCACTCTTCATTATAGGGATGTTGTTTCTTGAGGTGTGGGCAGTGTTTGAATTTTGGCAAAAAAGGTCTATCTTGGTCCAATCTACCCACAAAATGTTTTCTTGCATTAAGTGGAACATTCAAATGTTTTGATATGATTGTTTTCGAGTAACTGATTCTTTCTTGTCACCCTCCCATACAGGCCATTTTTATGCAGTACTGTTCATATTGTGGTTTGGGGTACCTTTTCTCCACTTTCAGCCACTGCCCTGTGTAGCTCCTTTAGAGTGACTGTTGGCCTCTCCGTGGCTTCTTCATTCAGTCTTGCTCATTGAGTTTTGACAGACAGCTTTGTGTAGGCAATGGCTGGATGGTGTGATGCAGCTTTCACTTCATGATTATTGGTCCAGCAGTGCTTGCTGACTGTGAAATCTAAACACTTAAAAATTATTTGTACCCCTTTCCTTATGTTTGTATTTCTATGACTTCATATCTAACTTCCGTAGTATTTTCTTCAGTCTTCATTCTCAAACTTATCTTTCAGGTTCACAGTCTCACCAATGATCATTAAAACAAATATTTTTTAACCTACAAAATGTGCTCAACACACACACACAAGTAGAAACAATTACGTCCAATTAAGATACAATGGTGTCCTTGATAAGAATTAGTTTCCAGAGCTCAGGGGGTTTAAATACTTATGCAAACAGCATATTTTGGTTTTTCATTTTCTTTAAAATATCTGCAAACAAATAGCTTATTATGGCTCTGACAATTTAGTGTTAGACTATAGGAGTTAACAATAAAAACAGCAATTTGAACAGTATATCAGTGTAATTTATAATCCAGTCAATGTGGATAACTTTCAAGGAGTCTGAATACTTTTGAAAGGCACTTTATGCACTGAACCATAATCCACTATAATTGGTATAATTTCCTTTACCCTTATCTAAAGTTTAAGCAACTTGATATTCATTGCTTTTGTTCTATGTCAACAAATTTTTTGAAAATGTGCATTTGATCTGTTCAAATGGTTCAAATACATGCATGCATTTCTACAAAAATATCCGCTCATATTAAAAAACAACTCATTTCAATTTAAAAGTTTAATTTCTTCCATATATATTTGTATGAGCATGATCTGTTGAAGATTACTATTTTGTAGAAAATTTTGAAGTAGAGAAATCTGGACAGCAGCACATTTTCTCTGATGGAATCAGTGCTTATGGTCACCCGAGTGTTGGCCACTAGGGGCTGAAATATGACTCATCTTGATGCTCAATGACCAGGGCAAAGAGGTTCACCAAAGGGGCCTCCAGGACCTCACCCCCCTTTACACTGTCCTTGACTTAAACATCTGTGGTCCACTGAAGGGACTTCACTGCCATATCCACCCTCACAAGGAAATAATAACAGTCAACACGCTCGATTCCAATGATCAAAGCTCAGTTTAACATCAGTTGCTTTGAATCCCTACGAAGAGCAGATATGAGCGATAATGAAGGGCAGCACTCAAAAGCAGAACCATCTTACAATTACTCATGATCGTGCCCAGAAGCGGCAGGAATAACAGCGCAACGACCCTCTTCAAGTGTTTTACTGGACACAGCTCTCCTGGCTGTCCACAGTCACTCTGAACTAAACTGCAGCTGAAAGTACAGTGTTTTACTTCCATTCAAACTTCCGAAATAAATGTTAGTCGTGACAAAACAAATGCGGCATCATGACAAAGAACACAATAATCCGGAACAAAAAAGAAACAGAACTGCTCGCACACCAGCTACTCTTGGAGTGAAAAAAATACATTTAAAACGCAGCTTGCGTCATTAATTCCACAAGACTATATTCTGCACAAAACAAAATAAATCTCAAACATCTGAAAGTCATCGAAAATTAATACCATTCATCATATAACGCTGCTGCCCGAGCGCGCCACGTGTACGGCGAAACTCAGCCAGCCCGCTTCTTTCATAACGTCACTGTCTCACGTATGTACGCATCTCACACGTAAGTATGTATGCGCAACATTATACTTGTTTTTCAAAATTCCCAAAAAACTTGTAACTAGAATTTTACACTCAAAATAAGCATGCAAAAATGACTGCACAAACAATAAGCTAATTACTATTGTGTGTGTGTGTGTGTGTCACACACACACACACACATATAAACACAGCGCTTCAGTTTTAATACTTTAATTCTGTAGTTATGGTTCGTTTACAAGGAACAACACCAGTGATTTACCTGTCCCTGGCCATCTAAAGGCATACTGACTGAAAGCTGTGCCATATGGGGGATACCATAAACAGAAAGGGGGGATAAGTGTTACGAAATTTTTGCATAAATCTTTTTTAATAAATCAGACTGCTACAAAAGAAAAAAAACAAGGTCAACTAATGCATTATAAATTAAAACGATTATACATATTATTAAAATGGCTAAAGGAACGGGAATGTTATTAAAGACATAACCGGGGTCTCCCCTTTAGCCTGCAAATAAGTTCATCTAAGGGTTCAGCGCCTGGAAGTTTGCAGATAACAGCCCAAACCTGCTCTGTGACGCTGTCTGTTTTTCTTTATCTGAATGTGTTGCTTCATTTTCTCTAACCAGCACCAGACACTAAAAACACTAAAGTGTCTGACACATATTTACCTCTAATTTCAAAGTTAAATATGTAGCTGCTCAACAAACTTTTGTTTATATCGTTGCTCAAATACTAATTTTCTGTCAGTGGACATGCGGCTACATACTCGGGGGCTGAGTCGCACGCGCGCGCACAAGAGAACCGCCACCTCACGCTGTTTAAACACGCTGACTAGTTTGCACCCAAACACACTGGAAAATAATAAAGTTTGGCGATATATAATGTATTACTGTCACATGTCAGTCCGCACATGCCAAACTCACTCCACCCACATACACACAGAGATACGCACAGAAATGTAGTAAACTGAACAACTTTAAAGGCAGTAATGTGATATGTAAATTATTTACTGTGCGTTCGTCACTATGGCCTGTGCAGGCATTGCTGTCAGTGCTTTCTGCGTGTTTGACTCTAGGAGCCACTAGCTGTTACATGTGGGCAAATGAAACTGTAAAAATGAAGAAATTATGCATGACATGTAGGATGTGCTGCACACATTAGTGATGTATGGGTAATAAAGTTTAGTGAAGTGTTTTTTTTCCACTTGACTTGGAACTGCATGCCTCATTCTCTGTGGTGTTCTGTCAAACAGCAATAACAATCCTTATGTACTAAATACAGCCACTTTAATTGTAAAGCAGTCTGGTGATTATTTAATGTGTTATTACTCTTTATCTTTCCACTGCTACAACCTTCCACCGGGAAATGCTACATAACTCAGCTAGTAGCCTACATTTGGTATACATTGTTAGTTTATTTAGTTTTTGGAACACCTTATCTCACGCATGCTTGACTTGGCTTCAAAATGTCAGTGTGTCAGTCTGGAATTCTCCTATACTAAAATTATTTCTGAAAGTATTGCAAGGATCTGAGAAAACTGAACCCGTGGAATTTTCAACCTTAACCGATTAAACATCTCAGATGTGAAAGAAAAGATACAAGTTAACATGTTAATACTCATGCTTAGGTGTGCATTGTCTATGTAAAGACCTTTCCCAGTTCCATGCTAGAGACTGAATTTTCCTTGTAAAAGTCAATAGTCCAATGAAGAACTTAGACTAAAACAAACAAAGGATTGGAAAAACATTGTCTGTTGATGCATCACTGTGCACAGCAAAGGTATTTCTTCAGAACATATTAATAGACTGTTATACACCACACACCACACACTAAAACCTTAAACCTAGCTTTGGTTTAAGTAGCTGTTGCCATTTTGATGTGATACCTGTAGTGTCAGGTAGTCAACTTACTCACCCATTTATACAGCTGAGTATTCTTACTGTATCAGCTCAGGGCAAGCACTTTGACCAAGAGCACTTCAGCGGGAGTAAGTGCCAACTATATGAACTCATGCTGCTTACTTTTAATAACTTTTTTTAACAGGAATGTGTAAGAATAAAATACTTTAACAGAAGTAACACGTGTGGAAAGCAAAGCAGTTTCCTTAAGCTACCAACGCTTTTATATCGACAATGTGCTCTCTTTTATACAATTACTAGCTAGGTATTTTGCACTTCTTTAAAAAAATTCATTAAAAATTTCAGATCCTACATGAAGGACTACTACAGAAGACGCGACTAGCGACCTGGTCTCTCTGCCTCCCCTGTGAGTGCCAGTTTAATGGTATAATCTCCGTTACTTCAGTGGAATTGGGTCAGCCCACCAAAGGAGTTCGATACCTTCTGGGGGGGGGGGCATGAAATCGATCAATAAAATAACGGACAGGCTAACAGCTTTCATTTTAAAGGACATGTATTCTTTTTTAAAGAACAAATGTATTATGTGATGTATCATTTTTATTAATACCCCCTGCAGCTTGTTCAGGGTTGCACAAGCAGTTGCGTAATTGCCTGAAGTGCACCTCTCCGATCTGTCCCAGTGACTGACTCTCGAGTCTATTCGCAGCTGCTCGAGCTCCCCCCTCCTCCGGATTTGGGAAGGAGAAAAAAGACACACGCATACAGACACACACACCAGGGCTGAAACGCTGAAATACTTGATGTAAAGGCGGCCGAGGTATGTTGTCGGCCGTGCGGGACTCCCTGCGGGACTCCGTGAAGCGCGGCCGCTGGGGGAGTCATGGCTGAAGACTACTGGGAGCACAGAGAGAAAGACCAGCCTTGGCGATACTACTGCTAAAGCTACAAGGGCACCGGGGATCCGGCGTCTTCGGTGAGCCGCCGCGTTTGCTACCGTGCTGCTGCCCTGTCACATGCGGAGGAGAGCCGTTAGAGGGCCGTTAGAGGGACAGTAGTGTCCGCAGTTGTCGCTGCAGGTTCGACTGGACGCAGTCCGGCTCGGACAGCGAGCAGCGTGCGTTTAAGTAACCACTACAGAGGACCGCAACCGCCGTTCGTCCGCCACATGGTGCTTCTTGATGTTATGTCACATTATGGCACATTCCTGCACGCGGGACGCCTCGTGTCACCATACACACGGCGCAGTGTCTGTGCGCCCGCGTGAGATGCGTTACAGCAGAGGAAAGCGCGTTTTCTCGGCGTTACCTGACCCTGATGACGGCTTCCGACCACCGCGGCTAACACGCACCGACAGTGACCAGACCGCGACGGCTGCAGGGGCACATCTCTCACCAAAGCGACCGCTTTCTCGCAGTTAGCGGAGCAACGCTGACATAACTAGGGGTCGAGAGATCGCGTCTGACGTCACACATGTGCAGTGGACCAACGCGGGACGCGGAGCTTGGTTCTCATGATGATGGTCATGAGAAAGGAGGTGGTGATGCTGGGATGATGATGATGATGATGGGTTGAGGTTGGTAGTGGTGAGAACGCAGGGAATACATGTGTTGAACACAACCGCAGAACGTGAAGCTTGTCTCTGATGATGATGATGATGGAGGCGGTCACGGTGAGATAACGCTGGGATCGGTATCTTACGTCACAAATGTGTAGGAATATCAGCGCAGAATACACTGGCAGCGGGCTTTCCTGATGATGAAGATGATGATGATTATGACGATGATCGCGGTTTCATCAACACTTGAGTGTTGTCAGTCCAAGTTTATACTGGAGCCTACTATAAAGTAAAATTCTGTTGGTTGGTCATGTGCTGTGTGTGTGTGTGTGTGTGTGTGTGTGTAAATTCTAAAATTGAACTGCTCATAGCACAATTCAGGTCATTTCATAGAGGGTCTATATTTATGTACAGTGACTTATTGAGTCCAACTGTACAGTATTGCAGGAACCTTAGCAGGGTTTCCTACATGGCCATTTCCTACAATGGCCATTCCTACTGGCCATTTCATGCACAGTCATAGTTTTATAGGCAACTACAGGTTGAAGCCAGTTATGTATTGCTTATTTTTCTCTGACTTTCTTTTGTATTTTATGATAATTTCCCATGTATATTTACAGATATAACATGCATAATCACTAAAGGTGCTGTGCAGAGGACACACTGTCTATGTACACTGTGTTTTTAAAGAAGTTGTACTGTGTGCATCCTGAGTGCAGGCCCCCCTGAAACAGCTGGATTGGTGTTTGAGCCCTAGGGAGCACTGATGTTTGGAGGCGTGGTTCTTTCCTTCCTCATCCACTGGTTCACAGATGAATAAGGTGTCACTCATAGCTTCACTTTTCTCTTTCCTGTCTGCTAACAGTTTAGTAAAACTTATTGTCTGACATTTTGAGTGCAGTAACCTTTTAGAAAGAATGGGTCAAACTGACATTAAGAAGTTTAATTTGGTGCCACACATATCAGATTTTTCCATGATTTTTCCTATCAGCTGCAAAGTGGTGACATCCAGTCCCTGCCATGGCACAGCAGCAGACCCCAGTTGGCACATGATTGCCTTTGATGTCCAGTAACTGGGCTGACATGGCTTTTTAAACATCAGGGCTGTTGCAGAGCTGGGTACTCTGTAGATGTGCTGTGCAGGCCCCTTGGGTGCAGAGTACTGCTCAAACCATGTTTCAATGCATGCTCATGAAGTGAAATGGTGGGGCCTCCATCAAACCCTGTGGCATTTGTCCACCACCCCGACCCAATCAGTTACTCTGTGCCCAACCTGTACACTAACAGTGTAACAGCAATGATGGGTAAAGAAAGGGATGTTCTTAAATCCTCTTGAGGCTTTTCCCGCTTCAGCCATGCCTGCAGCTTCTGTGGGGACGGGGGGACATCTTTATGAGCACATTGTGGCCTCACGTCTCCTGCAGTATGAAACCATCTTGCGGCTGCCATTTTCTACCATATAAATGTGTTATGAGCTGCTGCAGTGTCAGTTGACATAAAATGGTCTCAAGTGCTCCTTGTTCGTAATCTCTGTGCCTTCTCCTGTAAGGATCTTGGTCACAGCCACATCTTGTATATGAAGGAATGTAAACAAGGTCTTCCTCTTCCACACTGCATTCCTTGGATGCCAGTCATTAGGCACACTTATCACCACCTCCCTTACTCACAATCCTGCTGTACGCAGGTCAGACATGTCCATGCTCTTGTCATCTGCATCATATAATATTCTATTGATTGTAAGATATAGTACAAACTGTATAGGTATTTTCATAATATTTTTCAACATCCTCAATAGACCAGGTTATCTGTAGTGATATTAAATATCTATAATCAAATCAGCAGAGCTGCTGATTTTTATCATGTACTTGCTGAAACTTATAAATAAATGAATATCAAATTATTTTCTGCATTTCCATGCAGTATAGGCTGCCTCTGTATTGCATTTAAAGCAAAATGTTGTATACTATCACTCTTTAAAAGTAGTCACTTGTAGCTGAATTCTTTGTGATAACAAACAGACAACAGAGACAACAATAAGACTTGACAAGAGTCATTTTTTACAGGTTGATTCTGAATGCATTGCAGTGCATTATGTGTAAAACTGGCTGCTACAGACACTGCCACAACACTAATGCTAAGAAGCTGGTTTTATCATGCGAACCAACTGTGGACTTCTTCTGTAGTGATAACTGAGCACACACAACCCATGTTCTCTTAAAAACAGCATATTTTGTATTTCAGCATAAGCCCTCAGTACAAATATGACACATTTCTTGAGTGTTGGGTGCAGTGTGGCCTAGATGTCTGACAAAACTACGGAGCATGGTGGTTAAAAGTATGTAGTTCTTCCCCTGTTTGACTAGAACTGTTAGTTTCTCTACAGTGGGCAGTGAAGCCTCTGCAGTTCAGGTGTTTATACCTGCATTACAACAAGATAAAGTACAGCTGTTCAGGTTGAAGTGGATTCTTGCTCAAATCTAATGGGGTAGAACATTTAAACTGGATATACTTGAGATGAAGCATCTGATGATGCTGCTGTGTGTTTTGCATTAAATGGTTCTTTTTGTGACACTTTGCTGCGATGCTGTCATTAGTAAAATGTATATAAATATTTTTTCATTGTCATTTTTACTGGTGTATTTGTTTCGTATGTCAGAAGAAATAAGCCCAGCTGCACCTTCAGCGTTCTCAGCCAGTTCTGGGTTTGCAAACATTTGTTGTGTATTAATGTTCTGTCTCTGTACAACATTCTGTCTGGACTGCAACACCTCTTAGTCATCTGTTCAATAAAAAATGACACATTGATAGGATTTTTTGCTCTGCTAATGCATATATGTAAATAGTTTAATTTAGTAACCAGAGAATTGTATTGCGTATATGATGAGATTATGACAAACTAGTTATTTTATTGTTACTAGTGATTTTTCTACTTCACTGCTTTTGAGTCAGTTTAAATATGCTGGAAATTGAAGTACGTGTACTAAAGGCAGTTCAGTATGAATTTTGTCCTCTTGTTATAACTTGTCGTGGGCTGGTATTTACTGGTGTTTTTCAAAATTTTTCAAGTCATGAGCAGACCTTTGTAGAACTACATAACCAGTGTGTGATAAGATAAGTGTGGAAAACGGTCGGGCAATCCATGTTAACAACTGGCGGTAAATTGCAGATGAAATTCCTGATATAATGAGGGTAGGCCATTTGTCTGATTGTTTATTGTGTAATCACTTGTAACTCTGTTTATATCAATTTCATTTGGGTTGCAGGTTTGGGGGAACTAGAGGGTCCAGAAACTGGTGTTTTTTCGAATGCTGCACTCCTAGTTTAGTGTGTCTATTATGAGGGTCATGTCTCTGACTGGAGGAGACCTGGCTTGTGTCTTACCCCTGCCACACTGAGGGAGGAGGGGGTTCAGAGGCAAGATCAAAAAGCCAGTCAGGTCTGTCAGCTGGCCGGCTTAAAGGAGACTCAGCTCTTTCATTCTGTCTCTCAGGAACAGAAGATGGCCATTTCCTCAAGGCACAGTGAGTTGGTCCACAGGTCAGGCTCAGTGAAAGTTTTTGAATATAAAATTGGTTTCATTAGCAAGCTGTCTGTAGGGAAAAGTGTGCCTGCTGCATTTTGAATATAACTTTCCTAGATGTCATTGGAGTCCCTCCGCTGAAATGTGGTACCGTTCAGAGCAGCAGATTTGCTATGTCAGATCAGCTTTGGCACAGTCCCTCCTTTTGACCCTGGAGGGACCCCACTGTACTCAGCTCCAAGTGATCAGTCCCACAACTGTCTTTTACTACTTCTTGCCTTATGGAGGGGCCTCTAATTTGGTTCATGCATGCAGATTGTTTCAGGGGAAACAGTTACATTTTATCAATGTACTGTATATCTAGTTCTGCAGCATAAGAAGTGTTTCTGCTCTAATGGATTAAACAAGATCTGAAAACCTAGTCTGGATAAGAATATAATTACTGACTGTTTTTCACTGTTTGAAATCCAGTGATGCCCTTTCCTGTATGACTACTTAAGTAGCCTGTGCCTTGTATCATAGCAGTATTAATCTTGTGCGGCTTGGTGAATCTGCAGAGAAATATCCACTTGAGAAATACCAGTGACCGACCAATGAATAGCAAGTGTGATTAAGGTTCAAGGCAAGTGCACATTATGCAAATAACACTTTGTGTCATTTTAAGTAACTGAATACGTTTTCACCATGGTGACCCATTGCTGCACGGTTATTAAAATTATGCCATAGACAGAAGTACTGTGTAACACGAAGCAATTACCTTACCTGTAAGTTGGATGTCAAGCGAATTTGGATCACAGAAGCCATTCTGTTCAGTGAAGCTGCAGAGACAGTAAGGTTTGTGCTAAGCCAGACGATTAGGCCAAAGGAAAAGGCTTGGCCCCTGTTGCTGGGCAAAATGCCTAGAAGCAGACACTGGCTGAACTGTCTCAGTGATTAAAACTTCATTGTAAGGAATTGTTGTTTTCCAGTGCTATAAAATATTTATTTTGGTTATTATTGTCAATATTAAGAAAATGTATAATATTCATAAGCTGGTTGCCAAGGGACAATGATAAAAACAAGTATTAAGTATTAATAAGAAACTAAGAAACTAATTTTTCAGACAACAGTTTGGCCAACACTGTTTCAGATCTGTAAAGAGTTTGATGAGTCTCACATTTGCTTTGTTTGAAGGAGAAAATGTTTGCAGAAAATGTTTACGTATACATTTATTCATTTAGTAAACACTTTTCTTCAGACGACATGCAATGATTATTAACCAGAATTTAGCACCTCTGTCTCAGGAGACTTACAGTGCTAGATAAACAGCATTAAACTCCTTACCATTATTCAACTGTTTATACAGTAGAACAATGTAATACACATATATAACACACCACATGCAAATTTATAATTCCCCATTCACCTGAATCATTTGTTTACACTGTGGGAGGAAATAGGAGCTTCTCTGGGAACCCCTGCAAACACACTTCACACTGTTTGATGCTGATTCAAACCCATATCCAAATGCACAGTCTAGGCACTGTCGGGCACCAGAGCTACCTGCCGTACCAGTGTACTGCTGCATTTCAGGGTTTGATTACTCTGAAGTCTCAGCAAGCAAAGTGTGACGTCTGTTTCATGCCTCTTGTAAACAGCCCTGCATCAGTCTTGTCCCACTAAGCTCATGAGCAAGCAGTCTCCTTTGAAAGGGAAAATTCAGCAGTCCTGCAAAAGAAACATGAACTTCCAGCATCACTCACACCACTGCCTCTAACTGTTGACTTGCTGTAAAAGCTGAGTCAAGAACTGATGCAGAGTGTTGAAAAGGGAAAATGTTTTGTTGAACTATGTTTTCTACCGCCTTTACATCTTTTGACGATTAAAAGAACACCCAGCAACAACGTCCCAGGTTTTAATGCCGGCCACACATCATTTTGCATCCTAACACAAAAAGCATGCTGTACAGTCTATGCTGTAGAACAGTGCAGCCAAGCAATGTTCTAACCCATAAACAAGGTTTTATTTTTCCACAACCCCAAAAAACAGACATCACACAGAACACCAGTCACAGATAACTGCCATTGTGGTTAAACCCTTGCTGCTTTACAGCTTCTGTTCTAACTTCTAGTATCTGTAACCCATGCATACCTTTCTCAGTGCTCTTCTTTGCTGACAAGGTGGAGTCATGTTTATGTTCATGAAAGTGCTCATTTAGTGAAATATCCAGCTGTTTTAGTAGTGAAAATGCTGCAGTGTAAGCTTTTCAAGTCACTTTGCCAAAATGCATCTGCTTTGAACATGTGAACAGGGTGAAGTGCCTTATTTGCCGTTTTGTCACTAATGGGTACAGGCCGATCAGAGTATGTGTTTGTTTCTTTGGCAGGGAGACAGTGGCTGCCCCCCCACCCTCTACATCTCGCCCCCCTCTGCCTCCGCTGATGGACCGCATGAGGAAGATCAAGCGGCAGCTGTCCCTCACGCTGAGGGGGGGTAACACCGGAGATAAGAGCCTGAGTGAGACCATCAGCTCCCAGGACACCGCACACAGTGATTCTGGTACAGTGAGCAGAACACTGCACAGCACGACAGTGTTGCTCCACAGTACAGCTCTACAAACTATTCATAGTACAGTGAGCAGAATACTGCACACTGTAATGTTGTTTAGAATAGTACATATACTGTGTAGCACTGTACACTGGGTCCTCAAATTAAGAACGCTATTTGGATGCCCAGTGTGTTTGTAATAAGTTTTGTTCTCAGCTTCAAAGTCACACTGAGCACCAAGTTACAATCAGTAAAAGCTTAATAATACGGATGTCCCTTGATTTATTTCCAGGGTAGGTTCTCTAAAACCCTTGGATATAATAACAAAAAAAACTCTAAGGCTTTCTTAATTTAATATTTTTAGTAACTTCAAGTTACAAACTTAAAATTATTAAAACTAAAAATATGTTCACTGCAAACTTTTATTTGATTGTTGACCAATTCAGCCCATAAATATGCACATCTTGTTTATATCCCCCTGATCCTGACAATCATTAGAAACAAGCTGTAAATACTGTGGAAGTGAGTTGAATTAAACACACTTTATTGCTCAGCTTGCCACGTAAACTCAGGTTGTGCTTGTTCCACGTTCAAATAAATTTTATAAAACAGATAAAAATATAATTCAAAATAAATAATGGAAGATATAAATATAATAAAGAATTTGCAACTCCAAGTGTACAGCAGAGTGAAGAAGACACTGCACAGTGTCATTCTGCTACAGCATTGTATATGCACTACACTGATTCCAGCCCAATGAATAAAGGATATTTTGTGAACCTGCTATAGTAGTGCATGCTGACTCCAGGAGAGTGTGAAACATTGCACATTCTGACTCAAGTTACAGTTCTGCACTATGTTGCATAGATTCCAAAACAGTGAAGACAGCACTGCACTTTGTGAGTGGTTTAAATAAATATAAATGTAAAGGCTGTCTTTGTGTGTGGAAACCATCACAACTGTAAGGCCTCCGTAAAGAACATACAGCATGACAGTTGTGGACTTCACATCTTAACATACATGAATCATTGTTACGGTTTCAATGCTTTGGGCTTGAGGGTATTTTGGATCATGAGTTTGAGTGAAATTTCAGCTGAATTTATATTTTTCAGATGGCTACTATCATCAGTTGTGACTCTTGGCATTGGGACTGATGTTTCATGTAATTTCATACTGCATACTTTGAATCTCTACCATATTTTATAGACTATACATCGTTCCAGAGTACAAGTCACATACTTGGAAAATGTACATATTTGATGAAAAATCAAGAGATAAATTGCACCAGAGAATAAGTTTCATATAGCAGGTATTTTACCTTTAGGACCACAGTGCACTGAAAGGTTCACCAGCCCACACATACATTTGTATTTGTAACTGTTCCCTTGTAGACTGATTAAAAATGGATATTGTGGCATACACTCGGATGGATATGCAACTTGATTCAGTGATAGTTTATCATGTTCATTAAAAATAAAACATTTCTGGCATATCAGTGGTTGAAATAACAGCAGCATACAGGCCTTCACACTAGTATGAGATAGTAAATGTAAATGTGGGGTTCAACCCAAACATTTAAATATCAGTATACAGTGTACACTATGAAACAGTGACTAATTGCAAACACGGTAGTCAGAGTCTTCACCAGTATCACAGGAACCATCAAAATCTTCATCTTCAGTATTGCTGTTAAACAATTTAACCATTTCTGGTGGGAGGCGCATTGCTGCCATCTGTTCGTCAACGTCACCTTCCATATCATTCTTCAATGTTTTTGTAACTCTTTTGTAATGAAATAACAGAAGTACCTCTATAGGCAATATGTTATAGAATACTGTAAACTATATGCAGATTTTGTTAAATTGTAGAAGTTGCACCAGTCCACAGGGAGAGAGAAAATTATGACATAGTCTGGAAACCACAGTAATGTAATTTCAGAACAACAGCTGTTACTGAACTGCATAGATGATTATTATTTACAAATGAGTTTGGTTCCAGTTTAATTTTAATTATCCCATGCAAATGTGCATTTTATTTTTATAACAAGCAGGGTTCTTGAAATTGGGCAGTTAACAGGATTTTCATAATTATATGCAGTAAAAGATATTTAGAAATGAAAAAGCTTCAAAATGAGTTATCACAGGGACATAAGCTCCAAGACTTTAAGTAATACCTGGCAAGTCTTAAGGTAAACACTGCTGCATTCCCAGCAAGTGAAACACTCTTCTATTGACCTCTATAAAAGGAATGTGTTGCCTTTGACCTCCCTTCTCTGAGTCTTTCTATGCGGAAATGCCACTGCCTTGTACCGCTGGTTACTGAGCTGGAGGAATACTATGAGTGCTCTGGTTAGCTCCAGATGTTTAACAGATGTTTCGATGAGGTGGCCATCTCCCCAAGGCAGATCTTCTGAAGGTGTTGCGCTGTGTCTAGAAAAACCTGATGCACTTGAACACTATATCAAGAACAGTGACTTCCGCAAGGCACTCACATTGGTCTGGCTGCTGTGGGTACCTGGCACCTGGATTTACAGCCGTGTGGGATAGCTGAGCTGCTCTTTCCTGCATGCTGACCTCCTCCTTATAACCACAAGCATGACATTTTTAGCATGACTCCCCCCCCCTTCTGCTGTGATGATGGCTCCATCGGTGGCTCTCTTAATTTTCCATTCCAGAGGTTCCCCACGTATTTGAAACAGCTTCAGTGTGTACTGCCCTTACAGGGTGAAGCGTTACCATAAATGTCAGCCAGTTCAGTCTCAAAGTGGGCTGATGTACACCTCTTGCAGCTATAGTCTCCAATGTTTTGAAACAGGGCTGTCTGCTTTCTTTATTCTGGAATACCAGAGTTTTTCAGATTTTTTGAAGAATTAATTTGGCGTTGTGTTAAAAAATCAGAAATCAACGCTATAGCCTCTAATATAAAAGCAGTACTGTAATTCTGTGTGGAGGTAACCAGTGGGAGAATTTACTGCTGTTCCTGCTAAAAATATAAGTAGAGTCATAACACAAAAGTAATTAGTAATCATTTTAGTATTCTTTCAGAGCTCTGATACTGAAGGTGTTCCTTGCCAATAATCCCTGTTTATTTGCTAATTTTTTAATTTCACATTTAAGGAAAACAAAAATCATACTTTCTGAACAGATGGAATGTGTGATTTTTTGCTTTCTTATTATTTAAATTCTTTGTTTTAAGTTACTGTTATTTTTCTTTTCTTGTCCTCCCCTGTATCCCTGTTCCTCTTCCTCCTCCTCCTCCTCCTCCTCCTCATATCCCACCTCTACAACACCCTCATTTCTCTCCTGGTAATTTAACTGATGTCCCTGTTGTTTCATCCTTAATTGTCTCGGCTCATTGTGTCTCTGGGCTTTTGTTCTTCTTTCCTCTCCTACTCTTTGTTCTTATTTAATATCGCCTTTTTGTCATGTACTCTTTTTGGGCACTGACGTGTCTTTCTTTTGTCATTTTTCTTTCTTTACCCTTGCTGTGTAACTGCTGGCATGTCCATTGTTGTTCCCTTTCACTTGCTTGGTTCCTTCCCCCATCCTTGCTGATCGATGCCCCCCCCCCCCCCCCCCCCCCCCCCCCCCCCCCCCCCCCCCCCCCCCCCCCCCCCCCCCCCCCCCCCCCCCCCCCCNCCCCCCCCCCCCCCCCCGGGACCACCTACCTGTCTCACTGGTTTACTCAATGCCTCTCTTTGTCTACTGCACCGTCCTGATTTCTGGCTCCATGGTCTCCTTGTCTACTTCTCTGTCCTCCTCTCTTTGTTTTTTTTTTGCCCTTATCGCACTATCCTCCCATGATCCTCTCTGTTCCTGGTGCCCCATCCCCCTCGTATGCCCATGTATCCCCGTGTTCCCTCCCCCTACCTTCTCTCCCCCAGACGCCATGTCAGTGAGGGGCAGTGGCAGTATGCGGGGCACAGTGAGAGGTGCAGGAGGCTCCTTCAGCATGCACTCCCTGCTGCAGTCGTACAGCTCTACCCTGCGCAGACCCCGCAGCCTGGGCCGCAGCCTCAGCTCCTATCTCAACCACACCACACGCCTGGGTACAGCGTACTGACCCACACACTTGTGGGAGGGAAAAATGCTTGCATGCATGCTTGGTTGTGTGTATGGTTGTGTGTGTGTGTGTGTGTGTGTGTGTGTGTGCGTGTGCGTGTGCGTGTGTGTGTGTGTTAGAGAAAGAGATAAGATTTGGGCCACATAAACATAGCAAGTATATAAAACCACACAGTGTTAGAAAAGAAACCTTGTGTAACAAATGCTAAACAATGGAAATGTACAAATATTCAACAGTACTTTTGTAGGATACACAAATGTTCACTCATGGGTTTAAAGATTTGAAACAGAACAGTTAACTGGAATGAAGAGCAAGGTTGCAAGATATGTCTCAGTGATGACTGTGTACCTGATCCTGTGAGAGACCTGTGTGGTATTGCTACAGCCTTTCATTGTTTGTGTATATGAGAACATTAGTAATGCATACTTGTGTAACGGCTGAAATATTTAATAGCTGTGTTTCTTTGTGTGTACCAGAGATAGAGCAATGTGTGTCTGTTGTTAACAGCAAAAATGAATAGGTTGGCTGCTCTGTGTGCTTGTGCAGAAATAGTCCACGAGGATGTGAAGATGGGCTCTGATGGGGAGAGCGATCAGGCCTCTGCCACCTCCTCTGATGAAGTGCACAGTCCAGTCCGAGTACGACTGAGGAACAACCCGGCCCGCAAAATCTCCACAGAGGTGCTCTTCCAGAGATACCCACAGGCATCCACACTATACAGAAAAGTCTGCTCACAACTCCTGTGGTCTTTAGGGCTCAATATTACTGTTGTAATGGCAGACATTTGTTTTAAAAATAATGAAATTTTAGAGTTACTGGCTCACGGATACAGAAATGTTTGATTGAACATTTTTATTTCCAGGAGGAACACTACAGCTGCTGGTAATAATCCTACTTGGTTTTAGAATGTTTTTGTCTGCCTTTCCATGGAAGTTATAAATCCTACTGTCACACTGTCTTTTTGTCAAAAAGTATACCATATACAGTGTCCCCCGTATGCATTATCCCACTGTTAAAAGAATTCCCACTTTGAGGACTTTGATCTATCCTTATATCTCACAGGGAAAAGACTAATCCCAGATGAAAAATGTGATCTTTAAAATCTTTTATTGTTATAATTTTGTTTTCAGTTTATTTTTCTTGTGTGCAGAATTTCCTGATGCCTTTTGTACTTTTGATCCTTTCAGGAGACCTCTTGATGCCATGGATCACAGATTTTTTGACAAATGTCAAAATTACACTGCCTGTGTCCTTCACTTTGCAAAGCATATGGACTGTGTGCTGTTAGAGATCCTTTGTAATGTTACTAAGGAATGTTTGACATTAGATGATCTTTATTTGATCACAAGACTAAGGCTGTGTATATGCTAATGATCACTGTGTTCTGGATAACATAGAGAG
Source organism: Arapaima gigas (assembly GCA_900497675.1). Lineage (NCBI taxonomy): Eukaryota > Metazoa > Chordata > Actinopteri > Osteoglossiformes > Osteoglossidae > Arapaima > Arapaima gigas. Next base: position 414,125 of record UFQX01000268.1, on the reverse strand, counting down.
TAATACATTAGATTTATCCAGAAATAAGCAAGATTGAATCCACTGAGGAACAAGCCCCAAATTGTCTGATAAAAGCTGCTGGGTAGAATAAAGTACCTGCTATGGAAGTGAAATGTAATGGGTGAAACGTCATTTTACAGAACACAAAACCACTTGTATGAAGAAATATAGATGTATTCATAAGCTGTCGTTATTTTTTATTGGACTGTAATCTGTTACATAACACGTAGGTGTACATATATTGAAAATGCTCAAATTTTCCCTGCCATATAGGTTTTCATCATACTTCACACTACTGAGCAAAAGCCAACTGAGAAAGCAGAAACTGAGTTAAAGGAAAGCCGTAACCTAAGACTTCGTGACCTAAAGCTTCATAATCTAAGGCAGACTTGATTCCATTTTTTGTGCAGTGCCACTACAGCCCCATGAGAAAGAGATTAATGAAAGCCACTCATTACATTATGCGAGCTGGTAATTGGTTAAAGTCTGAACAAGCTCTGAGAATCCTTGAGGCAAGGGGGAAGCCCTCACATTTCTCCTGCTACAACTGATTCCACTTACATGATGTAATTTGTAGGATGGGGTAATTGAATAGTCTTAACCATTATAGTCTGGAAAATGAGTCACAGAATTTGTTGATGTTTCATTTTAAAAATATTCCTGAAACCCAGCAAATGATAACTGATAGGAGTATATTGTGCGGGAGCAGGCATAACCACTATATATTTTTTATGCACATATATTGAATGAATGTAATTTGCGTGCCTACTTTTTTAGCTAGAAGTTCATATTTAAGGGTACAGCACCATTTTGCACCTCTCTGTTGGAATTTAAGCCCAGGGATATTTGACTAATTGTTAGCACATAGCACTTGGCAGTATTCCATTTCCAGAATACGTCTTACAGAACATGCTTTGGATTTGTTGAACTGATCACCTTTATCTTGTGGCTCACATGGCAGTGGGGTTATAATGGCCCTGAGGCTGTTCAGGGACATATCTTCACTGCTAGTGTTCTGTATTTTAGGGTAATTTTACTTCCCTTAAGCAGTAGTAAGAATGAAACTGTAATAAATGCTTTACTTGCCTAGAAGGAAGACTTGAAGGAATTCATGGGGCCGTGTACCACATTAAATTTTTCATCATGCATTGATGAATACAGCATGTTAGCATCTACTTTACAGACATACCAAGAGGACTTTCCATTCTCTCTGTTTTTCATGCTTCATTCACAGCTTCAGGAAGTGTCTGGCTGGTGTTTGCAGTATAAGAAGCTATTGCCTCACTGAGGTTGTAGGCTGTAGGTTAAAGTACTCCACGTGCCATTTAACTGCAGCCGTAGCATTCTGGTTAATACCCCTGTTTTGTCTGACCTTTCCTTTGTATTCCTGCTTCTCTCCATTCAGGACATTAACAAGCGCCTCTCCCTACCGGCAGACATCCGGTTACCTGATGGGTACCTGGAAAAGTTCAGTCTCAACAGCCCCCTGTTTGACAAGCCACTGAGTCGCCGACTCAGGAGGGTGTCCCTGGTACTACGATGACTCGTCAACCTTTTACCTTTATTCATCATACTCTTCCACACATATTAAAGAGTGTAATCCTATAAGTCATGATGGAATGTAACCTGGATATAGAGTTATAATTTCCACTGAAAGCAGGAGACTGCAAAAATGTAGATCTCTTTCTTATCAATTGGATATGTAATTCCTCACAGGAAAATGTATGACATAAAAACAAGCTGCCAGATGACAGAAAGAGTCACATTTGCAGTTTTTTGTACTGAGTAACTGCAGAAGGGTATTGTAGATGGATCTCAGATGATTGTTTGGAATTATGCCAGTCGTGGTGACAGACGAGAAGGATAATATTGATTTCTGCTATTGTTGTCTAAAGTTGTCTGTGTTGTGTTTTGTTTACAGTCAGAGATCGGCTTTGGGAAACTGGAGACTTATGTCAAGCTGGACAAACTGGGAGAGGTACGAGGCATGTTCATCATATTGCTGACATCATCACAAGCTCCCATTTGTGTACTACTCTCTCTGGGTATGCTTGTTTAGTAAACAGATCAGACTAACTCCTCCCTGCAGGTAGTGGTTGGCCCATAAAAGTGAAGTAAACTCCTTAGTATAGCATAGTTTTTCCCTGGGTGTATATCAAGCTGACCAATTGTAACTCTGCTTTGCCTCTCCCAGGGGACTTATGCTACTGTGTATAAGGGCCGCAGTAAGCTGACAGATAACCTGGTAGCTCTGAAGGAGATCCGGTTAGAGCATGAGGAGGGGGCGCCATGCACTGCCATAAGAGAGGGTAGGGCTGCGGTGCATTGTGGGACAGCTTATGCCATTCTCATTACAGTCTTACCTTTGAGTGGGAGTAACTGTCTTCTTATTCTTCTAGTGTCACTGCTAAAAGACTTGAAGCATGCCAACATTGTGACCCTTCATGATATTATCCATACTCAAAAGTCCCTCACGCTGGTGTTTGAGTACCTGGTGAGTCATAGGATGACTTGTTAACCTCCCCCCTTCAGCCTCTCACACTTGCCTGTAGAGTCCTCCATCATTCTGTCACCTCTCCAGGGTTTTCTGTAGCTGTTATATTTCATGCTTAGACTTGGAACTGCTTTCTCACACCTTCCACGTTTGCCATAAATGCTATGTTACCATGAGGGTTAAAGTGCAATTGGTAACGTGTGTGTATTCCCTTACAGGATAAAGACCTGAAGCAGTACCTTGATGACTGCGGCAGTTGCATCAACATGCACAATGTCAAGGTGAAGAGCAATAGCATGCAGACCACACTCCCCTTATTGGCTGGGGAAGTGACAGATCCAGCTGAATCACAGAGGATGTTGTAAAAAAAATTAACTCACAATCTCACTCTTTGTCACTATACCATGCACCATTATTGTGTGTTTTACCTCAGTTTGGAACAAAAGGATTTTCACGGTCCTTCTGCTTATTCAAATGATTTTTAACAGTCATGTGAACTCTCTAATGAATGTAATCAATTGAAAAATTTAGACATAGAAAAAATCTGTGTCTGCGTTTTTACAGAAATAATTCATATGTATTGTTTTCTTCCAACATTTTTGTATATCCAGTTTGTGTTAACCTCTAATTACTCCTAATGCCACATTGGTTTAAGGAGTTCTTTTTGTGACGTGTGCTCACAACCTATGAGAGCATGTTTAATATGATGGAGCCAGTTTGAGTGGTCCAGCCCCAGCCCCCACCTTGATCCCCGTACACCGTGACTCCAAAGCAGCCACTCATATCGCCACTTGTTTTTTTCAGCTCTTCCTCTTCCAGCTGCTGCGTGGGCTCAACTACTGCCATAAACGCAAAGTCCTCCACAGAGACCTCAAACCCCAAAACCTGCTCATCAATGAACGTGGAGAGCTCAAGCTGGCTGACTTTGGTCAGTTTTTTCCTCAACTATATCTTCAGTGTATTGTTATGTCAGTATGCCTTCTGTCAGTCTGCACTATGATTTTCCTTTGGCCATAGTACATCATTCTTCTTGTCTTGTTATCTTTGTGCTCTTTCTCTGACCTTGTTCATGTTTCAATGTCGAAGTAGAGTATCTAAACTGAGCGGCTTGTCAACACGGTGGGTACTGTTAAGCGTTGCATAATAGCAAATAAAATCAATACAAGTAATGTCATATAACTTGGTACGCAAACCCCACTCTATTCTGTGATGTGATATGATATGATATGTTGCTCCTGAACTAGTGGTATTCTTTACCAAGAATAAAATGAGTTAAGTGCATTATAAATAAATTAACCTTTTATTTCTTTTGCCTTTTTTCATTTCACATGTGGAATTGTAGAATTGTGTAACTATTGTGAATACGATGGTTGCAGCTATCAATTGTAAATATCTTGACAATCATAATGCAGTGGAGGAAATTCCCTGTTTGGTTGAAATGAGTTGATAATTAATAGCAGGCATACACTTGCCCACAGAAGGGCCGGACAGGTAACTGTTGCTAATCGCTGTGTGTCGGCTCCCTCTCTGTGTTCCAGGCTTGGCTCGGGCCAAATCGATTCCTACCAAAACCTACTCCAACGAGGTGGTTACACTATGGTACCGCCCACCAGATATCCTTCTGGGCAGCACTGACTACTCCACACAGATAGACATGTGGTAAGGGCCGACTGCTGACCTCTCAGATTTTAACACTTTTGTCATTGCTGCCTTGGAGTTGTTAAACTGGCATGTCACAGCATTTGCTATGAATTTAATCTGATGCTTCACCATACACCTGGTCTTTTCCTCTCTTTCTGATTTATTTTTCCTGCAGTATATGCAACAAATTGATAAAATATTGTTAAATGGTTGTAGGTAACTTGTTTCATTTGGACCCAAATGAAAAACTTTATTAACATCAGAAGTTATTGTTTCTAGGTCAATTTTGAATTTAAGTCAACAAATGTATTGTGAAACTAGCCAATTTGCCGTCACTGGTCAGGTCAGAAGAATTTTTTTGGATTTTAGATACAGTTGTCTGTCATGGCAGCAAAATGGCTGGAAGATGGTTTGCACTCATACAGTGACCTGCTGCCTGAGTTCTGTATCTCTGTAAAAATGGTAAAAATGACCTATACAACTGTATAGCCAGTCAGAGACCTGTCACATCAACAGGCATTTATTTTCATATGCAACTATCAAATTTTTGTCATTCCGGACGCCATTCAGTCTATGGGTGTATGGAGACAAAGATCAACAACATGTTAACATGTGATCTTGTAGTTGGTGCAGTGATGTGAAGATCTGTTGATTCAGTGTGTTTGATTAATTACAGAGCTGTGTTCTTATATTAACTGTAAACAGTGCTGTTGGTTTTGGTGAAGGTAACAGTCTGTTATGGTCTGTTAGGGGTGTGGGTTGTATCTTCTACGAGATGTCCACAGGTCGGCCACTGTTTCCTGGCTCCACTGTGGAGGAAGAGCTGCACTTTATCTTCAAATTGCTGGGTAAGTGGGACTTTGTGCTTCAGTGCCACTCTGCTACTCTGGCCAAAACTGACCCCAAAAATACCTGTTACACACAGATTTTCCCTCTGGGAAGTTAGTGTTCTTTTCCTTTTGTTCATTTACTAGTCCCATTGAGAGTTGAGACTGCATGTATGGATGTTCTCATTTTATCTATACCCATGCTATTGAGGACTGTCGGTCATTGTATATAGTGGACTGTGTGTGACCATTCCAACATACCCATGCTTTTAGGTACACCTACAGAGGAGACATGGCCTGGAATCACCTCCAACGAGGAATTCATCTCCTACAACTACCCTCGCTACAAACCCGACTGTCTACACAATCACACTCCCAGGTGCTGTTGTGCTCCTTCACAGAACCTCATTTGGGTCTTCCCTTCATGCCTTTCTTCCCAATTTGAGCAGTGTGCATTGTTTAACTGGCCTGTATTTTCTGCTCTTTGCTTCAGACTGGACAATGAGGGTGTGGACCTGCTCTCCAAGCTTCTGCAGGTGAGACACTAGCTGATTGCATCACTTCCGCATGCCATTATTAATAATCTCCTGTTATGAGAATGTCCACACTGTCAATGGATTACGTGTTAGAAATTCTATATGATGGATTTCCTTAAGGTGTTAACTTACTGGTTATCATTAAGCTCTGAAAGCTTTTATTTGTGGGAGCATACAGGACACAAACACAACCATGAGGACAATACATTGGTCTCAAATATGCCATATGACCAGCATTACAATTACTCCATTACCTGTATTTAAGTAACTTTCTGGAGAAATTGTACTTTTCAGATTACTTTCTGTCATTGATCATTAAAAGCATAATTTGAATCAAAATAACTTGATACTTTATACTTTTTCACTTCTTCTCAGATACATTTCTGGGGGAATACTTTTACTTTTTTATTTTAAGTAACCATATTTTTTGCTAGAGAACTTTGCTTGGCTACCCTACCTACCTGTGTATGACTGTGGCTCATGCTCCATGCTTTCACGGTTCGTAATGCAACAAGATCTTATGAATTTTCCACAGAAAGACAGTGGTACACATGAGCATAGTGCATCTCCTTTATTTTTGTTAAAATTATAATAATCCTCATTCCCACATCTCTCTGGTGCTCATGCCATGCTCTCTGGCCCTTCCACCCTGTGTATTTTTTTTTGTGCACCACCCCCTGGCCCTGCCCAGTGGCTGTACAAAACTTATGGGCACATCACTCGCTTCCTTTTAATCTCAAAATTATCCAGTTGAATGTCATTTGTGTATGTGAATATATGTGGCTGTGTGCCCCAGTGCATGTGTGTCTGTTATCCATCTTATAAGATATTTTTAAATTGCCCCTTTAACTGCTGTTTCATTTAGCTCTCTAGTTTCTAGGAACGCATCCTGAGCACTAATCAGAACCTTAAACTAATATATTAGGTGCATTTATTATGCTGGAAATATTGCAGAATGATTAAATCTGCGATAAACTTTTCTGACATTGATTAGGCTGATTATCTTTTAATTCACTTTTAGCTTGAAACTACCTCTGAGCCACCAACATTTTTTTATTCAAAAGACACACATTTTTATTTTTATATGGTATATTTTTTATTTTACTTGATATATTCAAAATGTAGAGACTGTATTTTGGCGTCTAAAGGCAGCTACAATGAATTTTTTGATGTGCCTACTTTTCCCTGTCAAATTTTAAATTTTAATACAAAGTACACTTAAATGTTTCATTTGCAGGACCAAAAGAATGCCATAGAAAAAAACTATTAAAATATTTTATTATGCCACACTGTGTGTCTTTTTCCCTCCCAGGGATCTGAAAATGCCTGGAAAAAAATTTATAAAACTTTGACACCAGCATATTTTGTGCCAGAAAAATCTCACATTGTGACTTCCCTGTTTTGACGTAGTAATAAGAGTGTCTTTGGATTTACAAATATATAGAGTTGTAAACATACTTCAGTTCCAGTTGTATTTTAAGTTATGATGCAGTATGTTTTGTATGTAGCTTTCTACATAATTTACTGTGCTTTTTGCATGTACTACAAATTCCCTGTTTTGTGTATCTGTTTATGCATTTTCAGTTTGAGGGAAAGAAGCGCATCTCTGCCGAGGAGGCCATGAGACACCCGTACTTCCAGAGTCTGGGAGAGAGGGTCCTAACACTGCCTGACAGTGAGTGTGTCTGTATGAGGAAAAATTCACCCCAGCTGACACTCGAAAACAACTGACAGGCGTGAACACAGGCACAGATTAACCTCACAGGGGAACTGTCAATTGACACCGATGTAGAGTAAACCCTTATTTATAATCCTTAAAGGGCTGCAGTGCAGAGTTGTGCTTAAGTGGAGATGTGACCATAACCAAAGCATTCCAGGTTTAAAACCCAGGAAGTCCTGGTGTTATAAAAAGGCGCTCTTTGCTGAGTAATAAGCTATAGCACTACAGCACATAGCCAGCTGTAGTGCAAAATTACATGAATAACCTTTGATAAAGGTGTCTTATGTAAAAGTACAGTATAACAGCTGTTACCTGTGCAGTTCAATAAACCTGTAACCAATGCTGCCTCCTGTCTAAATTTCACACCCAATGTCTCATGCTGTTTTGCATGCTTTTGAAAAAGTTTAAAGACTCTGATTTCAACAGTTTAATTTGTGTTCATTGTGAGGTTGTTACTGGCATCTGAAAGTGTGAAATCTCTCTCCTTGTTAGCTACTTCTATTTTTGCACTTCAAGACATCCAGCTAGAGAAAGAGCCTGGGATGAGAGCTAGCTCCTTGTCTGATTCAGGTAAGTTAACTGACAGAGACACATACTTTATGATACTTCTCCTTACTTGCCATGTTGTTATAACAGGTTCTTATCTCTGTGATATTTGGAGATCTATTTGAGAACATCTGCAAGGAAGCCTCCAACTCTCAGAAATGAGATGTGATACAGTGTCAAGGTCATCTTGGGTGACATTTGCCGTTTTGACTTTATCACACTTGGGCATTCAGCCACTTCATTTTGGAGGTAACCCACTGGTATGCACCAAAGTCACGAGAGCTGACTTTATTGTTTCCACTTGGAAGAGAAAACCTTTTCCTGTCTAGATCGTTTCTGCCACCCCATTCCCCACATTTTCACTTTTCTCCTCTTTTTGGCTACCTCCTCTGTTTTGTTTTCTGCATCCTTAATCCCCCCCTGGGAGTTCCCTCTGTCTCCCTGCTTGTTTTCAATCTGTGCTCGAATTCTGGTGATAGGTTTGTGACTGAGATGGGTTAATACAGGCCTTATAATAATCCCTTGAGTCAGATTACATTCACACCAGACATGTAGGACATGTACTGGCATCAGCCTTCAGGAGCTCCAGCATGTTGCTGGACTGATTGATGTCTTTGTGCTTCCAGTAGTGATTTGTTGATGTTGTAACAACTCTGCACACTTGTTTAACAGTTCATCCTTATGTTCCAGAACTCTTTCAGAGATGCCTAAGGTTCTGGAACACCTTAGGTATATTTTGTACTTTTTTTCTTTGCTATCACCACAAAGGAGTTGTAGCCTTTACCTCTTATCCTTTGTAGTACTCTACTGTTCTTGTCCTTCGTACCAGCAGCCACAGCCTGGTACACGTCTAACAAAATAAAAATGATAACCATTCTTCAAGTTATTTTATGGAGAAAATGTAAACTTCCTTCCTTACAAGTCATGCCATGTAAGTTACTACCATGCGCTCTTTTTAAAGTATTCTGTATATAGTCTGAATATAGGACAGATTTCTTCCAATGAGGTTGTTAAACTGCAAAATATGTACTTTTATATCCACTGAACTTTTATCAACACTTCTTGTGCGGTTTAGTGATCATACGGCACTAGAAGTTCTGTTCTGGAGATAACTCAATGCATTCTGCTTCTTAATTAGAGTCCATTTGTAGTCTGTTGCTGTTTGGTCACCTTCGGGCTCATGGTACCAACCACTGTCATCATTAGAGAAAGCAACAGACTGAGCATGTCTGTGTGCATCACTGAGCCGTAGCTGCAGGAACTGCGGTAATGCGCTAATGGCTGCAAACAGCACACACACATCACTTCTGCTTCGTAGGTAGAACTCACCCACGGGAATCACTGTCCACGAATGGTTATTTCTTTTATTTGCTGCAGTGTGTGTTCCTCAGTTCCTCTGCCCACTTCCCCTGCCTCTGCTCCCCATCCTTTCTGTGTGTGATTCTGCCAGACTGAGTGTTACAGTCAGGCATGCCTATAGAGTAGGCTGTAGCAGTGAGGCAACCTCTGTGTGGATGTCTTTAGTAGGAGTAGCCATCAGTTTCTGTGAAGGCTCTCCACCTCGCCACAAAGCCAAGCAAACCACAGTACCCTGTTTGATATAACGTTTCAGAAGTATATTTAATCATAGCTTCATAGTCAGCTCAAGTAATGTTCTCTTTAGGCTTTTTCTCTGTCACGCTTTGGTCATATGAAATTAAAGCTAAGTATTAATTAACCCCCCCCCTTTTCCCCCCATAAGAAGTTAACAATATGGTAGAAATTCACATGGCTACCAACCTCTGTGGAGCTATTGAAACAACACAGTGTTGAAAAACACTACTACTCTCTTACTAAAAAGTTTTGAAAAAGACATTCTAGAACTTCCTGAATGCTTTGATTTCAAGCGTATGAAAATGTAGATTTTTCAAATATATTTTCATAATCCTTTTAAATTTGGTAGGTGGTTAAGAGCCACAACTTCCAGATCCCACAGTCTCATGCATTATTACTAATGGGACTTTTTTATTAAGTATTCACAGTATACTGACTATGAGGTTGCTATTGATTGGCAAGAGCACTGATAATAGCTCTCAATGCTTACATATATTGCTTTGATAGAAACAAGAGAATGTGGTCAATGCTGTACTGAGTGAATCTTGCATACAATAAGAATGATTCGTAGAACGTTCAAAGGAATACTTGTTAAAACACTTCAATGATAAGCAGTACATTTTTCCAGCATCTGCCCAGGATCTGTCTTGAGAGGCATGCTGCGTTTCCCGTCTGTCTCATTAGAAGAAGACGAGGAACTGACTGGCCTCCCAGCCGTTACACCCGCAGGAGCTCCTGTGGTTCTCAGATGTTCTGACACACTGCTCACATGCCCCATGTTATGGCCCTCAGATCTTTCTTCTGTGCTCCTGATACATGGTTTCTTTGTTGTGTTTCTTCTCATTTGATATGTCAAGTTCATTGCCCTCAAGCCCTCAAACTCAAGTTTCTGACCACAATAGTCCACTCTCCCTTATCTTTGCATTCAACATGCTCTCAACGGGAAACACCAAGCATGTGACTTGAATATGGTCACCTTTACTTTTTGTCAAGGAGAACACATCAAAACGTTACAGGATTTTAAAACTACCGTTAAACTGGGACACGAAAATGGATTAAGTCCATGTTGAGAAGTGATTGGTTGCTCACTACTCATCACAAAAATTGCATTCTGCCTCCTTAGATGACAAACAGCAGGCCTTAGTTTTACTTTATCTTTAGACTTTGTAATTGCAGCAGTCTAATGATGAACTGATGGTTGTCATGCTAAGAGTAGATTTAAAATCCTGCCTTGTTTCAGTTTTTGCTCCTCAGCATGGAGTCAGTGGCCCCCTTAGACTGCAAGGACCACAAGTGTTTACCTTTGTTGACTCTTTGCTTCCCTGCTGTCTTCACAGTGAACAGCATATCGCGACGGCAGAGCCTGCTCTTCTGATTGGATGGGAGGCAGAAGATCCAGAGCCAGAACCAGAGAACCTGAATCTGACTGGGACAGTTTTGTTTCTAATGAAGGGATGCATATTTAACTTTTTAATGTTTAATTTCTGAACTGTGTTATGGATATTTAGTATAAAAAGGGTTTGTTAGCTGTTTACATGTGAGATGAAGTCAAGGGTATGGAAGGGGGTGGGGGTTTTACTGCAATGTTTCCCTGCCTGCCCAAGCCAAACCTATATACAAGTTTACCATGACAATCAGAATTTTTACCATCCATTTCCCCTACTTTTCACACTGATGGTGCAGTTGCTATGTGGTTTTATTGGAATGTCACTTGATGTTTGATTGAGTCCTAGTCCAACTCATACCTTTAGAAAGCAGTTAAGAGTTTCATTCCACAGATGGAAATCATTAGCAGATGGGCTGAAGTATGCAGTAATGTGTCTGATACTCTGGAAGATCTTGAGATTACCGGACATTGATGGATAGAGGTAACTGTGAGAAAAACCAGTAACTTGTTATAAATCAGTGTTAAATACAGAGGAGACCATGGTGAAAAGTGAAGTCATGCTAGTACTGTAGAGATTAGACAATGTCTACGAGGGACTCCTCACTTCAGTCTTCCTGTGTTCCTCTTCCTCTAGATGGTATAGTTTTCCCTACTCATCTCCAAAGCCATGGAAAGTATAGCCTCAGACAAATAGAATGCAATATTTTTTTCCTTTGCAGGATTTGGCACAACACATTCATGATGTATGTATTTATTTACAACTTGGGTTCTAGTTACAAGCAAGTAGACCCCTAACTTTTTCGTGCTAATTACAGGAATATACAGTTCCCACTTTTCTTTGATCCTTGTCAAGCACTGAGCCTTTGGAGTTGCTTTGCCCATTGCTTCTACGTTCTCTTTACAGTCACACCCTCCTTAAGAATATAGATCAGCTGGACTCATATCCACCTCATCATGAACATCTCCTTGCCATACAATGTTAGCCTCCTGTTAGGACTTACTGGAGAGACTTATGCTTGTTTATTATCAGGAGAATGGTTGTACCAAAGACCTGCTCTGGAATTCTTTTCTCTGTGTAAGTGCACATTGCTCCCATTGCACTCCATGCTATAGCAACATGGCAACAATTTGCTACAGCATTCTGTACAGGTCCTTCTGCAAAACACAGATTAGTGCGTTGCCTTTGCCCTGGGGGACAGGTGAATAACACAAACTGTTGACATCACTCCAAGTCGGGAGCCATTTCCAAAAGAGTACAGTTATGGGAAACACCCTGAAGTTCAGCTGATATGGTGGGTCACTTTTCCACATTTGATATACCTGCATTCTTATCTCATATTTTTTCTGAGGATCCTAAAGGTTTTCATAGACGATATTGACTTTCAGATTTGAGTTCAACTTTTCCACAAAACCTCGAATCTCCTATCATTATATTTACAGCTCAGTGCTTTACTTGGGGTATAACCTTGCATGAACCAAAAAAGCAATATGGTCATGGAGCAAAGCCTATGTTAATAGAGGTAATAACTCACTGGTTAACAGCATACATTTGAATTGCATTTTTACTGACCTGCCCAGTCAGAGGTCCTTCTGTTTCATACATGTGACATATATGTCCTCCATTTATCCAAGTCCTGCATTGTACAAAGAGAAATTTCCAGCTGTGCATCACGGAAAAGCCTGCAGAGTGGAGGCTTCAGTCTGTGAGCAGTTAAGTGCTGATGAGGGGCTGCGCAATGAGACGACCCTCGTATCAGTATGTTATTGTGGAAATACAGAAAGTGTAATTTTGTTGTTATGACTATAACTTTTTTATTTTTTAAGGAGGAAAAAAATGTTTCATCAAAGTATATATTTGGAGAATAGTGATAGGTGATTCTAATGTTTGTTCCTATTTCCTTCCGTCGAAGGTGACAGCAGCATCCCCATGTGGGGTTCTTCAGGGTCAAGGATGCCGCTGCACAAGAGCTAATATAGCAGTTTGTGGCTGTGATGATGCCTCCTGTTTTATGATGCAATAACAAACTTTATATCAGACACTTCAGATACAATGGTTCTGTATGTCAGGGTGTTTTAGGTAAAGGTGAATATCCAAAACAGCAATTCTAAAGGCTGATTTTATTGCCCATTTTTCTCTAAACTGAACCTAGTATGTCAAACATTGGTAATTCTCAAAGTGACTTTTTGTAGGTCACCAAACATGGCATGTCATCATTCTAAAGCCAGACTGATAACTTTGTAATGTTAATGTTATTGGTAACAATTACTGTTGTAATGCTTGCATTCATAAGTTATGTTAAAGTTTTTCATTACCTTCATATTCAGAAGTTTCTTTGAGAAACTGTGTGTGTGTGTGTGTGTGTGTGTGTGTTTGTCTGCATGTGTGTGCGTGTGTTTATGCTGGACAAAATGGTTTGTAACAGTGCAAGATACATCTCATCACCTGCCCCCTCTGCTTGTGCACATACCAGTTGGGAATGATCAGGAGAATCCAATGCATCCTTGTCTCTGGGCAAGGACAGGAACTCGCGTGCTGTGGATTCTGGCTGTATCTGCATGGACATCTCAGAACAACAGCTTTGTAATGTCAGTTCACACTTGTTCGACTTTGATCACCTCACTGTCCCTATAGTTCCCTTGCAGCTCCAGGATTCTCACCAAATGTTCCTCATTAGAGAATTTTAGTACAAGTAGTGTGGATAGTTTGTTTTTGCCTATGACTAGTTGGGTGGTCATTCCTGCCCAACTAGCAGCCAACAGAAGAGTTCGACTTCAGTACTTGCCTGGTGATATAGCTTATTGGTTTTCCAAGTGTCTATCTGATCAAGCCCCATCTTTTTTACTGAACTCTTCATCAGGAAGCCGGTGAGTTCCTTGCCTCAAGTTTGTTATTGATGATGTTTGGCATCTCAAAGATGATTCTGTGGCTGATATTGATGAAAGTCTAAACTGCTCTGTGCAGAATGTTTCATGATGAAGTTAAACGGTCTGATCTTTATGTTGAACGATAGTTTCCACGTCCAGATTATTTTTGAGCTGACACTTTACTTAAGCCAATTCTCTGAAGTCTCTGTTCAGCTTTTTTCAGTTTGAGATTCAACCTGACAACAAGTAAGCAGGGGACAGATGATTCATTTACTCCTTTTCTAACTCCGAAGCCTTGTGAGAACTTTGTAAACTTTTTAGCAATCCAGATACATGCCATATCATTTGGTGATACTCATGAATTATGACTGCTTATGTGATGGAAGATGTTGCTTCTACTAACCTGGTTATTCAATGCAAATACCCACCAGTCTCTCAAAATTTTCATTAATTTTTCCTAGCCTATGGATTCCTTTTACATGTTGATACCCTGTGTTCTCATCCAATGTTTGTGTTTAAGACTTCTATAATGATGATGACATCTTTCTCTGGGAATGACTCCAGGTTGCTCTATAATTGGTCTATATCTTCTTCCTTGCTGTCATGTGTTGGAACATAACGTTAAATGACATTAATCTTGTGCTTATCCTTCCTGGTTTTGAACAACACAGAGAAACTTCTTAGACCATGTGCTTCCCATATAGTCAGTGCTTTCTGTACTTTGATACCATGAGATCTACTCCTTGAGTGTGAGGTGCAACATTCTGTTCATTTCCTGAGAACAACAGCATTTCTTCCATCAGTTTTTTTGTCCAGATTACCTCCATTTCATCTTAATGTCTGGAAGGGACAAACTAGGTTCATTGCTGTTTTTGAGGCCACCCCTGTGTTGTACATTGTTCTCACATTCCATGTACTGATGTTGATGCTGATCGATAAGAGGGAGTTCGGCTTTGAGGCTTCCACATACTTGTGGCTTTCATCTCACAACATTCTGAATTATCTTTATGAAAATCCTTTCTCTTCCAGACTTAAGGTTTCCAGTTAATTCATTATTGCGAGCTTGAGTTTTTTGGTGTGGAGTGATTAGCCCCACGCCCAACTCTCCTCCTTTTACATCAAGATTTAGGACTGGAATTAGCATACTTTTGGTACATAGGTGGTGGGAATATATTTGTGAAGGACCAGTTCATGTAACTGTCTATATGAAATAAATTGCTTAATTTATACATTTTATACTCACATAATGTACTAGAACAATTGATTAAGATACTGTTACCGAAACGAAAAGTGGGCAGTAACATCTGCAACCTGGCTGCTCTTTGGCTGCCTCCTCATTTAAAGTTTACAACCCCAAATAATATTTGTGCATGTATGCGCACATAAGAAATAGAAAAGACAACATAAGGGGTTTTGTATATATTTGTATGTACCTAAACACACACAATAACACTCCAACTCTATAGTAGCCATAGCAAAAGTGAAACGCAATGCACACTTGCCTAGCAAAGCAATATGTAAATGCACATTATAAAGAGATTTTCAAATCCAAACTTTACTGTTGGAGGCACAGCATTTTGAAATGAAAGGGCTTGAGGTGATATTGAATCTTTTTAATTTCCAGTATGCTCATTTCTTGTATTGGTCTGAGAATGACATATTCTGTATGGATGTACAGCTGTTGTTGGCAGTGTTGACGCAACATAAATGTCATTTGGCAAAATGTTTCTTCAGTTTGTTTCACTCTAATATCCTGGCAATAGCTAACAATTGGTAATGTGGGGTTGACTGAATATGTTTCTCTCGTGCTCCAGGGTGGGACTCCACATTCGGAATTCAAAAAGTTCAATTATTTAATGGTGTTCCAGTCCTCCCTTTTAAGGGTTTCATTTGACATCCGGACATGTACACTGAAATGCTATAGATACAGAGCATAGCCGCATGTCACACCTGTTTCAACTCTGATTTTCTGTGTAAAATGCTTTCCAGTTAGCAAGAAATTTATTCAAAAATCAGATCAGCATCTGGGAAACACGGAGTAACTCAAATGTTACTTACCATGGTGTATCTGTTAAAGGAGAAGTAAGAAACAGAAAATCTTTTGCTAGCCATCTGGAAATACAGTTGTGTGATATTGTATCAACATAAAGCTAGGAACCGCTACAAGCATAAATCAGTAAGTTCCAAATCACTTATCAGCTTACATGCTGATAACCTTCATGTTTACAACAGATGGCTTCACAGGGCTGAGATATAGCATTTTCTAGATGTTTTCACAAAGAAACATGACTATTGGTAAATGTTTCCCATTTATACTGGGGTTATTTTCTCTGATTTCATTGATCATTCAGTCCTTGTTTTGGAGACAAGCTAGTACCCATGTGAAATTATTTATTTTCCTACCCTACAAGAATAAAATTGAGATACTGTACTTGAAATGGTATAAGGGCACATCAGTAGCTGTCAACATAAATTATTATAGGTGTGCCTTATTTTCAAAGTCAGAATTCATGTAGTCAGAATCATCTATCAATATTTGCATATTTGGCCACCTGAAAATCAAAACATAATTATTTTATAAACTTGAACAATATATGTACAAACTAATGTAGCTGCTATAAAGAGACTTGTTTAGCAGAAGCCCCAGTCAGTCTGATTATAAAATACTATTACCATCATTTTAAATGTAGCCAATGTTTGATGTTAATAGAAATACAAACTTTTTATGATCCTCAGTTTCAAATATTTCAGTGTTTTCAACAGATGAAAATAAAATGTCTAATTAAATTCTCAACTACTTTGCATTTACAAGATTTATATGGCCTACAGAAAGAAAGACACAAAACTGGAATACTGTCTGTGCTGAACTATTTATGTAAATGTAAATTGAACTACACATTTATAGCTCTGATATATACATATATATAAAATCTTTTGTCCAGTTAATGTGTATTGTACAGCAGCTTCTATTGCTGGCTCTCACTAGCTTTTTCAGCAGTCTGATACCAAAGTAATCTGTAAGCTTGCATGATCTCATGCTCCCAGATTTTGCTAAGAAGATGGAAACTGGCTATAACATTTAAACTGATCTCTACTGTCAAGTTGCTGCAAGGTGTAGATTTCTCTGTTGTGTCCAGAATTTTATTACTCCTGGAAATATAAATGATGTGAAAATGTTATCCAGTGTATTCAGAGAATATTGTTCAATAAAATGACTCATCTTTCTCTAAATGGTTTGCTTAATTTTAACACACATAAAATACATGGAAATGCATTGCTACTTTGAATATTACAATTTCATTTATTACTAAAACTTTTAACTTGAGTGGGCTATATATTCGTACAGCCTGTGATTTGACAATTTTGTGTGTCTTGAAAAAACCGAAAAAAAAACTTTTTAGATTAAAAATCTTTATAAACTGCTAAATAATTGTAATCAGTATTGCATGCAACCCTAACATTTTTATTCAGCTTTGATAAATAAATAACTTAGTATAACCAAAAGTCATCCAAACTGATTGGTAAAGCTACATTTGTTTGTATTATAGTGTACAGAAAAATATCTAACAAAATGAGAAGCCTAAGCCTGTGCCTGAGTCAGTAGCTAGCAGAGGATGAGAGTAATAAGTTACATTTAATCTTACTTGTATTCAAGTAAAATTATGGAGTTTTTGGAGTATTCTTTTACGTCAAGAACATTTTTTCAAACCTTCTACAACTTTAATCTGCTGTTGCTGGCTATCAGTGAGTTTTCCTCTATGCCAATCCAGTCTCTTTTCCTGTGACCCACCAACACCTCACTGAAAGCTAATTTCTTCTGTGGATTTCATTGCCTGTCATTACCTGTCACTTACAGTGTAAACAGTCAGAATGTTTATCTCTAACTTCCTATAAAAGTGGACTTTAAAAATTTGACTGACAGTTTTGTTCTTCCTTGACTTACAACCCAGTATATTCACAGACAAAATAAATGACTGGAAATCTGAGGAAAAATATGAGTTTAAGTGAGGATTTGATTATTTTAAGACAGGGAGCGGACAGGAGTTGTGCATATTTCTACATGTAGTTTCATTTATTGGAATTCTATGACCTTTAAAACGTTCTATAGTTTTTATGTGTGCTTGTTTTGTTGACACATGCTGGTGACTGTTTTTGGGTGAAAAACCAGTGGTGTGATTAGTGTTGCAGGAAATTTCCTCCTGCACGTGGAGATGGTCTGTGTGTAAAACCTTTTATGAAACTGACTGAGACACGTACTATGCTAATAAAGAGCTGGTTTAAGAATTCCTGTTTCTACACCCTGTGTGTAGCAGCACTGCAGAGGAGGGTTACATCAATATCAGGAGAAGGATGGGGCAGGAATCTGGTCCTCATAATTTCTCTGCAAGACAGTGCAAACCAGCTATTTCACATATACTGAATACAAGTATCTTCAGTTGGAAACCACAGAGCTGCCTGCAGTTACCAAATTGCTTGGAGGGATGTTGTTAGTCTCCAGAACCTACTGCAGCGAGATGAACTGAAGCACACTCATCACCCTCTAGTAGAGAAGCTGGACCCAACTACCAACCCCCAGATATACAGGAACAGAGAACTTTTAACATGGACCAGCAATGGGCCTACAGAGGTACTCCATCACAAAGCTGTGGGAGACATGATGACAGCAGTGTCCACATCCATAAACAGCAGCTTTTGAGGGACCTGCCATCTTGATTGATGCTGAGACAATGAGGGGCACAGAACTATTACTGCAGCCAGTTGAAAACCAGACACTGCAATGGTCAGCAATGCCAGCACACAAAGGTTTTTTTAGTGAAATATTTCAATAAAAAAGGCTGAACCCATAGTAGTGTAAAGAAAAACATTTTCCTATGATGTCATAACGTAATTCTAATGTTGGGTACTAATTCTGTAAACTTTTTTCTGTTTGTTGTGATTTTTTGTAGAATTTAATTTTTGATTGCTTCCATTCATACATAATGGACTTAATTTGTTCAGCAAAATAATCCCACTAGCTAAATTCCCAATGTGAGGAAGACTATCTATGAATGCTTCATATGGAAAAAAATAAGTGGTTCCTACATGAAAAATATAGTCATTGCATAATTAAGACCATTAGAGCACTTTAATCATTTTTGATCCATGTTTGCTAATACTCTCTGCAGTAACTGCGCTCATAAGTACATGATTATGTTTACATCTGCAATTGAACTTACGTGACTTATCTAAAAATAGTGCCTACTGACCAAGCAGCACAGCACATGCATATGGATTACTTACATGCATAAAACAAATAAATACTGATATTCAGATAAGGACCTAATTGTCATAATCATACAGAGATGTGAACTAGGATGAATTCAGGTGCAAAGTTTATTTACAGTTGCACAGCACAGTTGATGACAAATGCAGATATGATGCTGTCGCAATCCAGGGACTTAGTGATGAGAAAACTGGAAAACTTGGAGGATGAAATGCATGGGCACAAGAGGTATATGCGATCAGAGGGCACTAGGCAGCACTATCCAAACAGGTACCCAAAATGAAGGCTGCTGATTAAGAATCTACTCCCTGATCTTTGGTGATCATTAGGAACAGGTGTGTTGATTCAACCAGGTGACCTTGTGGTCACTGGAGGTGTTACTCCCAAGGGGTCATGACACTAATCCATACATTATGTTTTTCATTCTATGCTCTCATCATATGATGTAATGGTAAGAAATTATTACATATAATTTTTCAAATATTTTAGTTTTTTAAAATTATGTAACTGATGTTTTTTTATATGCAATGTGTTACCAGAAATGTATTTCTACCAAAATAATTACATATTGCAATTTTCCTGTTTAAACTAAAAGGATAGGAGTCATAAGACCTCCTAGAACGGGGCAAGTCTCGCCAGTGCGTGGTTAGTGTACAAATGTAGATATTAGCAGGGGTTTTAGTCCCGGACTTTAATTGAGGAATGACTATGCATGTTACCACTAATCAAAATACCAAAATAAAATATATATTTTACTAATAACATTGACAACAGCAGTGTATTACACAATATTTGTAACATTATTTCTGGCTTAACTTTTGCTATATGTTCATTGATTCATTATCAATGACCACTTGCCCAGCGCAGTGTGAAGACAGTCTGGACCGTGTCCCACAAGTACAGTATGTCAGGCAGCCATTTATGATATAAAACCACAAAACTTCACAATATCTCTTTAGGACTCAGAAGAAGCCAGGATTTGAATCCTGCATTGCTACAGTACCTTTGAAAAAGGCATTTACCATGAGTTACTCCGGTAAAAAGGATGGAAATAAACGGATTCTGGGATGGGCTCCGTCACGCCGAGACCCTGGCCAGGATAACGCGGTTAATGTTAACGGATGGATGAATGGATTTCTTTTTGATTTTCATTAAGTCTAAACTTTTTCAAACTTTGAAATTGCTTAATGCACGTATTACTTAATGAGCTTTATCCACCTCCAGTTTTGTTTTACCACGTCTTTTTTGGTAGCGGCTAAATGCAACTAATAGGCGATTTACGTGTTTTCTTCTATTTAAAGATGTAATATAACTGTAACAATAAAGTGTCCCACATAAACAATGTCTCAATTATCATTCGTAGTGATCACGGGTACCGCTCATTTTAGCGGAGATATGTCAATCGATGTGCTCTGTCTTACGCTCATTTCCCTGACCGACGTTCTGTCCTTCGATTACTCGGGTCTCCTGTATTCAAAATGGAGGCTTCCCGGCTATCGGCACGTGAACTCTTTACGGAGGGGATCAGGGCCGTTTTGGAGACATGGCCGGTGCTGCAGGTGAGACTTGTTTACGAGGAGCGCTCATCGCGCTCACAGGCTTGTCAGTTGGATTAAAAGACCTGTAGTCACTTAAACTAACTCTTTTGTTCGTCTTCGACACGGTTTAATTGCATTTTTCCTGGAAAAAAATTTTTAATGTGTATGTGCTGCAGTTAGTGTTGGTTCATGCTGTGTAGAAGTTTTCGTTCCTTAAGACATACAGTTTTATATGATCAACCTTACTGTGATTTACTCCTTTGTACAGCGGGGTATTCTAATAGTTTTAGTTCCGGATAAGTACAGTAGTAACTTGATTAAGGGAGTGCGATGTAAACCTGGGGCTTATATTATACTCATATTGCAGGGCAGCTGCTGCTATAACCATTGCGTCCTCTTCTGACAAAGAAACCACTGTTTAGACTCAGCCACGTTTTGGGTTTTGTGTGTAATGGTGCTCTGTGTGTGTGTGTGTGTGTGTGTGTTCACAGATAGCAGTGGACAATGGCTTTGGGGGCTTCTACAGCCAACAGAAGGCAGCCTGGATGGTGGACACCGTGCAACAGTACTTCCAGCAAAACGGTACCCTTTATGTCCTGATTTAATTCATCGGTGTGTGTTTGCTAGGTTTCCTTTAATGATGCTTTGATAAATATTTTCTGTAAATTCTTGTTAAGCTAGTGTGAAACTGTTTTGACACCAAATTAAATGTAGGAAGTGAAATGAAAGAGAAAAGAAGATTAGGATAACTTTTCTCGACACAATTTATTGTGTATCATGAGGGAGATACCCTCCTTTTGTTCTCACTTGTCACTTTGAGATTATCAACACCCTGACTCCCTGAGAACCCCCACATGGCACATCTATATGAGAGGTTATGGTGGTAGGCACATCTGTTCCCAAGACCCCCTGCTAAACCATGATCACACCTCATATCAAACCACAAAGGAAGGCCGGGAGAATATCGGCAATTGCCAGGCCATCTGTGTCAGGTCCCTTGTGATGCTTCTCACATCCACTGAAAGAATGAGACTCTTCATAACCTGCTGTACACACAGTTGATACTCAGCTCAGTTCTGGCCCCCTCCTGCCTTTGGTGGTTGTTGGAAATAGAAGTATGAAATCATGTCCTTCTCACTTTATTATAGGATGTTACAGTCCATGTTGCTCACACTTTTTCCCTCAACAACTAATTAGCATTTGACATGCTGAAAATGCAATAAAAAATTTACTTGTGTGTTTTGCAGCTGACTTGGAGCAGTGTGAGGTGGAAGACTTCCTGGAGGAACTGATGAACAATGAGTTTGACACTGTAGTTGATGACGGCAGTTTGCCTCAGGTCTCTTAACTTTAGCAACAAGTTTACTTGTTTGGTGTAGAAGTATTTATCTGGTTCTTACATGTGAGTGATTATCCTGGAATTGATTTTTAAAATAACTTTAAGTGGTTTACTGGACAGGTGGCTTCACAGCTGTGTCAGATGTTTCGGCAGTGTGAGCAAGGAAAGCTGTCTGAGATCAGAAGTCACATTGCCAAGCTGGAGGAGAAGAAGATCTCTGGGAGGGCCAAGGCCACACAGGCAGAAAGTCCTGCAGATGAGGAGGAAGAGAGTGAAGAGGAGCCTGAACCTGAAGTATGTCCACTGTGGGGGGTGGGGGGGGGGGNGGGGGGGGGGGGGGGGGGGGGGGGGGGGGGGGGGGGGGGGGGGGGGGGGGGGGGGGGGGGGGGGGGGGGGGGGGGGGGGGGGGGGGGGGGGGGGGGGGGGGGGGGGGGTGTTAGATAATAGTGTTCAAAAAATTACTCATTCAGTAGACAGTTTCCTCCAGAGTGACAAAGTACAGTGACTGTTGACTAGTACTTAGATGATACATTTATCCAAGTTGATTTACTGTGTTGGATACACTACACTAAACTCCCCACAGTCATTTACCTGTTTATACAACACATACAGTGCACAGTTTGGAATACTCACCTGAAATGTCTTTTTAGCATTAGGTGTGTGTGTGTGTGTTCCCATTCTAGATTACAGTAATCAAGTCCATTTTGCTGCAGCCAGGTAAAGTGAACTTCCTCATCGTGGTGTGTGTGTGTGTGTGTGTGTGTGTGTGTGTGTGTGTGTGTGTGTGTGTGATGCTCTGCTTCACAGCCTATGGAGTGTGAAGAAGCGACAGTACGACAGACTTCCTCCACGTTGCCACAAGAGCGAGACCCCACGCCCTCGTCCTCCCAAGATGCAGAGGATGGCTGGACTGTGGTCCGCAGGAGGAAGTGACAAGTTGTGCGTTGGGAGGGGTTATGGGGGAAGACGGTGTGCTGTTGTTCATCTTCAAGCCCACGATTAACATGTAGAGTGAATGGACCCTGCATTTATGTTCACCATGAGAACAATGTTGCAGACGGACTGCTGCTTTGATTTTGCCCAAAGATATTTAGTGTTAAATTTGCTGTAACTGAAAGCAGCTACAGACATAAACACTGATGGTCGCTTAAGCTAATGGAATATCAAATGTTGGCTACTTCAGTGAAGGCTGCGTAGCAAAGGTTACACCTGTATTTAAAAATGAATTTGTACTGCAAAAATCTAGTCTGCAGTTTGGTCCCTTTGTGTTAAACAATTCAACTCTTCTCTAATTTTGTTACTATTTAAATAAGACTATACTTTGAGCTGTCTGCTGCTGTTTAGGTTCATTTTATGGGCTTTTTCAGAGAAACAGTAAAAATGACATGGTTGTATGAAGTTTTGTTTTATGAAGCACTAATCTGTATATTATCAAAGTATTCGATGGTTGATCATAACCCTACTTTTTCAGCCTCTGAACTCAGATATGACACTACAGTGTAGAATGGCATGAACCTCCTGCCAGTCCTGAAATACCTGACTGGCAATTTTGCCAGATGGGCTTTCATGCTGAAAACAATGGGTCTTTGTCCAAGGGGGGTCAGTAATGTTTGATATGTAATATAGTTGAAGTGATAGCTGTGCAGTTTTTTTGTGTCCACAAAGAGGTAGGTGTATGGACTCTCAAACCCACTGCATATTCCATTTTGCAGCAGCTGCTTCCTCAATTGATTTGCTTTAAAATGTCAAAGTCTACATTGATGTTACTTATATAATAGAAGGTAAGATAAGGTCAAAACCACAGCAAAAAAGCTTTGATCATTTTGTTAGTGATGACTATAGGATGAACCATTTTATCCTACAGCACTGGTTTATGATTTAGCTTAAAAAAAGGACACAGACTTCTGCAGTTCAGTTCAGGAGCAAAAATACCTCTAGCCACCCAGTTTAGTTGATTTTCCCCAAACAAACAAATGGATTTTAAATGTTTTATTTGTAAAATGGTTTTCCTTCCTTAAATAGTTTTATTAGTGTGTGTCTAATATATATATATATATATAAAATATGTACAGCAGCATTCATCAGACAACGTGCAGTATGTATCAAAAAGTAAAGGCAATATTTTATTGCAGTTTTCCAATTTTATCAATAAATATTAAAGGCACTATTGTTGAACTTGATGTGTAACACTGAAATGACCATACTGCTAAAATCAAACAAATCATTTCTAGTTCCATAAAATGCATTAAAAATACACTTTGAGGTAAGATTTAATACCCAAATATACTTTTATAATGCTAGTACAAAGTCCCCCTCAGTACTATAATTTCAATGGCTGTAGCAGTCAGGAGTGACAGGTGGTGGTGTGCTTGAGCTTAGGACTTCAGCCAGGGATGCCGCAGACAGCGAGCTGCTGTGGCCCTCTTTTCTGGGATGTACTCCAGCATGGTGAGGAGGAAATCGCCGAACTGTGCTGCCTGCTCCAGGGGCCATTCATACTTCTCCAGCAGCACATCGAAAAGACCCCAAGGCTTCAGGTTCGTGATGTGCCGCAGGTCCCCTGAAAAACCAAAGGGACCAGCAAGCGCGGTTGGTGGCACCGCACAATTCATCCTGCTAAAGAACTACTCGTGAGAAGTGCATACTGTCTATTTTAAACATCCTTAACGGCTTGTTGGTTTGCTATATATGCTTACCTGGGGATATTTGCGATGAAATCGTCCTTGAGCTACAGATGATCAAGTTACAAATTTTTAAGATAAAGGTTCTCAACTTTGATACTGTATTTCTAGTTTTAACAATTTAAAAGAGGATGCCTACTAATTCCAGCCTTGTCTATGAAAAAGAAAATGTTCTTCATACATCTGAAAACTTTCTACCTGCCTATAAGAATTTACATTTGGGGGGGATGAAACTTTCTCTGAAATACACTGCTGAGTGTATGGTGTTAAATGATTCCTGTAAGAGTACAGTGGGACAGCTGACAATTTGTGATGTAAGACAATTGCTGACGATTCATATCGTTCTGTCAAATTCAATATACGAAGCAATACAAGTAACAAATAAGGAGAAAAATCTTAGAGACAACATTTGCAGGCATCTCTTCTTCAGTCGTACCTCTCCGGGTGAAGTACTCACGGGAATACCTTCCAGAAAGGGCAAAATAAGGTGGAATAGGTCCCAGCAACTCAATTATATGAGCAATGTGATCTGGGGGAAAAAATAGCAGTAAGTGGGACAGAGTGAACAGTTGAAGTCTAAGATCCATTAGCCCTGTGTTTTTTGTTGAACTGTGTAGCAAAAAATCGAACTGCTATATGAAAGATAAAATCTGCTCTTAGTACCAGCACTATAGTAGCTTTCAGTAAAACATTTTCAACAGCAAACTTATTGCCAGGCTAAATGGGGAAATAGTTGATCTTATGAACTTTGGAGCATGGGACTTTCTGCCAACGCAGCCTTTTGCAAAAAGGTATTATTTTAGATAGCTGGTATGCAAATTCAAATCGTGTGAAAAGGTCACCTGTTGTCCCAACAGAGCAAACAAACAAGTGCTTTAAGTTTTTAAAAAGAGCAGAAGGTGAAAAAGCTGTAGATGATTCTATGCCTTCTACTTCTACCAGGCTCTGAGTCATAAGTGATGTGCTGCCTATCCAACCATCCAATACCTCTGGTTAGGAGTTGATATGCAGTTGTGTGCTTCAAAGAATATTCAATCTACATTGTGTTTAAATGTATTAAAATTATGCTTTCCTACTACTCTTACATTAGGTATTAGTGAATTTCACGTGATGCATGGGATAAAATAAGGGATCAAGCTGCTAATGAACACAAACACCCTGGCTTCCCTTTAGCCAGGATTCTTTGTTGGTCTTTCTTGTTTTCAATGGTTGACAAGTACTTCTGGCAGGAGACTAAACACCCAAACATGTGCACATGGCACCCCAGCTCACCAGAGGAGACTGTCCACGATCTACGATGGAAACATGGAGACATTTTGCTCTGTTCCTATCTGAAAAAGCTGGGCTGTTTCCCAGCTCTTTTGCTGACATTTATATTACATTTATTTATAGATGTAGAAATTGCTTTTCTCATGAGTACAAAAAAGTGCATTTCACCAGCAGATGGAGACACGCGATTGTCAAAGTTCTGTTTGCTTAGTACAGTCATCGCTCAATTCAAAAAAATTCAACATCACAATTTCATCCAACTGTGTAAAAATGTGTATGGAAAAACAAACATAAATGACACACACATTCACATCTGCTGTGGGTGTGTGTGTCCCGTGTGGCAGCATCCCAGCCTGTGCATATGTATTGTTCCAAATGTAAGGGTCTCTCTTTCAGGGAGAGGGGTATGGTGTGAGGGATGCTTCTGTTTGGAGTTGTAGAAGTGTGTGGAGCAGTTGGAGGAGAAAAATGAAATAGTTGTATGCTTGGACAAACAGTGCACCCTGAGTCCTCACAAAAAACTATCCACTCAGTGGATTCCTGCATTATTTTGTCACCCTTCAGAAGAACTGATGAACTTTAATGTGGGAATTAGAATTACCTTGGAGCGATAACTCCGATCTGGAAATTTCTATTCGGGAGTCCCCTGGATTTCGACCACGGTCTGAAGTTCACCAGGAATGGTAAAGTATGTGCGCACACAGTGGGATCCCCATATGCGTGTGTGTGTCCTGTGCAGCTGGGTCCCTGCATGTGTGTAGTGTGGTGATCCTTTGTGTGTTGTGCTGTGTTGTGCTGTGCTACAAGGTGTGGGTTGGGAAGCATCTTTAATTTTTCTATAAGGAACAATGGAAATAGTTGTCTTTATTTACACAATTATTTTTTTCAGGAACCGAGACATGTAAATTTAGGGATGACAACCACCATTACACAAGTAGCAGTAAACAGCATTAAGTATTAACTAAATACATTTCAGGTGAGATGAATGAAACTGACAAACAAATAAAGTGGGATGGGATGACACCTACCTTCATCTCGGGTGTAGTCTTCACCTGAGTGAGGTTCAAACAGGTAATCCCCAGTGGCCAGCTCAAATGCCTGCAAGAGGACCCATGCTATATATGACCAGCCTTCCCAACAACACCAGTTTCCCATAAGTTACCACAATGGGCCACAAAGTAGAAACAAATCCACTGAGCTAAATTTTGAGAAGTTCAAGCCTAAAAAACTGGCAAAAACCAGTTATCAAATCTATACTTTTTTTCTGAAAGTGTTGCTTTGTGGTTAGTGCAATGCCAGGCTTGGCCTGAGCTTTCAAAGCTACAGTGACATTCGACAAGGAGGAGTAGTGATGACTGTTTGAGTACTGACTATTGAACAAGCTCAGGCCTCTGTGCATCAGGGGACTACACTTCCCACAAGACAACAGGCAAAACCTCTACGCTCACCATGCAGGCAGTGCTCCAGATGTCTGCTGGGGGCCCATATTCAGCCCCAATCAGGACCTCCAGCGCACGGTACTGACGGGTCTGGATGTCCTCTGTGAAGTGCTTGTGCTTTCAGAGCGAAGGGGAGGATGTTTCATGTTCCAACCAATCACTTTAACAATCCATCTTTGTATCCACTAATCCCAGCCTATTTTAATATTTAATTTGTGTAGCAGCTTTCACGTGGAGGATGAGCAGTGTGATGTAAAAAACAAAAATTCTTAAACAAAAAAAATTGAAAAAGACAAACTAAAGTGGAAACAACGCACCGACACCCCAGTATTCCAAGTCCATGTTTCCGAATTCTCAATCTAACGGGTGTTACATTTTATTACTTTTCTCAGTATCAAGAAGTCTGGGTACAGTGAGCAATATCCCAGTGCAGCCAAATCACATCAAATAAATACTGGAAATTGTTGTGTGAACGGGTGTGAAGCCAGGAGGCAGCACTGTGTCCTGCATCTGTATTCTATCTTTGCCCCGTGTGGCCCGTGTACAAAGCAGTTTGCGCTTTCCTGATTTCTGTCATTTCTGTTCAGTCACTAAGTACCTTACTAACACTTCTTTACAGTGACAGCTCATTACAGTAGGTAAAATGTTTTTTCTTTTATTTATTTACATAAATTTTGACTACTCAATGTTTGTTGCTATTTTTACCTATTAGAAATGTGACAATGTATGATACTAAATACAAAAAAAGTAACTGCATATAAACACACCAATCCATATTAATTATCTGTTACTGTTTGGTAATTAGATATTTGATGCTTAGGGTTCTTTATCACACTGAAATAGGAATTTTAGACTATTAGAGATATTTTGGGGAAATTAATTGGGGTTTCTCGGATGAATGTGGAACGAAGCATAATTTTCTTCATAAGAAATAATGGAAATAATTTCCTGATTTTTGAGTTTGCTGTATTCGAGCCATTTCTAGGAACCAATTACACTTGGATAACAGGGTTTCGGTGTACACCAAATAATGAAGTACACGAAAAAGCAATAAACAACACAACATGATGAGTGTATTGACAAATTATAAATCCATGTATAAATGGATTTACACGTAAATTAAAACTCCCTTTTTCAATCCTTTCATTTATATTTAAATTAAAACTTTCTTTTAAAGTCATGTTTTTCCTTTGTGCAAATATATACGCAAATTAAAACTTCTGTTTTGAATCAGCACATTCTTTTACAAGGTTCTCATTTGCATTGTTTTTCCGCAGCTTTTTGGAACAAAGACTAATAAGAGCAAAACAAATTAGTACATGCCTTTGTAAATATAAACAACACTAACTGAACAGTCACTAACTGAACATTTTTTTGAATCTCTTTGATCAGTGTGAGCATTCTGACCTGCCTCTGTAGGACTTTCATTGGACATTTCACTGTTATTTTTATTCACCCTCTTCATTGTGCAAACTGCAGCTTATCAGCAGTGATGAAAGGAGCACAAAATAAATAAACCTGTGCGGCGAATGCTGAACACATTGACAACTTTGTTCAGCTCACCAATAACTATAATAACTTTTAAAGTACTGAACTGGGTGGCAGTTCTCCTAAACTTCTTTTTCTTGGAAAAAAACAATTCAAATCAGTAGTGATTTGTGTTTAAATTTATTTTTACATGGATTGAAAGTTCTGCATGCAAATGTGTGTATTTATACATGGATGGTCTATCAATAGACTGATTATTTTCTGTATTGTTCAATGTCTTTCTATTTAATTTATTATTTGATGTATTGTTTCCAAATTTGTTTCTTTTTAAATTTGCTTTATGATTCATGATTAATCCTTACTTTTTTAACATGACACTCCTCATCCTCCATACTTTCAAAAACAAGTTAAGAAGAGAAAACCCTCCACTAGCTGTCTCGTGTGTAATGCGAGCAGCCGCTCACCACCCAGCAGGCATTGCCAAGGTCTGCAATCTTCACATGGATCTTATCTGCATTCTGTGGGTCCAGGGGATTGACCAGGAACTCATTAGCCCTGAAAACTGGCACACAAGAGCACGCAGTAAGATACCACACCAAGCAGAAAACTGCAAAAAGAATCACAGAGGTTCCATTTCATACATGGCTTAGCTAAGCACTTTAGCAAAACAAGGTAAAATCAATTGCAAGAGACTGCAGAGGGGTAACTGACTGTGTGGAGAGAGCAGCCAACGCTCGCTGTTCCTCTCAGTAGAGTAACCAGAAAGGGTGGAGAGCGCCGACTCTGAGGTGGGCGACAGTATGGAGCCCGACATCCCAGAGAGGCCAGAGCCTGGGCTGGAGAAGCGCATTGGGTTTTGCCCATCGCAGCTCTCACCCATACAAGAGGAGACCCATGCTGTGCCAGGTCTCCTTAGGACTCCAGCTGCCCCACTGGCATGGCCATTTCCATTCCCGTTCACAACGCAGGAGGGGCCTGGACACACAGTTCACAAAAAGTATTCTAGTCAAAGTATACTGACCAAAAAAACTGCTGTGTGTGTGAGTGAGTCTGCATGAGAAGCAAAGACAGGGGTGTCTGTGAAGCTCACAGTGTGTGGTCTGTCTGCCAATTTCTGCTCCATCCTCCTGATGCAGGCTAGCTCTCCGCTGTGTGTCTGCAGTGCCTGGAGTGTTTGAACTGTCAGAGACAAGGGGGTCTGGTAGGGATGCGCTGTCCAGTTCCTCCATCCTCTGAATGTCTAGCAGCCTCTCCTCCAAAAGCCGCTGCTGCCTCTTCTCCTTCCGCTTCAGCTTCTTCTTCTTGTTCTTGGACAGCTTGCCTGTCTGCACATGTGGGCAAGGGTTCATCAGAAACCCCAAGCAAAACATAACCTTCTCCAAGCAGCACTCAGGGTTACTGGAGAACACTGTGCTGGTGGGGACCTGTGGCACAGAACTGGAGCCACCAAACACCTTGAATCTTTTGACAGTTTCGACCATTGTACTTATGTTTTAATGCAGACAAGCTTTGCCAGACTCATCGCAGTTCTGCCTAAATACAAATTCATTCTTGGCAACTTTTTTTTAATCCATTAAAAGGTTTGTTTCCTTTTCTGTAAATTTAGGTACTTTGACATAATTTGGATTAAAATACGAGATAGAAGGTCACAAGAAAGCAGAGTAGTAAATGATTGTGCTTACAATTTGACACCCTGACACCATTTCCTGCACCAAAGTCTATTCTGGGAACCCAGTCTGATTAATGTGAGGACAGTAAAGCTGAAACTTAACCTGCCATAGAGCCACACCATTCGCAGATGACCCAGTGACCTCACGTGGCGTGAGCTGTCTGAGCAACCCTGGGCCGAGGAATTCAATCTGCTGAAGTAACTTTAGCCAGCCACTGAGCTCCGGTATGCAGCTGACGTGCAGCCCTTAAAGTCTAATATTAACATGGAGTTTAACTGAAAGCACCACATGCTCACTTTACAGATGGATAGGTCTTTTGCAGAGCCAAAGAGGCTTTTCCCACTACAATACAGATTTTTTTGGTAGAGTGAAACAACCTTACAATTCTTCTGTACAGTTTATTATAGTAAGAATTTTTTATGATTATGTTCACCTATATTTACAATAATCTTCCACTATGAAATTAGACTACATAACTGTTCAGCTGATTTTTTTTTTTACTATTCACCTTACCCTTTATATTCATATGTATGGTTGGCAATTTAACTAGACCATTAGGAGCACATACTTTTCCCATTGTACAATACAGCCATTTCTATCATTGATGCCACATAGCCACTGCAATTTAAACTCTGTCCTGCTGGTTAAAAGATACTCAGCTTCACTAGTTGTTTACCTTACAGCCCCAGATACTTTGAAAGTGTAAAGTATGAGAGGGAATCCATTCAGTTCTAAGATGAATGTGAAATGCAATCAAGTTTACCAAGTTAAACACTGGAGTTTAACAAAGAGTGACGTGGTTAAGACCCACAGCTGTCTCTGAATACAGGCACATTGGATGGAAACTCATCAGGCTGATATACAAAACATGACACTGAATAAACACATCATCCTGGCTATTTGTCTCCATTGTCCCCAGAGGTCACTTCCACTGCATTGTTTTCAAAGAGAAACTGATCTCTCTAAGAAAACTACCTGTTTTTATCATAACATGCTCAACAATAAAATGATATTTGTTCAGCAGTGTCAATATTTTTCTCAAGATTTTTCATATTTATCAAGCTCACCTTATACAGGGAATTAATGGTCATAAACAATATTTGTGTAATGATTGTAAAGCTCACGAGAAGACATGCTCGGAACAAAATAACTAAAAGCAGAAAATACCACTTGGTTTCAGATGATTTAACTCAAATTCAAGCAAAGGCGGAAAAGCATAAATTCTCTTCTGTAGAAGGCAGCCTCCTCTTAATGCAAATCTAAATGCAGGTATGCTAGAATTTATTTGTTATAGACATATTATTTACCAGGTCAGCAGTATCAATGTTTTTTAAAAAATAGGACATCTTGGCACTTTTTTTAAAATGACAATTACACTTTGCCTTAAATCACACACTGTCTCAGTAAGTACAAACAGTAGAAACTGGTTATACTGACAATAGTGTCCTTCAAACACCTAACAGATTAAAAGCCATGTGAAAATTGTGTATTTCTATTGTTAGCATAGTAATGATCTCCTAAGAGTTTAACTACAATTTACACAGGAATATGAAAGTTAATTTGCAGTGCTGTCAAACATAGCTGAGATGGATTATTTTAATTTTCACTTGTTTCTGCTGAACAAGGTTCAACATACCTGTTTCTCCCTTGGGGCGGTGCTAACTGCCATCAGAGGAGAAGAGAAGAGAAGAGAAAGGGGAGATAGGAAATTGGAACAGTTACAAAAACAGAAGAAAATCAAATTAGAAACAAAAGACAGGGCAGGAACTAGAATATCTAGAACTCATACCAGCAAGAAATAAGGATTAACAGCCACAGGAAAGGGACTAAATTGCAGTATTATTTGCATGAGTAAAAGTGAAATCAGAAAAAGAGAACAGAGTGAAGCTACCTGTTGAAATAAATTATAGTGAGTATTTAAAAGCTACAATGATAAAAATTAAGAACTTCTTTTTTTCTCTAAAAAGAACCTTAAGCTCTTAGTAATTTGCTTAATATACATTTATGAATGTAGATTATTTCTGGCAATGTTTATCTAGATATAGAACCGAATTCAGTTAAGAAGGAAAAACGAATGCTATTTCTTACTTAAATAATGCTTATTTAAAGAATCTAGTTCAAACTTCACTGATCAGCACACAACTAATGTAAAAAAAATCCCATCTTATGGGTTGATTCCAAAATGAGTCAACAAATTACAGGGCAAACCTAAGTAAGGCATCTCAGTTTCCTATGAATTCCTCAAATAAGAAACCACTCTAGTAGCAGATCCTATTTTGTTACCTTTTCCCACCAGGTACACACCTGCTCAGCACTGGGCACTGTACCTTGGCAGTACCTGCTCCTGCACATCTGTACCAGGCCTCGCACTGGGTTTTATTCCACCATACCTCAAATGACATAGCATTTGGTAAGCAATGTTTACCAGAGGAGCCCGAAGGAGGCGGTGCCCCTGTCTGCTGCCACAACGTGGCTTCAGCAGCCAGCCTCCGCACATACACCTCGTCCACATCCAGCAGAATGTTTTCTGGCTTGATGTCCGTGTGGATGATCTTGCATTTGGTGTGGAGGTAATCCAAGCCCTCCAAGATCTGTGAAGGAAAGCAGAGGGAAAAGGTACATAGCTATGGGAACCAACAGCCACATGGAGAGAGATACAGATGAACAAATGGCACAGCAGAGACAATACCTGCCGGATAATGCTCTTCACACACACCAGAGGCAGTCCCATGTAGTTGGACTTGATAATCCACTTGAGTAACTGGTGACCAAGTACCTCCAGTACCATGCAAACATCTGGCGCACAGTTCCCTTAAGGAAACAAACTCTCTCTCAAACATATTTGCTTCAAAAGACTACCAACAAGGGAGAGAGAGAACCATGTAAGAAAGTAAAAATGAAGTAGTGGATGAGAGAGGTTATGATTCCATAAGACTGCTAAAATGGGAAGTGATGCTGAGATTTAAAGATACGAACTCCATTGACACCAGATATCTTGAAGTCATCAATCAGCTGCACTATGTTTCGCCGTTTAGGATCAGCAGGGTCACTGTCTCGAACCTGAACACATCAACCATAAAAAACACAAACATATGAATGTGAGTAATGCACATAGTACAATTTTAAAGTTAGTTTTACATTTGAAACAATCCTCCACCAAACCAACCCCTACAAGCCATGTATTGCTCAACTGACAGAAGGTTTTGTCCATTACATTTTTAGCCAAATATACCAGTGAACTAACTGGAAGTTTGACTCTTTCTGTGTAATATATTCTACTTAATAGTTCATTTTTTGCTTTGGCTTTGCATAAACAAAAAGAAATAGTGCTTCAAAATCCCTGTTCTTTAAGACACTTTCCATGTTAAGCTCTTGGCTTGAATGTTTTGCTGCAGGGAAAAGGGAAAAACAACTGAGAGATTCCCAACTGTTCGCTGCATTAACTGTGTCAAGCGTCTGTGAGGGTCAAACAAATCCTTCTGTCAGTGCCTTTTTATTCACAGTGTAACAAAGTGAGTGCCAGGCATTCCCTCCCATCAAGACTCAGCTGAAATATTAAGCCAATTCAAAAGATGATATCACCTTTAGCAGTAGTTCAAAGATTCTACTTGGGCCTTTGTATATGGCTATTTTAGCATGGTTGGACTCCCTGGGGCCCAATTTAAGATAACAGACTAGTCACTGTATTATCTCTTTAGCAGCTCTATGAGCCCAAGGGGCCACAGTATCAGTGAAAATATGAGGGGAAAAAAACTGATTCTGCTATAGAAGCTCACTGTCCTGACATATGCACTAATGATAATCTTTAAGATCCTCAACATACATTGATCTCCAGTTGAATTCAGACAGTTAAATCAGTGGTATTACAAACATGAACCTCTTATCAGTGTGAAACAAAAGATCACACTCACACCACACATAGCTTGGTGATCTTTTTTCTACAGCTTTTCTTAAGGATTTATGTTAGAAATCAAAGTCACACTATGCACCACCCAAAGAGGAGAACTACTATTGCAGGTCAATTATGGGTGATATTCTGGTTGTTGGAGCACAGCAAGTCCTCTCAAAGCAGAGCCTTTACACTGACAGCTTCGCAAGCAAACAGAGCGAGACAGCCTTACAACAGGCTAGAAGGGAAGAGCGTACACATTTCAGCAATTTGATCTCATCCAAGGCCGTCTCGGTGTAGTGCTGGGCGCTTTTCACCACCTTCAGGGCCACAAAGCGCTTCCTCCTGCAGACATGCACATATTGACAGATACAATGGAACTTTATAATAAGGAGAAATCCTTTGTCCATAACATGAACTGGCAAACTCATTTTCAGTTTTTTATTATTCACTTTCATACAAAAAAACAGGCAGAAAGCAGGAAACTTGAATAGACCCTTGAGCACAACTGATGGTTCGACATGCCATATTATTTATAAGTTAATAATCTATGAGATAAATAAAAAGATAAGCTCAATTTATATTATGGTTTGTGGTAAAACAGAATGGATGGACCCCTATATAGTATTATCTATAATAAGCAGTACTTACTGAAGGTCCCAGCACAACCACACAGTGGAGAAGTGACCCCAGCCCAGCTTCCTCACCACATGATATCGGCCATTGAACAGGTCTCCAATCTTTACAGGATAGTAACCCCCTGAAACACAAACAATATGGAACAGACTATTGAACAGATCTATCTTCACTGTACAGCATCTTCAAAAACAACATGCTGAGGCAGTGACAGCATTTAACAGGTTTTTTTATGTGCTAATTCATACTTTACACTTAAAAAGGAAACTTTTTTAAAATCATATTTAAAGAACATGTAAAAGCTCTGACAACTTAACAATTAGTGATTAAATTGTTTTCAACTCCACTATATTGAGGATAATTTCATAAGGGCTCTCTTAAGATGTGTAAAAAAAAAGCAGAAAAGGAAGAAAAGGGTGGGTAAGACATAAACCTTGGTACTGTTCATCCTGAAAACAATCCATCCATCCAGCCTGATCTCCAAAAGACACATTGACAAGGCCGGAGTCTTAAGCCACAGTAGAACTGGTATACCTCTGCAATAATCAGACGGGTCTTCCTGCTCCTCATCATCTGACCCGAGCAGTTCAGGAGGGGGTGGAGTGAAGTCAGGCGGGGGTGGGCTGAAGGCCTGTGTTGGGGGAGTTTTGGCAGAAGTGACCGATGAAGTGAGAGGGTTTGCTGACTGCTTTGGAGACACACACAGCGGAGGGCTGTCAGCAGTGGGCGGAGACTCAACGGAAGGCAGTAACTGATTGGCTGGGATTAGCGGTATGGGTGAGGAAGAGGAAAGTGGTGCTGGGGGTTGGAGGTCAGGAGGACTCTGAGACAAATGGAGGAGAGGTGGTAGGGGACTGCAGGTTGGAGTGGCACTGTCTGTGTGAACTGTGAGGATATGGCACAGATCATCTGAGTTGGGACTCTGCAGCCTGGGAAAAAAATTAAACAACATTATTTATTTAGAGTAAACAATCACAGGAACATGATTCTGCTTCCTGTAACAAACTGTTTCTATTGAGATTGCAACAAGCAAATTGAATTCTGTGAAAAATTATTATTTTTATTTACTGATCTGATCAACAAAAACACCCTATTGAAATGTTTACAACGTTTTGTCAGAAAACGTGTACAACAGAACAAATTAAACCTTTGACAACCAAATCCATTTAAGTGAATAATTTAAGTTGATAATCTGAATCATTTTGGTCTCATTGGAACCATTTTGGTCCTATTCGCTTCAAAGGGACACAAGTTCAGATAAATGCATATGCCATTAAACAGATAATTTCGTTTAGTGGATAAAATTTTCCAGTCCTGTAGCCTATAGTCCTAAGTTTGTGATATCAGATAGGTGGATACACACTATGTCTGTTTGGTGACTGTAAATCTGTTAAACTGGCGCACCACCACCCTGCCATTTGTCAGTCAGCAGACAGATGTTTATGCTGTCGTTACGGAAACCACATCCTAGAACGGTGAGAATGAGGACCACAAACTACACCACATAAACCAATGACTACAAACTGTGGTATCAGAAAACTTACTGCATGTCAGATGATGTTTTTGGGTTAAAGCATATTTATTATAATAAAATACTTGATCCAAAAAAGTTCCTGATTCACATCTTCCTCATCACTTCACAAGTTACCACACAATGATCCCACAGATCCTCTGAAGTTCTTACTTCACTGCAGCCATGCTACACGCAATGTAAATGACCCATGTTATTTTATGAAGGCCAGCGGTTGCACCTCCTACGAAAATTTATATGAACTTCAAAAAGAGGTAAATAAACTTGTACATAAAAAAACTATACAGCGCTGTAGTATTGTGTAACTGACAATTTTGGGGAGGCAGAGCAAATCCTAAACACTCTTGAGGACTGGTAAATATACATAAATACCAGTAGTGTACATAAATAATACTTTACAGCTTCACATGACTGTATATATGCATTGTTCTTTGTTGCAGCTGGTCATTTCTAGCACACAGAACACAACTACAGTTAAGCATAACTGGATGCCGTATGCCTGGTCCCAAGGCTATTAAAGTGCAGTCGACTGTATTAACTTTTAAGGCCGTGACATAAATAGTCGCTAACACAACTTAAAATTCGTCAACATCTTGGCATGGGAATGTCGGTGAGGTAATATGCGAACATCCAGACTGATATCACTGTCAGCTACACAGCTTAACAAAACACTGTATCTGAGAATGACTTCTAAATTTAGGGTCCTTGTAAACCACACTGAAAGTGATAGAGCAGAAAGAGTATATCTGCAAAGAAGAGTACCAACATGGACAGCAGGCAACATCAACCACCACTGGACTTGAGGGACATGAAGGACCCAGGTTTGAATCCCACATGTGGCAATGATGAGCAAAACACTTACCCTAAATTTGTTTGAATAAAATTACCCAGCCGTTTATGGACAATAAATGTTATTTTTGTAATCTCATGAGTATCACATTCTACACAAAACTAATGAAGTGAGATAAAAATTTTCTAAAGTTTGTGTAACACACAATTCTGTATAACAGAACTGATTCTTATTTGTTTATATAAGTGTTTTCATGTTTACATTAAATCTTTGGAATACTAGTTCCAATTTACATACTACATATGGCATCAGAAAAATTTCTTTTACTATACTGTGAAGCACAACTTTAGACATTTTGTTCCAAACTTTAGTTGACGGCACAGCAGGCAGGCTAGTGTCCAGTCTTGGGTTCATTCAGGTTTAATGTTAGATTGGGGCTGTCCAGCCTTTTTTGGCCAAAGGCCACAATCATTTTTGCAAACTGGTCTGAGGGCTGCATGTGTAAAAAAATAAACAAATAAATAAATAAATAATAAAACATTTTAAAAATTGCAGATGACATACTGAATCTTAAATGTTTCAATTAAAAACAATTGTATTTTATTTCAGTGCACAGTCTGTTCCTGTGTGTATAACTGGATTATCATGCCATTGAGGAGATTTTATACTATTTTTTGCAGCTATCGTATATTAATAATTTCACTAACGTACTTGTGGGCTGCATTACGCAAACCAGCAGGCTGCACACAGGACATTAGTGTGAAATTGCACAGATCTGATGTGCCATGTAAAAGGGGCCAGCAGTATAACCACACAACATTGAACAACTATGATGATCGCAATGACTAACAAGCTGAATGGGCAACAGAGAAATGAATGTGAAAAATTCACAACTAAATAACTGGCTTTTAAATAGATAAAGAAAGATCTTTATGTATATAAAAAGTGTCACGAAAGTTTTGGACTGCTGAAATGACACCTACTGAGAGAGCATAATGCCTGTATGAATAAAACAACATTATATCGTACATTCTCTTCCAACTCTTACAATGAACTTGTTTGACTGGCTTACAGTACCAAGGAAGCACAATGCTCCCGTTTTCTTTTACAGATAAATCATCTGATGTGCACAAGGGGAGTGTTTCTTTCCGAAATTCACTAAGCTGTTCGTTAGTGAGTTGCACTTTTTAATGGATGCCGGA
Source organism: Arapaima gigas (assembly GCA_900497675.1). Classification (NCBI taxonomy): domain Eukaryota; kingdom Metazoa; phylum Chordata; class Actinopteri; order Osteoglossiformes; family Osteoglossidae; genus Arapaima; species Arapaima gigas. Next base: position 375,781 of record UFQX01000268.1, on the reverse strand, counting down.
GGGTGACTCACTACAATATTAATATCAGGAAGACAGATGGCCACGGGTCTGTGTCTCTCTGACAGGAATAGCCGCGCGAAACGTGGCCGTGGTGCTGAAAGCTCTTTTACTTATTTTTAATGTTAAACTACACATTCTCTCTCTCACACACACACACACACACACGGTGCCCTCTGACTCCTTCCCATGAGAGCCGCCTCCTGCTTGGCCTCCTACACACGGCCGAAGCGGCCGAGCGCCGGACCTTCTGAAAAGACCACTCACTCGATGTCCACGGCGGGCGTGGACACGTTCACGACAGGCGCTCTCACGGCGCCTCCTTTGCGGTGTTTCTTGTTCTTCTTCTTCTGCCTCTTGCTGTGGCCGGAGTTCGGGTCGCCGGGTCCACTGGACACTGAGGGGTCGGAGAGACACAGCACAGGATGGTCACTGTCTCTCTCGCGCGCGCGCACAAACACACACACACACACCACACAGTTGCACCCCCAGAATGGAGTGGTGAGCCGGGGTCCGGGCCCTCCACCCCGCCGCGGGCAGCCCCCCCAGATGGACCGAGCTACACGCCGTTAGCTACATACAGGTTAGCCAGCGCGGGACAGCACTTCACACAGAAAGTACACTCACTCTCAGATCCGTGTCGAACTCGCTCGTTCTCGACCATCGTTTAATTACTCCTCTGCTAGTTGTCAGGGAGAAAAAGTGTTTTTTGGCGCGTTCGAGAAGTCTCACCGTTCATGGATATCATGAGGGCAGCTGTCACCAAAGCACCCTGGCCGGATTTAGAGGCGCGCACGCGCAGTCGCCACCTCGGCACAGCTGGTGTTTCGGCAAGAGCTCCGCGGGGCGACGGTGGGACAGGAGGACACAGCTGAAATACGGCGCCGTCACTGAGTACGTGAATGGCATCGGGAAAAAGATGTGTTTTTGATGATTACAGTTTGGCTTAACTTTCCTCTACAGTAATGAACACACTATTAAAATAAATTGCGCAGTACAGTGAGGCGGCCACACTTGGAAAATATAACCTAAACAAATCAGTTTGCTAAATTTCTTTATATCCAGACTCCTGATGACTTCATAGCGCCACATTATTTAAATGATATCTCACACACACACACACACACACGCGTATGCCTACTTGGATTATAAATAACAGACCACAATTTAGTTAATGCAGTGTTAAATTATACTTTATTTTCCCCATAAAAATCCTTCAGTTTCTCATTTTGGCTTCCAATATATCTTCAAATGATAGATATAGCCAGTATTTGCAACAAAGTTCATTGTAAGAACAGGTTCTCAATTATATTTACAGGCACATATACACAGTGGTTATCAAACTATACACATTACAAATACAAAAGAGTGTAAAACATAAGGCTGGGGATCTCTTCATTCATTTGATTATTCATAATGACCAAAAAGGGACATGTAACTTTCGCAGCTCCAAAGGTCTGTTTTGATGTTTTTTCCACACATCCTACAGATGCCACCAACATCTAGCTGTTGAGTTACGTAAAGTAGACCGTGAAGGAAATGCTAAATGCTGGGTGAGGAACTGATCATAGAACACACTGTAAAAAGACCTGTTCCAGAGGTCAGTCCAGTGGTCTATTAAAGAAGAGAAAATAAGCTACCCGGTGTGCGATGCCAACTACAGACATGCACTGACATGTGTGCACACGTACACACTCACAAATGCCCACACTACTAAACACCTGTAAAAATAATTACACAATGTACAAAAGCACACACATATACTCAAACCAATCAAATCACAAACATGCAAGAAAAAAAACGACAAAATCAAGACTACATCAAGAAGCAAAGCAGTTAATCACACAAAGAGGCAAGCAGGAACACCAGCACACATGTGTGCACACACACCTCATTTATTCACAGTAGTGTGAAGTGGGGTTTGGTGTTTTTCAAAATGGTCTAGCTTGTACCGGTCACATCCTCAAGAGTCACTGTAATGCCTCAGTGCACCAGAGCAAAACACAGCAAAGATATACAACTGTTAAAATAAATACTTTTAGAATTTACAGAGTTAAGGAAGTGTTGAGGCAGAACAACATCCAACAATTAATGTGTGAGAACAGTTGGCATGGGGTCCGATTGTATCTCCTACCAACTCCTTTAACTGTGTGCATGGGACCAGAACCATGTTCTGGACCATCTCCAAAACACCTTAACTGCAGATGTCCAATGGAGACAACCATTCTGAGACCATTCCACCGGCACATCAGCTTCCTGTATAACAACTTTACACACTTACCAGAAATTTGCAAAAACGGTCAAAAAGACTAATAAGTCAAATTATTGAAGTCTTTTTCTGCTATGGGTTAAAAACATTAAAACTAAAGTTTACCATGTACCAACCAATTAATATTGCCCATGTACATTAACTACAGTAGACATTATAAATTCTTGAAAAATCCAAGTGACTGTGGGGGGGGGAAACATTTTTCTACAGATTTGCGATCTGATAAAGTTTAAGCCTACATCAACAGTAAAGCTGCTGATCGAAGCAGCCATGAAGCTAAAAAATTTTACCACAGCAAAACCACCTGTCATTTCCATTCACATCAGTATGACAACCAACAGTTGGATAAAAAGACCATGAAAGTATTTCCACCTTTTGTTATTTTACACCAAAAATGCCATTGACAAATTCCACCAGTTTTGTATGCAATAAGAACATTTTAATTTTAATTAGTCATTGTTTCAAAAAGCTCATAAGTAAAGGCACATGTGGTAATAGTATATAAATAGGTACTATTTACAGTAAATAAGTTAGTGTCTATACAGTGTCTGTTTTAGACCACTTCCCCCAGATGGATCCTGGGTGCATCAACCTGCTTGCTCTCTGATAATTTAGTCTGTCTAAAATCAAAATTACAAACCCTCAGTAAACATTCCAGCCCAGTCCCTACTTCACATCTTGTTTGCTGGTACAATTTTCCTCTTAACGCAAAAACATTTATTGCTTCCATTAGATGCTGAAGTACTTCTATACTTATATTACATTTAAAAGCAATGGTGACACACAAATTAATACTGCTAATTTCAGACTGGCTTTGAGAAAACCAGTCTCCAGACAATAAATACAGCTGAAAGAATAGAATGTGCTTCCCTGTCAGTTCAGTTTAAGGTTTTCTTCCAACCGAGCAAATCTTGGTTTATATCGGCAGGACTTCCACAAGGAACAAATATTTACATTCTACACACAAGTGCATCTTGTTACTAGTGTGCAAGTGAGAGTTTAAAGCATAAAACAGTTACTCTGACATATATACCCATTAACTCAGATGTTAGCAATTAAAAAAAGCAAAAGTTATTCATCAAAAACCCCTTGGAAGAACAGTCTTAAAAGCAGCTTTAAAAACAACAGGACCTGTTCTACAGACAGCCAAACAGGCACAGAGCTTGTGAGGAATATTTCAGCACAAGTTTTCACATCAAGATATTCAACAATTGAGTATGTTCATAGACTTGCAATAATAAGTAACTTGCAAGGCTCCCCGACCGTTAGAATCAAGGATTTGCACCAAGGTATTGCAAATAATTGAGTCATGAAGCCCTCTTGTGTAAGTTCCATCAAGAAGTCATGGCACGGAAAGATGAGTCACAGAACAGTTCACCTACTGTGTTGACACTGCCAGTACAGAAACACAGCTTACAGAGAACACACACCGCAGTATACATGCACACGCAAAAACACACATGCACAAAGACAATACTTGGAAGTCAGCATTTCTAGTGCTGTGAATTTCAGTATCTTTGTAAAGTTGAGTCCACATTTTCATAAATTTTGTCCCAGTTCAAACTCCTCTTCCCTTTGTTATGTTCAATAAAACCATAAAACCCCTATAGCAGTATTTGTGTGGGATCAGGAATTGTGCGCTCCAGTGTTTGAGAGTGAACGATTCTCTGTCTGTGCAAGCTTTCTGTGAGGCCTCATGAACCAGCCACGCCTCAAATGGCACTTAGAGACGAGTCCCTGTCAGAGCGGCCCAGGGGTCACAGGTCAGTCACTTTGTTCTCCACCAGGGCAGCAACCTGCTGTAAACGGTAGGCCAGCTGCATCTTCTGTCCCATGGCATCCTCTTCCAGAGCCATGATGACCTATGACAAAAAAAAAAAAAAAAAATACAGTGACAATTTCTTTTACAAATACAGGTGTAAATTAAGATTAGTAATGCAGTTTGTACTTTCACAATGGCTTTAGAGAGCTTACAGTGCTGGCTGGGCTGCAGTCAGCTGTGAGATACTGACCTGGTCATAATACTTGTTGATATACTTGTAGAGCTCATGCAGAGCCACCAGTCCATTCATCTCTGATGCAAAGCTCTAAAACACACAACCAGAGAATGTTACATTCAAATTCTTACAATGGATCTGGCATTGGTGATTATTTTTTTGCATATTAAAAAGTCACAGGTAAACAGTGCTCAGAAGTCTAGGTGACAATGTTGTGATAAGGATTCGTTATAGTTCATAAATAATCACCTGTATATATTTACTTTTAAACCATTGGAAATAACCGTCAACACACATTTGACACTGAAATTTAACTCGAATTAGGAAACAAACAACAGACCCAGCTAATATAACCAAAACACACAATGAACTCTCATCTTATTCATTCTTCTCACCCCTGACAGCTCGGTAAGAGTAGAGTTCATCTCTTGGTAGCAACCAGATGCTGCATTGTGGATGTCGCTGTAATACCTGTTGGGTACAAATTGCAGCACACTTTAGAAGAGACAGCAACTACAGAGCACATTATAATGTTTCTACTGCAAAAAAAAACACTGCAGGAAAAATATTAATCCTGATAAATATACAAGGGGGACATGTGCAAATGCTACATATTCACAGATTTTACAGTTCTTGACAGGTGATACACATCCACCTACAGTAAATGATCATATGATTACTATAAAAAAAGGTTTATCTGTCTAATAAACAACGTTATACATGTTGCAATGATGCTACTCATCAATTCGGCACTCCCACTTCAAAAACTTGACAAAATAAGTTTTCCTTATCAACCTGAACTACACCAGAGCAAATCTAGTACTCAAGGGACCAAGTGAGATGTCATATTGAAAAGGTGTATTGCAGGACAATTCTCACCTTTCTACTAGCTGTTTGTATCGAGGGATCTCTCTGGCATAGAGCAGTTTGTTCACTGGGGAGTCCTGTGCAACACAGAAATGGCATTTTTTCATCTTAACCATTCACAACAGCCAATTACATACAACAATTGAGGAACAGACACAATCCAACCCCGGAAGGTGTAGGTAAGCAGGTAAATAAGTAACTGATCCAGAGTTACTGGTTGTAGTAACATAAATCAGACTGATGCACATCACCCATGACAAGAGGAGAAGAGATGAGACACAGACCCGGCCCACTTTGTGCTCAGATGTGGTGCAGGAATCGATGAAAGTCTGTGCAATGACTGAGAGCACTGCATCTACACTGTCAGTGACCTGGACATCAAAGACAAACTGGGGGTTTTTCAAGATGTTCACCCAAAATCGCAGGGGCAGGCTGAACAGAAGACAGATGACAAAACAGAAGACACTCGATGAAAATTTTACCATATTTACTTAAGTGGGAGACTGGTCTTGAGAACATATATTTTCCCCTCTACATGCATAACTGTATTTCAAACATATAGCACATTATAATACTTGAGTAACAAATAAGTTTATAAAGCAGGGTGATTATAGCTCAGTCCCTTGTGTTTATACTGAACACGTTGAACCAAAACTTAAGCATATCTTAAGCACAAGTTCAGTTCCTTATTCTCTAATGCACTATACCCTAAAGTTCATTGTGACTGATCTATTAAAAAAAAAAAAAAAAAAAAAAAACCAGATTTATGAGTAACAACATGAGGTTCACCTGTTCGTTTTCCAGATGTGCACAGTCTCTGGGTCCTCAATGCCATGCTTCTCAGCCATGTCATCCAGGAAGTCAAAGAAGTACCTGACAGCAATGGGTGGGGGGCGCTTGGTGCTCAGTATAGCCACAAACACATCATCCACAAACTTCTGCAGAGTACCCTGTTAGAGAAACAGAAGGACAAAGGTTATTTACAGTGTTTGCACATGTCCAGTTTAAAATATATTCTTTATTAAAATGCAGGGCTGTTTCTTCTTTTAACTCTTGATTATATTGTTTAGTGATTTGGCATTATTCAATTTGTTCCACTTCTTTTTATCCCTTGCTGTTAAAACAAACCAGCCAGAAAGAAGGTCAAAGGTGGCACAACTGTTGTCATTATACAGTTACAGCAACTGCAAAGCACTCATCTAATGTATGGAAAAGAGGGTTTTGACCACAGACAGGACAGCAGACCTGGGGTCCCTCACCTTCATGGAGAGCAGGCGTGTGAGGTAGATCTCAGGAATAGCCTTTGCTCGCTCCCTCTCCCTCATGCTGCTCTTGCGATGCTTGGGGATTTCTGGGTCCTCGCTGGATTTGACCAAGTGCCACAGGCGGAGCCCCTCCTCCTCCTCCACCTCCAGCATGGGAGTCTCTGTGGGGCACACAGTGGGACACACTGCTTCATCTCACACACACAAACACACAAGCACATTGAGTGGGGTTTCTGCTGTGCACAGGTATGGGGCACTCACTTTCTCCAGTCTGGTAGACCTGATTGACACCCAGTTGTCCAGAACCCTGTGAGCGGGGGATGAGAGCTACAGTGGCCCCATCTGGCACCTAAAGTAGAGACAGACAGAGTGATGGGGGCAAATGGATTCAGCTGGGATTTCTCTCCGTAAACTGTGCAAACAGCCAGGCCTGACCTTGTAGTGCTGCAGTGTGTTGAGCCTCTTCCAGCGGCCCTGAACAATTGCCGTGACGTCATCATCAGAAAGAGTCAGGTGACCTGCTTGTCCAGATCGCCACTCTGAAAAATACCCAATGTAACACCACTGCTAATCCTTACAATGTTACAAGCAAAAAAAGCACCAAATCATTCAATCCACTCACATACACTGATATTGAAAAATAACTATATTATTTATCTCTATAAAGATTAATGACCCTGAAACTCCAGCAATTCCTGAACGTAATTAATTCTCATATACTGTACTTAATCTGCACATTAACATTTGTGCCACAGTGGGGTGGTGTTTCATCAAGAAGCAATGGTGGAGATCATACCCAGATCTAAGGAGTCTGCTGAAGGTCTCTGGGAAAAGGGCACTGCTCTGTAGGTCTGATCCAGGATCTTCTCCTTCACCTGGGTAATAGTGTCTATGTCCAGAACCTTCACTGGCTGCACTTCTGCACCATTATTTATCAGCACCATTAGGGTCTTCAGCACATGATGGTTTTGCCCAGGGCAGTAAACAGTACAAAAAGAACATAAAAATAACACTAAGCATTATATGTTACACAAAGAAATTGGCTACACATCATTGCTTTGTATCCACACTCTGTGATCCAATGGCTAAAAAAAACCCATTTTAGAATCTGTGGGGGGTGGGGTGAACAGGAATGGTGGCAGGACTGTGGGAAGCAGGAGACAGAGCCACAGCAATACAGAGAAATGCTGGAGGTGGAGCCTGTGCAGGAGAAAGACATGCAGGAGGCAGAACAAGTAAAAGAAAGTCAAGCAAGAGGTGAGGCCAGTGCAGCACAAAAGGGAGGTGGGGACCAGTGCAATATAGCAGAAAGTTGAGAGCAGGTTGGGAGCCAGCACCAGTTCAGGAGACAAGGCTGTGAAGTGAACAGAAAAGAGTGAGGTATTTTTAGTTCACCAACACAGGAGACGCCAGAGAGACAGGACCAACGGGTAGTACTGACCATAGAACAGTACTCAATGTCCTCCCTCAGCAGGTGGCTGTCATTGAGGGTCCGCTTGGCCTTCCCTGTTACGACGTCCACCGGGCCCTTGTCCACCTGGTACTTGATGGCCCGGTAAAGCATGTACAGAGGCTCTCCTGCTACTTCCTGAGGTAGGAGGTCAGGGTGGTGGTTACAGGGACAGTGCTGTCACACACAGGCACTACAGTCATCGATTGTTTCACTCCCTTCTGCCCTGTGACTCATTCACAGACACTGCGCACATTGTGCAAACATTATGCCAGCTCATTTTAATTGTCCCTTCTTCTAGGCAAATTTTCATTTTTATTATTAGTGCCACCTTGGTTTACTGAATTTTAAATTACTTGGTATTAATATCTTTTAAAATAAAGTGGCTGTAATTTCAGCACCACTTTGTTATGCACTGGCTTCACAGCACTAACACAATGGCTACAATGTGACCAACTAGTTTTGTTCAGAACTCCAGTCACTTTTACTTGTAAATAACAATCAATGGAAGTTTAACACAGATGGGCCTAGATTTTTTGCTTTTCATTTTTTGTAAAAATCTGTGATACAGGTATAATAAAAGTGGGAAACAAAACGGTAAAAATACTGTATGCCTCACACCAGCATGATTACAAACACCAGACAGGAGTTGTAAACACTGGACGCCAGCAGAATTAAGACTCCCACACTTATTCTGTTTGGCTGTTTTACTGATATCCATTAGCTCACTGGGTAACAGGCATTGCTACAGCTACAACCACCAATTTTAGAAAATGCGCATGTGAAGAAAATGTAAAGAAAAACTAATTAACTGAAAAATATTTGTATCTTTGAAAATTCATGTTCACAGTGTATACCTTGAGGAGCCACTGTACTCAGTTGCTTTGACATTTACATTTTACGCGAGTCGTTTTAAAACAGTACATAAATGAAAATGAACAGTGTTGTGTGGAATGTTACATAAGATGCAAATGGTGAAGATGATATATTTCATCATCTCCCACACTAAGGAAATGACATAAAAATAATACTGGCATCAATTTTTCTCTTCCAGGCTCCATTCAGACTGCACTATAAATGACAAACAGATCTGATCAAATTTTATAAAAATTTGCAGAAGTAAAGAAAGTTAGAAAGCAGGCAAACATTTTTCCAGAGCACTGTAAACCTTGTAGTATGGGGAAATAAATAATATGAGAAATTTATTTTCATATATATTTACATGAAAGGTCATTCTGGTACCAAAGGTTGCTGAAAATAATGTACAGGCTAATGCATAATAAGATCGTGGACACAGTCTTGCACAAACCTTGAGGAAAGAGTAGAAACAGATGGACATCCAGTTGGTCAGCATCTTCTCCACCACTGTCTCAGTCCTTGGGGAACAAACAAACAGAGGTATGGACACTGAAAAATTAAATCCAGCAGTGGCCACTTATAGTTGCCATTGTTTCTCCCTTTTGCTTTATTAAAGTATAGTGCAATACCTGCGCAGCATCAGTTTGGGGTTCTTAGCCACATACTGCTGTACCAGGTCTCCTAGTAGCGTCTTCATGACATCAGTGAAGTACTCAAGCTTGTCATGTAGGGCCATGGTGAGCAGAGAGGCCACATGACCACGATCCCTCTGGGAGAAGTTCTGCTGGGCCTCCAGCGTGTGAATGAACTGTGGGCACAGAGGGCAGCACTAAATCACTGGGATGAAATGGCACATATCCTCTTCAGGAATCGCACATGTCTTTAGGAAAGAACTTCTAAAAGTAACAGGGACATTGTTACAGTGCATATGTAGAGATAGGCAAACATCTTCAGTGTGTGAGCAACATACAAGCCTCACCCTGATGAGGAAAAGGCGGTTGTTAAGTAGGTTGTTGAGTTGCGCCAGGCCTTGCTCCACGGTCTGCCTGCGGGTTTCTGGCAGGTCCAGACTCTGGCTCAGTGGTGCCCCCCTCTGTCCAGGGAAAAAGACCCTCTCGGCGTAGGTGCGGTAGTCCAAGAGAGGAAGCCCTGGGCCACCCACATCATTGCTGAGGTCCATCATCTCAGTCATTAGATCTGATAAAGTAGTAAAGGAAAACATACCTTTCTATAGTAATATGAACTAAACTGTCATCACTTACACACACACACACACACTTTACATGATGTGATTTAAAAACGTTTTTAAAAATATGAAAATATATACCCTTTTTTATACAATGGTCTTGTTACTCTGCACCATGGCGCTGTTAACGTTTTTTATTCTGTACAATGGTTTGTATTCTAGGACAGACACACTTTAACCAGTTTTGTCCCTCAGTGGTGTCAATCTGGCTAAATATAGTGAATTAACCTGGAAACAACAACATTTACAGATAGGGACGTAATCTAGTAATCATCTACAGTCAAATATTTCTTAGTAACACTACACAATGCCCATAACAGCATAGTGTCCATGCGTTTTGCAGTGATCTTTTGAACTGTAAATCATAACCATTCCTGAGCAAACTGTCAAAATGTCGGTTTTCAAACTAAATGTTGGCAGTGGGAAAGCCGCTGGGATAAGGCTGCAGAGGCTGTGATAGATAGACTGAATGAATGCAAGTTAAAAAGTTCGTTTTTGCAGGAACCAGTGTTTTCCCTATAAGAAATAACAGTAGTTCAAGTGACATACTCTTGTGAGAGGAAAAATTAGTTTATCAGTGATTAAACAGAATGAACTAACCCTCTTAAATACTTAAGTCATAAATGATTATTAAGGAAACACAACTTGGCTCCTCTTCAAAATTAATAACATTTAAGACGAGAACCAAAAACAAACAAAAAACAAATTCTTTTGTTTTCTTAATTATTCTTTGTTTTTCATTTAGACCTCTTAGGACCTGCAGTTTCTTCAGTATGAGCAATAACAATAACTTTTAAATTTCTGCATCCATTCTAGTGCATACCTTACATTGTATATTCCAACACTGGAATGGACAACAAATAAAATTCTCTGAACTGTAATCACAGCTGTCAGCTGTCTGGGTCCCACCTGTGAACTCTTTCCTGCACTGGTCACCCACGTTGATTTCCAGGGTCTCCAGCTGAACAAGCACTTTCTTATAATCTCGCAGAGCTTGCTTACTCTTCCTCCTGTTCACAAAAAAATAGGCATTCAGAGATATTCCCTGCCAATGGACATAAACTGCTGCTATGCTCCATGTTAAAACAGTTTTACCTATTAATCAAAATACAAGGTATTCGAGGTACAATACCAGAAAAGTATACAAACTGACACCAATTTTTGACGTGCTTGCACTCGCAACAAATCAATAATAAATAAAATCGTAATGTCAAAAATAAAATGGAAAGATGAAAATTGTCCAAGTTTTTTTAAATGATTTCCAGAAATTCTAGTAAGTAAATTAGCATCTTAGAGGTACCTAAAACATGTATACATTAACATCTTTTAATGTACAATGTAGAGAACCTGCACAATACATGTATGATGCTGTAGTGTAATGACAGCATCTGTGGACAACTATACAAAAACATATACTACCACACGCTTGAGTTCTTATAGCTGATACTATAGATAAAAACGATGAAAATTCATTATAAAATTGCATGTGTACCTGCACAGTATGACGGTGTGACATCATAGTATAATAACTGTAAAAGATGAACGCTTTGCAGTTTAATAATGGTATAGATAATACATAGGGTGTTCCACTTAAAACTGGACCACTTGCATAGTAAAATCAAGAAAGGACCCCCCCCATTCATTTCTGAAATGCTAAATGCACACTCTTACAGAAGACATTGGAAATGAGATCCTTATGAATCAATATATTTCTGCTGAGAAGCCAGACACACATTTTGCCCCGTCTGCCTCCTTTAATTCTTGCACAAGTCACACAATCCGAATTCAATTTGAGACAAAGTATACAACAGCATGTACTCGGTTTCACACCTGATTGTTCCAATCAAATAGATTTCCTTCGGATTTGCTGTAATCCTCTGTTAAATATCGGCCACAACCACTGTAGTCCTACACCATTTTGCCACAGATCCTGTCGCGCGTCAGTACGCAGCTAAGTCCTGTATTGCACTCTTTGCTGGAATATTGGCATTAGGAAACTTCTCAACAAACATTGTGCACGTTTCTTTAATTGATTCTGTCTGCACATAGCCAGCAACAATGGCACTACAGTCGCAAGATGGGAGAGCATCTATTACTGAATCACACAGATCTGAAGCGGGCAGGTTTTAAGTGCAACACCCTGTACTGCGGTCAGAAATAAAACAAAATGAGTCAAAAACCACTGAATTCTTCAAAACTTGTTACTGTACAGTGGACTACATACTTAGAAAAAAGTCCAATTTATGACCTGGCTGTTGGCCCCTAACCCAGTTGTAAGCCAAGGACAGTGTGTATGTGGAGGAGTGACTTTGGGTAAATGCACATTTTACCATGTGTTTTTGGAAGCCTATAAATGCTACTTGAAGCCACACAGTGAGTCTCAGATGGTTATCCCAATACATTTAATGCTTTTGCACCACTAAAAGAGTTATATGTTTTCATTGTAGTGTGCTGACTAGCGCAATAATGATCTTACTATGTTACCGTGGTGAGTAGCTGGAGATGTCTCTTACAGTGGGAAGCTAGGTTATGAAGAGCAACTGTTTTCACCCACCTGTACATGAGTATAATGACCAACACAATGAGCACCACCACTGCAGCTCCTGCTGCTAAGCCCACCTGGGCTGCAAGGGGGACTGTAGAAAGCACATCACTGTCATAGTGCACCAGACCCAGGTCAAACTTCAGCTTTCCCATCACCACCTGCAACAGGAACCTCATCTCAAATTCTGATACCACCGCAAACAACTCAACTTCAACACACAGAGTTTGATTCGGTTTTTATGTAGTAGAGATATACACGCAGGCTTGGAGGTGAATCGGAGTTGTCCAGGCGCTGTGGCTGGTTTTCAGGAGGTTCACAGTAAAGATGAGTGCTGTCTAGTGTTTTGACGTCACACTTCCCGACTCCCACCCACGCAATCACTTCCTCTCGGGTCATTGCCAAGGTGAGCCCTTCACCCTGAAGATAACATCAAAAGGTAATCATTACTCTCAGCGTACACACGTCAGCTTCATGTGGCACAATGGGAACACACAAGACAGCTAAAGGTAATAATGGGCTTGTACTTGTTTTGGTGGGTTAACTGACCTCTACAGCTATGACCCCTCCAGGTTTGAAATGATACGGCTGTTCAGGCATGTCACGGTTGAGGCGGTGTAGGACAGGATCAGGGTAGTATTTGAAAGGCTTGCCCTTGATGCTGGCAAAATCCACTTTCACGTTATCTAGTTCAAACCACACTCCAGTAACTCTGAGGTCAATTGGGACAGAAGGTGTCAGACAGGTCATCTCATCAGGCAGGACATCAGTACATGGTTCCTGTATCTGAAAGAAAGCAGAAATAAAACAGTGACTTGGCTTAAGAGATGTTTCTAGATGTTCATGCTAGATAGGACCATGTCTGACTGCGACAGACAAACAAGGAAACGATTTCACCTGAGATAAATGGGTATGCTGATACCCTGTCGCCAGTGGATTCTTATCTATGAATGGAATTCATTGTTCCATAACCAAAATCACTGAGCATGTGGCCCTGACAGAGTGGGGAAGGTGATCCTAGGTGAGCTCGTATTCTGTTCCTCCAGATTTTCAGTGATTAGACATGAGTGCCGTCTCTAAACAGCTGGTGTACCTTTTGAATGCTGCTGTTGAACAAGTGAGGGTTCCTTTGTGTTAGCTGGCTGAATCTCCTCCTCCTCCTCACGACATCTTCAGCTGGCTCCACCAACACAGATATCATTGGCGTCTGAACCACATCCAGGTTCCTCCCAGTCACTTTAATAGCGCGTCCACCACTATGAAGCCAAAGATCACATGACCATGTATAACTGTGCTGTTTATCTGCTTTTGAAATGAATGTTACATATAGCAATTCCTCAGCCCTCTAGATATGTTCTTGAAAAATGGAGCACTAAATAAAAAAACTGCACTATAAAATGTCATTAATACAGTATATTGCAAAAATGGAGTTTGACCACTGTGCAGGTGCACAATAAAAGAAAATAGTTATACCTTTAATTATAGCAATAAAACACAAAAAAGTATTTTAAGGATATTATAAAATTAAAAATAATTGTTTGCAACTAATTAAAATAAGGTAATTATCAAATTACTCAAAGGGCTAAAATAAGAATGCCATCATCAAACAGCATTATAGGAGGTATTGCCAGTTGAGGTATTACTGTACTATAATTTACATCTAGTGTGGCAGCCTGCATCTTCTGCATGCATACAAAACAACTTCATCTGTAAAAAATATCAAAAACACTATTCACACACTGGCCAACAAATATCAACCATATTAAATGTCATGTAAGAGACAGTGAAATACATTTTCATTTAATGACACTTTTTAGCATCATAAAGTTGCATATTTGCTTGTTAAGTCATGGCTGATCTACAAAAGTGCAACAATGGGAAATTTCACAAAAAAACCCAACCTTTGGTTAAACACGAAATTTGCGACATTTTTGTAAATGATGACAGACAGAAACAATGTATCATACTGTCAGAGTTCAGTATACTTACCCGTAGAAACTTTCCACAGGTTTGGCATCAGTGATGACTGGATCATCTAGGTACCTGAAGAGCACATCTCTCACAACCCTCTCTGCTTTACCAAACAGCACCTTCACCTGCATTTCCGTGGTCTGATTTACAGGTTGGGTTCGGCAGACCAGCTGAGTGTCATTAACTTCCCCCACTCTGAAACAGCATGGAAATAATGACAAAGCTAATGTGGTAAAGTTGTCAAACATAAAATGTATAAATATACAAATAAAATGAAGCTATAAAAACCAATAGTTGCCTCTGAGTTTTCAGTGGCACACATGTCACACTTACACGCCACAAGGATGGACACCCACATAGGCAGCCAGGTCGACTTTCTGTCCTGTGAGCAGGTGGGACCCCTGAACTGTGATGGCGGTGCCACCTGACACTGGACCCTTCTCTGGGATTATTCTGCTGAGTTGCGGGTCCTAGGATGCCGTGCACGCGCGTGCACGCACGCACACACACACACACACACACACAGAGAAGAAAATGTTTAGCATGTTTAAATACTTATAAAGATTAAACTGACATTATAGACTTACAAAAGTCTTCTTGCAGTTCTCTCTGGTGTTCAGAAATTGAAGTAAAAAATAGCTGTTCCATTATTTCCCTGATCAAAACTGATATCTACTGTAAGTTTTAAAAGGTGCCCGAGAAAGCTGTTCTTTGGCAAAACCACTGGGTAGCAATTATAACAGAAATGCTGTCCAGGTTAATAAACGGCAACAAGACACGCGGGACCTCTACTCTTCACCTAGCGGCTTGACAAGGGAGAAGATTAAATGTTAAAACAAGGTCAAAGGTAAAGGGTAAAGGATGCATCTTAAACTTAAAAGAATAGCACATAAGCAACATCCAAAGCCTGCTTTACCATAATACTGTGTGCTGATGCAAGTGTGTATAGGTGTGTTTACACTTCTGTGTTTACCTGATATACAAATGTCTGCAGGGACCGACCAGGTTCAGTCTCACCTACAGTGACCATTACTGCACCACGAGTCTCCTGCAGGCTGGGCTGCAGCTCACACACAACCCTGAAGCACAAATACACACAACACACACTGTATACAAGGCTGTAATGTGTGTGTAAGACAGTGTAGAAGCATTGCTACCATAAACATGTCACTTCAAACTGTCTGAATTGGGTTTATTCTAGATGTGCCCTGCGTGATACAGACAGGTATAGTGTTTGAAAGCCTCATTGGAGGTTCACAAACACCACAGTGATGAGTCAACAGAACTAAATTTCTTGTTCCAACTTCCACAGGAAGAGTCACTCGGTAGAAATGCCTGAGTTTGAGTGCTACCTGGTGGAGATAACATAGGCCTCAGGCTGTGGGACACAGCGCACTCCAGCCACAGTCATGCCCCCCTGGATGTCCTCAAACCGCTGGCCCAAGTTGGAGCCCCAAATCGTCACTAGTATTCCTCCCTCCAGGGGCCCGGTTTGGGGCTGAATCTAAACTCAAGACATAGACAACCTGGTTACGTGCAGGAAAGAGCAGAAGTGGCTAAAGCACAGAGAGGGTCTCCATTAACTTGCAACACCCATTGTGCCTCAGGATGATAAGTGATATGATCAGATTTTTTTACCGGCCCTAAAATGATTCAGTTTCACTCTGAAGGCAGAGTGAAAGAAAGAAGATACCCACTAGAGGTGAGTCACACACCTTTGTTATGAGTGGCGGTGGGCAGGTCTCCACAGGGCGGCTGAAACAGGAAGCACTGTAGGTACAGCTGGGACTCTCACCTCCACACCATACGCAGCCATAGTGCGCGGACACGGCGCGGCATTGACTGCAGTCTGACTGGCCCATTGCGCAGTCATACAGCTGCACTGCAGATGCACAGCAGATATGTCAACACTGTTCACTCTGTTCATCAATCATGCTTGTTATCACATCTCAATCATTAGAATGTTAGCTGTATATTTCAAAGCAATTCGTCCCCTTTTCCAGCAAATGAGACCCTGGAGAACATACAGCCCAGGTACGTGTGAGACAGAAAATAAGAATAAGTGCTTACAGCGCAGGTTGGGGGTGGAGTCAATGCGCTGGGAGGAGCCTCTTCGCAGGTACACTGGGGCTGAGTACTCCAGCTGTTGTGCCAAATACTGGAACTGACAGAGACGCACACATTCAGTACAGCACAGCACCTCAACGCTCAGACAGAGTTCGTCCCGTAGGTTACAGAAGAAATGCAAGTTTCGGCTCGATTAGCTGTGCAAGTGCTGTGGCATTTGCGTGCATTTAATGTGGCAGTTGCTACAGGTGATGCTGATAAAGTGTCTTTTGCATTTGCGTCTAAACTGACTGTGTGGCAACAGTCCTCTGTGTACAGTTTCATCTCCAAGTCAGAGAGAGCGAGAGAGAGAGAGAGAGAGAGAGAGAAGGAAATGACTGGAAAACAGTCCATTTTGTTGCAGGCACTCAGGAGATTACAGAGCTAAACACTGCTTTGTTTCACTCACGTGTTTCTACCTCCTTGCAACACAAGAGACAAAGTGAAAGACAACAAGTACTTACCCTGTGAACAGCACAGGTGATGGTGTGTGTCTGCGTTTCATTCCCTTTTTCCAGGAAGGCTGGAAGTGTTACTGCTTTCCCCTCTATAGTCACAACGCACATGTATGCCTCTCCGTCCTGTGGAAACAATGTCCACCATATACAACAGGTGGTGTGGTGGTTAGAGCTACTGCTTAAAATTTAAATCCCACCTTCTGCTGTAGTGCGCTTGAGCACAGAACTACCCTGAGTTTACAGTAAAAATTACTCGGCTATAAATGCACAAGTCATTGTAAACATACTAAATTGGTTTGGGGAGAATAGGTCAATTAATCCATGTACAATGTACATTACTGAACAATGGATGGACTAACCATTGGTACCGACTGCTGTAACTATAATCCGGTCTGATCACACGTTTGTTATATCATAGAATCCATGTTGCTTACAAATTCAAACCCTCTGAAAGTGAACTGGAGTGACCGGCTTTTTCAGCTAAGCCCAGTGTTGAAAGCTGCAAAGCAAGGTATATTACCTCAAACAAGTCCAGGTTCCTCCCCAGAAGAACAAGCTGTGTATCCAGCCCAACCGGGACCAATGGTGATCCCCTTAGCGCCCACACGCAGGGACACGCATCCAGACCTCGAGGCTCCAGCTCCTGAGCCTGCAGGGTACAGACATTGAGGAGGTGAGCAATAAAGGGCGCTATGCAATAGAAAAAGGAAAAGGCAGTAGATCTGGGATTCTCTGTGTATAAATACAAATCTGTACCACCTGAAAACCAGGAAGACAAAATGTCTAATCAAGTGGGGAATTTCATTGTCAAGACTAATGGTGGTCCCCATCTTGATTCTAAAATGGCTGTGCAGCAGCAATGCAATGAAATTAGTACCATAGAGAGCGCAACCCTGTACAGCATTTGAGAACCAGGGCCAACAGTTTGAGACAAACAGTCAACCATTGCAGCTTTTTTCATAAAGTAACTTGGTCCTACCCTGGGACAAAGACAAAATATAAATATCTACATTGTTTGCCCTGTAACATCTGTGACCCAACTTTTCTTCCTAGCTTTGCCAGCACCATGGAAACATGACATTTAAAAGCCACCAGTCTCCCAGAGTAAGAATTATGGTCCAGCCTTAACAGAAAGCCTCCTTGGAATCCCTAGCCCAACATTCCTTATGCTGGTCACCTGGGAATGGCCCCACCCTCTGTACTGCCTGCCAGCCTAGTCCATGGTAATATGAAGGCCTCCTCCTGTGGTAATATGAATATTCCCCTCCTGTGGCAGAAACCTTGACAAAGATACTTGACTTAATACAGTAAAAATGCCCTGGTGTATAAATGGGTAGATCATTGAGAAGTCTGCCCAATGCTGCATGTCACATCTGACATTGGCATCCAATAAATAAAGGTGAACAAAGGTGAAAAAATAAAGGGCTAAGAGGGAGGTAAAGCTGAAACTGGAGGGAATACCACAGCATTTTGGTGGAAGCTCCCTTTCAAGACCCCTGGACTTGAATAAGCAGAATCTACATACATAAATAGCTCATCTTAACTGAAATTAAGGTTGAAACGAGGTGATAAACATGGTGATGCAAATATTGAAATGACTCATTTGAAAACCTAATTTTTCAAATTCAAGGACATAATAAAAAAAATAAAAAACTAGAGAACAAGGAGTTAGGTTCAGTTGTTGAAAAATGTGTTCCCCTTTTACCATGAAGGATACAGTGTTCACTTCACAAATGATGTTATCCCTCTAACAGACGGATGATGCATGAGGAACTGAAAGAATGCTTGTTGAGGCTAGAGAGCCTCTGTAAACACTGGCACTTGGAGACACGACTGTGTTCAAACCCCCTCGCAGTCCTCTGCCATGGTGACATTAACCAACAGCAAACTGTTGTGCAGAAAGACGGCTCCAAAGTGCTCTATACCCCAATAAAATTCATGTTCCTGTCAGCAAAGCCAGGGATTCCACAAATTCCACAGGTGTAGCAGGAAGCTGCACATCAACACCTGCAAGGGGAAACTGTTCATTATATATGAATGATTCACCTATCTGTAGCCATGCATGACACGTTACTGTACTTGTTGGACAAACAAGTGTAACACAGACCAGGAGGCTTCAGAATAAAGGCATGGTTACATTTTGCTAAATAAAAGCAGGACTGGGTGACCTGCATGACTGCTGTAACCAGGTAACCACAAGCCAACTTACATTGAAGACTCTCCAATGGTCACACCAGGTCCTGTTCTAATACTGGAACACACACTTCACACAACAGCATCACCATCCACCCCTCTACCCCACCCCCCCTCCAGTCACGAGGCTAGGTGTGATCTTACCAGCGTGTTGTAGATGATCTGGTTTTGACGGCACTGCTTTGTGTGAGTGCACAATTGGTCCAGGACACACCAATGACACGGCCATGCGCTACCGACACAGGCCATGCACCTAAAGCAAAGCACAGCATGCTTTACAAAATACAGCACAAATACAATACAGCGCAGTAATGTCTTTATGCAAGAAGTACATGTCTACACATCCACACCTGTTCTTGCTGATTTGTCACTCTTATTGGGAATACAGGGACTTGTTTGTGCTGTTTATGTTCTGGGAGTGTCACAATTTAATGGGTATTTAAATATTTAATTTAAATGTATAAGGAACAGTTTATTTGTCGTATGTAGGCAGCACTCGTGTGTTTGTGTGTGAATACATGTATAAATAAGCTACTTGGTTTGCTCACGGGGAGGTGGTGTTGAGCTGCCCTGCTGCCCTGCAGTCATAGAAAGTGATGTTGGTATGCGAGACGGTCACTTCTCCAAACATCATGGACACACGCAGGGACAAGTGGTCTGCAGAGGAGACAGGAGGACATATACCAAGTCCTTGGACAAACCCACTGCTTCATCTGTTGTAGATTGCTACCTGAAGTGCTTTTAGACCTGCTGCCTACCCTCTAAGCAGTCATGCAAGCCTGGACTAGAGGTGCTGTTCAGCCTTAGGAAGCACCTGCATAAATGTCAGTAATTTCCTGAAGTGTACAGGATTAGACGCTCTTCACCAGAGCACCAGAAGATGTAATCTTCACTGTGGAGTGATTGACAACTGCACTTCTAAACCTCCTAGTACTGATGCAAAATGTCACATTCAGGGCCACAGCAAAAATTAAGTCTAAATTTTCAAAGTAAGAATGTAAAATGACTGAGTGTCTGCAAATCTATTTAGCAGTCCTCTTCTTGGGCTTCAATAAAAATGGACCCTTAACAGCTGTTTGAATATTGACCAAGGTGGAGAGCAATGTCATGCAATTTATGATTCTCTTGTGGTTCTCAAAACCATCTGCAGACTGATGAGCACTTGAACCTCTCTGCCTGAGGTCCTCTAAACTCTAAAATGTCTAAACGTCACAAGATAAAGGGCTGCATACACAGTGTTTAAGCTACACTGATCATGTTTCCTGCCATTATAAAGATCAATGACACCTGGACTTCGCACTATAAACTGGCTCTTTTGACTGGTTTACATGGCAGTTATTTACATACCTCGGGCACACAGATACTTACTTATGTACTGTCAATCAAACAAGCAAGCAAACAGTGGAAAAAAAGACTATTTCAATAAACACAGCTTGGTTCAAGACAGAGGACATTTACTGCTAAATGTCTATTATTATTATTTCTACGAGAGAAAGCAGATGGTGCCCTTTAACCCAAGGCTGAATTCAAAGCAAGAGGCATCTTGTATTAAAAATAAACAGACTTAAACACTTCATATTACATGATAACATTTGGAGACTCACCACTGCCAAGTGGAGTGGGTGGGAGGAGCTCCGGCAGGGGTGACTGACATTTGATGCTGGTTTCCATGACAACTGCAGGCTGAATATGTATGTTTCCAAAGGAGCAAGACAGAGACTCCTCTTCTGACAAAGAGGGCAACTGCGCTACTGTGAGAGAAACCTGAAAGAGGTGGGGGGGGCAGCCCCAAATTCTAAACTTCCAAGAAGACTACAAACTTTGCTTGCAAAATAAAATGTTCCCGTCCTGCTGCATAATGAGAGATATTTTTAAAATGCTTTACATTACTTAAAAAATACAAAACAAATAGAAAGCAGAGAACAGTCAAAACCTCTAGGCAAGATTGAGGTCTACATCAAAAACCTTGAAAAACATAATGATCAACATTCCACCCTCAGATAATTCCCAGATGAGAGTTTGTGTTTCTATCAGAAAGGATTGATATGCAAATCACCACCATTATTCATTCATTTTGCTAGCACCCCCCCCCCTTTCCACAGTGACATGTGTAGAGCTTAGAAGTAGGAAACACAATCCACTACACACATGAAGAAATTCAATGACGGTGATAACCCAGGCATACAAAGCATCCTGTTAGAAAGCCATCTCGGCTGATGTCGATACCCACATTGGCCTGCTCCTCCCGGCTGAGAACGTTGGGCTCAATGCGCTCCACTGTGACACACCTGCTGCCCGAGTTGTAGCTCCACTGCCAGTGGTTGGGCTGGGTGTGGCGCAAGCACTCCATCCGGCGCGTGCACCTGCCAGGGAAGTGGGGTGGGACAGCTCACCATCACGGAACAGGGTTTCTGGAAGTGAGGTGTGTGTCAAACAAGCCTGTGGGAACGGGAAAGGCAGTACCTGCCCTCCAGCACACACCAGCCACAGTATGGGTCCCCGGCAGACAGACAGGCACTGCAGTCTGAGTGGCGCTCACACTGGGACACTAGAAGCTTGGTCACCTGGGGGTTACACATAAAGCTTCTACTGTCACCATGCTGTCCTGAGGTACTGAGGTGGACAGACCATGAGTGCAACGGGGAGGCGGGCCTCTACCCCATGTGCTTCCAGATAGCCACACACCCACACCTCACCTTGCTCTCGGTCAGGACGTAAATGTTCTGCTTCATAGCATCCAGCAGCAGGTCAGCGTTGACAGGGCTGTCCTCATCCACCTGCACTGATTCGTATACAGTCCCAGTGCCGCCATCCTGCAGGAACACCTGGGAGAGAGACCCCGCCGTACAGGCACCCACAGTCAGAGGCATCTGCAGCTGGTCATCCTCCAGTACAATGAGCTCCTTGATGGAACTGCTTTAAAAACAAAGGTGCACCTGTGGGCATACTCACAACCCCTATGTCGGCGCACACGAGGGAGACCTGCGGAGGATGGGAAGCAATTCCTCAGCTGCCTGACGGCTCTCCAAGCACAGACGCACAGTCAGCCGGGACCTGTGGCCAGCCTGCTTGGCTGTTCGCTTGCAACATAACCCCCCCCACCCACCCACCCTCTGGCCGACTGAGCACATGAAAGCAGAGCTGTCACGGGGAGCCCTCCCTGGGGCAACATTAACCAAATTCTGGGCAGCATCCCAGTGACTTGCACAGTGCAGCATCCTAGCCTCTAGCACATGGTCACAAAGCACTCGCATTGTTAACACAGCTACAGAGAGGTGAAGGGCATCTTGGGGTCCACTGAGGTCCAGAAGGATGCCCTGCATCAGTACACATCACAAGGCCAAGGCTGCACACAAACAGGCTCCAGCATGAAAAGGAAATCTTCACTCGAAGATTAAACTGAATACTTTCACAAGCACAGATGCTCTCAGATTAACTGCACGCATGGAGCTTATGATTTATCTATAAATGTACCAACTTGTCAACTGCCTCTGTTGGAGCATTCAAATCATGCAGCTCAGCAGGCAGTGAAATGTGCTTGCAAGAGCTCAGAAATTCTATCTACATGGTTTCTGGACATTTCACAAGAAGGCCTGTATGATATCATAGGCTATTTTTATTTTTCTGCGCTATAGTACACCTTAATCTCAAAGAAGGTTTGCAGCATACATCAAGTGTAATATCTACTGCTAAGCCTCCTTGCAGCACCCAGGTAAAGCTGTTTTCATCTTATCTTTCGGTCTCCAATCCTGGATTAACAAAAGGTGCCTTTGTTGCAGGGGCACAATATGAAACCATCTTCAGCGTGTAATTTGTGAAATGCTAGGAGAGGCAGGGTCTGGCTGAAGGCTCACCACACCAGAAAATGCAACCACAGGGCAGCTTATTGAGATCAAACTCACAGGGCTAACAGCATGGTGCCAAACTTGATTTCTAATTTTGGCCTCCCTCTGGGAAGAATGCTTTACACTCAAGCTATTTATATATGATGGTCCCTGAGGAAATCCCAGCTAAACACTGCAAGGCCAGTGTACCTTGTGCAACTGTCCCTTCCTGTCACCCAGCAGAACAATGGTGTGCCCAGCCTCGATGGAGGTGGCCACGGCAGTCAGCTGCGTAGAGAAGGTCAGTGAGGGCGTCGCCTGGACAGGGACGGCACTGGCGATGGGGCTGGGTGTGTGCTCCCCTCCGCATGGGTACTTGGTGAGGGAGTCCTGCATGGAGACACACCCACAGTGAGTGACAGCACACCCGCATTGGCTGCCTTCAGATGCGTCCTAACTAGTTCCCAGTCCCAGGACAATATTTCCATTACAGCTGTCCACAAAAATCTATGGCACAAGCCAAAAGGCTATAAATCATGCTTACAGTGTGTATAAATACCAAAGGGGTCGGAGCCATGAAAAATTTTTAATCCAGAAGTCTTTGAACAATCAGCCAAAATATTATCCTCTGTTTTTCTGACCAAAAACACAGTTATTATTAATGACAGCCATATTTCTGTTCCGTCTTGAAAACAAAAATTTTAGGAACAGCCCTAAACTGGGAGCCAAAGACTAGGTATCATAAGGTTCCAGACTACGAAAGCGTGAGATCATTAAATACACCTATATCGACAATTACAGCCATACTTTTAAGAAATTATGGTAGAATTAGCCGACATCAGCCAGCCACTAATAATCTGATTTGGTGGGGGGGGGGACTAAAAAGCAAAGTAAAAATAAGCCTATTACCACATGTGCTTCTCCCTAAAAATAAATATAAGAATAGCATCACACCGCTTTGACAGCCTCAAAGAACGCCCACCACTATATGATGCTTTTTACTGAGCCTTATTTTTCTATCTACTTTTGATGCAGTGACACAGTTGCTTGTTTTTTTTCTTGAGACGGGACCCTCCTGTGAAGCTCAACAAGTAGGGCTTTTTGTTGTTTGGAAGGGCACTAACTCAGCAGAGGGAGACCAAAATGGTTTTAAAAAAAAAAAAAAAAAAAGGTCACGGGTGAATTATTAACACCCCTGTAGGAACAGAAACAAGCAAACCAGGGTAAACTGTGTGCTGTTTACTAGTGTGGCACTGCTTGTCAGTGGGTCACTCATGTGGCACTGGGAGCCGGTACTACAGTAGCCTGGCGTGTTATTTGGCCGTCACTCGCACTGTGTGAAGATATAGGTCAAGGGAGCTCTGCCAGATGGATTAAGCAGGATTTAATTTCTCTGCTCTGCTATAAAGTTCAAGCAGCTGAAAAGGAAGCAGTCTGCTGTTGTTACAATCCGCTCCCTCCAAACAAAACAGGAACAACAGAGTGGGCAAAAGCAAATTACTGTTTTTCATAAGCAAGCGTATCCCTTTTAGGAACCTTCCATCACACACACACGCACGCACGAAGGTTAACAGCAACAGGGGAAGCCAATGCGGTGCCAAAGTGACCTGACTGCCTGGAACACAAAAGTCATGCAATCACCAGCTGAGCCTATGGGAACGTGGGCCGAGGTGCTCCTTTCAGAAGTAGGCACAGGATTAGCGCCCCAGGGAGCAGCTGCAGATAATCCATGTCAGGACCCAGGCAGCTGTCACTCATAGGCTTAACATGGAAATAACACAAGCGTTTTTGACAGCAGCGTGCACATGAACCAAGAGCTGCAATTCACTCCACTTTTGCTTTCCCCACATGCACGTCCTCTGCGCCCTCTGCTCATCCATTTTCTGCCCAGTCCTCAGGCTTGGAAGGCCCTGCTGCAGTGACACTGCTCCCACTTAGTCCAGTGAGGATGAAAAGGTGTTCCGAATGCAGGTGAACAACACTGACACATACGCTCACCTCCGCCAGGCGCAGACACTGGGAGGACACCTCATACTCGATGTAGGCCTCCTCTTGGCCCTGATTGTTTCGGCCCTCCCTTGTGTAGCACAGCAACTGGGCTTGTCGCATGGCCCGGTCAAGCTCCTCCATACTGTATACGCAGAGGGCGGAGCGGGTGGTCGGCATAGATGTGGACGCCTGGCCAGCCGCCATCGCCACAAACAGGCTGCTGGAACCCTGGTGAGTGCCCAGAGAGGCTGCCTGTGCCAGGTTGTACCCACCCTGGCAGGACAGCGGCACCTCGACGTAGGAGTAGAAGCTGGTGTCGCCAGTACAGAGTCTCGACATGTAGGTGCGGTACTCACGGTTCCTCCAGATGTCACGTCGTGAGAAGAGAAAGTAGATGTGGCTACTGTGCTGCAGTGCTGCAACAAAGTGGCTGTTGAATTCAGAGTAGCTGCCCACCACCAGCTTGCCCAGCTCCTCGTAGGAAAAGGTGGGAGCCAGGTGGTGGGGGCTCGGTGCAAGACGTCGGGTCGTAATGGGTGGGATGCCACCCGGGCCTTTGCTGGTGTAGCCCCGGCCCACCAGCATCAGTCGTGTCCCTTTTTGTTCCACCACCACCCCCACTGTGGACACCCGCGGGTCATTGGCTGCCACGTACTGCGTGTCCACAGGGTTATCTGTCTGGTAAAGCACCTTCGACACATTTCCCAGGCTCCTCTTTTCACAAGTCCCTTGCAGGACGGTGCCACACACAATCAAACACTTTTTCTCATCTCCCTCTTCCAAGAGCAGAATTTTGTTGGTATTATCGGTCTCCCTGGCCTGCGTACAGTCCTGGGGGTCAATAGGGGGTAAGCAATCGGGGCTGTCCAGCTTAGGTCCTGTTCTTCCAGACGAGATGAGCTTGAGGTCTGGGGAGAGGTGATATAGCGCATTTACTGCCCCCACATAGAGATGCCCCGAAGCAGAGTCCAAGAGGAGATGGTTGAGAGGTGTGCCATCAAAAGAGATGTGCACTGGACTAGACAGAATGGTGGGACTGCGGTTGGGCGCTGCAGAAACGCTGTCAGCAGCCACACTGTGAGCCTGGGGCAGGAAGAAGGGGAGAGGGGGCAACAGCAGCAGCAGTACTAGAGGCCACCACCAGATGGCGACGACGAGCAGCAGGGGAGCAGCGGCTGGCATGGCACCCCTTACCTGCTGGGGAGAGACGAGAGAGGAAAGCTGAGAGAGACACACAGCACCTGGCATCACAACACTGAATCCCTCTCCTTCTTAATCATGCTTCTGTTCTTCAAAACACCACCATCTTCAGTGAGTGAGGCATTTACTGAACTGAAACCAATATGGTCAAATAAATGCCAAGCTTTCAGGTAAGTAAACGTGAACAGCTGTTCTCACTGTGATAAATCCTTTCTGTGATCATCAATCTCAGAACTTGCATTAAGGTATGTGGGAGAGGGGTGGTACATGAAACACACCTTCTGACAATGCCAAAGATTATTACAGAACTAAGAAGTTATACCAACAAACCGAAGGAGACAAAATAAAATCACAGTTGATGTCAACAATAGAGTGACCTATTAACACATCACAGACATGAAATTATTAAAATAATTTAAAGGGGATCTAGTGATCTGGAGCAACAGCTGTTTCCAGCTACAGTAATGCCACTGACACCAAAGCTGCACTGCTATATGGGGAAAGAAGGGCACAATGAGATGGCTGGGTAGCTCTTTGTGAGTCTGGATATACTGGCAGCATTAATTCAGAAAAAACAAAACGACAACATGAAACAAAGAATGAAAGCACTACATTTGTCAGGTCTTCTTTTTTTTTTTTTAACTAATACAAGTGCAAAAGGATCATCATAAGTCTGAGCTTCCAGTAAAAATGTTTCACTATCTATACAGACCACATTCTTGTGGGTAGAAAAAAAAAATGTTACATTACATTTTATTTTTTAAAAAGAAAAAAAGCTGTGTGAAGACACAAAGTAGATGCGTAAACGGGAGATTCGTCTTTAATAATTCATCCTGTTCTACTGGCAGGAATGTCTGGGGGGATCTGTGTATGAGACAAAAAAAAATGTTCTCTTTGCTTGATCAGTATGCACACCCTTCTGCAGTGTTTTACCTCTCATCTAAAAAGACAGACTCCGTCACCTTCAAATGAAGGATGTGCACTGAGAAACAGCCATTCTGCTAAGGACAACACCTTGACATAGCTTTCTTTCATCCACCCAACGCACTGCTCCGTGTGGTGAGCACAGCCTTCGGCCAGCCTTCCACGGAACTGCGTGCATCAGCACGTATGGAGCTCAGTGAGCCTCAACAGGGAGCTGCCAGGGGCCTCCAGCAGCTTCTCCCCATGGCCGCACCACATCGAACCGCGGGCAGAGCTGCACTAAGCAGCCGGTGCCGCTATTAACAGTTTGCCTTCCACAAACAGCTACTGCCAGCTCACAGAACGACCATCTTTCTGACTCATGGAGTTGTTCTAACTCTAGAAAACAAAAAGAGGAAATCTATTGAACAAAACTGGGTTAACCTGCCCCCGTGTCAAAACACAGATTTTCAGCAAGAACTTGGCTTCAGTTCTGCAGCATCAGCAACACTTCTTCCTCATAAATGGCCTTAACATTCCTGGGGCAAAAAAAATGACTACTGGCTGACAAAACAGACCCCCACTGCCTTTGTGAAGAGGCGCAAAACATATCCAACCAATTAACTGCTTATTATGTGCAGAAGGACTGTGCCATGTCCAAGGTCCTGGGAGATCTACCTGTAAGAGGCCACAAACAAGACAGAAAGAAAAGGCTGGATTCCTCCTGCAAACGTCCTCAGCACCCCATTGGCCAGCTCGTCTCCACATATCTGCCCATCCCTAGACACCCCTTGGTCCTGACCCCCCACCCTGCTTGCCTTCCTGACTTCTCTCCCCTGTCAGACACTCTCCTTAGGGGCTGGTTAACTGACTTCACAGCATAGTGTGGACCTCCATCTATTAGTGCTCCCCCCCAACACCCCCCTCCGAATTTCCCCCATTACTCCTGTATGCGAATTCTCACCATCTCACTGACAGTGCTGTCTGACGATAGAACATTCATTTCCCCTGTGAATACACACACACACACACACACACACACACACACTCTGAGCCGGACAACACAATGACAGAAGCTTACCAATTAGAATGAGAGAGACAATGACCACTTGGAGCACATTATACAAATAAGCACTTTGCCAGCAGGCAGGCAGGCAGGCAGGCAGGCAGGCAGACAGACAGACAGCCACACCCACATTGCAGGCATGATGTGGGTGTGGTTGCATTTCAGGACACTTCTTCTGTACACGGTTGCCTGTGTGATACTCCAACTGTCCAGACAGCCCCTCTCATTACACGCTGGCAAAGCGTTGCAACTCTCAGCAGCAGCAGATTAACAGTTTTCCTTCTCTTTGTTTCAGGAACCTGCACAGGAGCTCCAGTCAAAGGCACTTTCTACTAATGTGTTCTGGGAAATTATGGAGGATACACAACAAAGCAAGTCAGCTTGACAGGTCAGCTGTGACCTGCTCTCCTGAGCCTTCTTCTTTGTCTGGTGTGACAGGTCAGGGTGCGACCCCCAACAGAGCAGCACATATGGGGGCAACAGCAAGATGGTGCGGGGGCAAACCAGGTACGTGAGGCTCTCGTGGTGCCATGCATGAGGTGTGGTGTGGAAATGCTGGCTATGCCACAAGGAGACACACGCAAAAAGAAGAGGGTCTCTCCCATAACAAACCAAGAAAGAAGTGTGAAAGACAAAGACAAAGCATTTCGCAACCTTCTCTGTCTCCAGGCAATGAATACATTCCGACGACACCAGAGATTATTACAGCGCTGCCTGGCTCTTTGGAGAACGGTGTGCATGCAAGTGGCTGGGATTTACAAGTCTCTTTGATGAAGAGTGCAAGTGTGTGCGTGCGCACGGACCCGTACGTGTGTGGGGGTGTGTGTGTGTGTGTGAGTGAGAGAGAGAGTGTGTATGCCTGGGGTTTGCAGTGGTTTAATCACCACCTCTGTGCGGTTGGCAGGGAGGCTCATTTCCATACTCAGCCCAAAGAAAGGGGGAGCAGGTGGGGAGACAGAGAAATAAGGAGGGAGGGAGAGAGAGCGAGAGAGAGAGAGAGAGAGAGAGAGATGGAAGGAAAGAGGAGGGAACCAAGAGGAAACAGAAAGAAAAAAGTCAGAAAGAAACAAAGAATGGAGAAAGGGGAGTGACAGAAGCAGGGAAGTTATACAAAAGGGAGGGATACACAGCACAGCCATTAACATTGTATTCTCCAGAGTGTGTAGAACAATACACTGGCTTCTCTGATATGGTTAAAATTAACTTGTCTTGTCGTTTATTCCCTTTCTCTCTCCTTTTAGGATATCCTTCCCTGCCCCCACATGCCTCCCAATGCACCCACCCACCTTCTTCCCAAAACGTCTGTTTAAGACAGTCTCTCCCTTCTCTTACACCTCAAAACCTCACACCATAAAGCTAAGAGCTCATGAATATTTTCAGTTTTTTTTTTTTTTTTAAACAGAGAGTGGGTATTTCATATAATTAAGGCATTTGACATGGGAGCTAGGCTCTAAGTAAGAGTTACCAGTGCTGCACACACACAGTCCTGGGGGATTTACACTGGCAACAGCACTTTCAACTACACCAACTATTAATCAAGGTGCCAATTACAGACAGCAGCTCCTGTCATCACTTCTGCAAGGGGGTACCTTGTTAAATTAGTCGATACTTTTCAAGATACTAATCAACACAGATGGCAAATTTTGAATATCTCTATATATACATGTTTTCAGAAAATCAGACTTCTGTGGTGCTTAACTGACTTACAGTTTGAACACACAGGAGCTGTATCTGAAAAATTGTTTCCCCACAAGAGCATCATATGAAATTTCACCTTGGACTGCTATCAAATTCCTAGAAACTAATCTACTCTCACACCTACACACCCTGCACAGCTTAACAAAAAACGTCCCTGTTGGCGATACGCACTTAACTACAACATTACGTTGAATTTGAATGCAATGTGGTGCAAGGTGCCTAAAGAAATCTTTAAAACCAAAGTAAAACAAAAAAAAAAAAAAAACAAAAAAACAAAACAACTTGGCAAGTGAGATTAGACACATCCAAAAACCAAGTGTTGCTCCTGCTGTTTTTCATGAGTATTTATCAGGACTCCCAGCCAGAGCAGCAACGTTCTCTGCCGGTTTGAAGTTGGTAATGACTGGCGAGTTGAAAGCTCCCTGATGTGTTTTGTGAGACGCCCTTTTTCACAAGATGAAATCCTCTTTGAAAGGGGAAAATGTAAATTGAAAGAAAAATAAAATCCGAGATTAAAAAAGGAGACTTGTTGGAGGGTTTGGGTGTTCAGAACAATAAAGGGAATGTCAACATGAGCAGCAAATTACACATGGAGAGTGGAGCACACGGTGAACAACTACGAGCCCTGCCAGGGAGGTGGAGAGAGGAGGGGGCTTGCAGAGACAATGGAACACAGCGGCTAGGAAAGAGAAGGGGAGGAAGAAGGGCAGAAAAGCAGGAGTATTTCAGCATTTCACCTCTACTATGAGTTTACAGACAGAGCTGGAGGAGGATCTGAGAAGAAGAGTCCACAGGAGGCCACAGGCCAGAGCTCAGAAACGGTGAAGGAGGGGGCATGGATGACAAATGTAGGCTTCATCACTAAATCCACCTCACAATCCATCGATGCTGCAGGACTTTGGACAGATATGCTGGGAGCCCTGAAAGCATATGGCACGTGTGTCAGCTTTGTCTCATTGTATATGACAGCTAGAGAGCTAAAATTTCATTTTGTGAATAAACGTTTGATAGAAAATACAATTATGCTGTATCAGAGTTCATGCGTAGTTTTTGGACACCAATGCCTGCGATGAACGTGAGCCAACACGGTACCGGCACACACACGAGCTCGGAGTGGAGGTGAAACACGTGGTTGTTAGTTCACTGTTTACGACACAGGGGAGTCTGAGCGGAGAATCGCGCATCTTCACCCAGCTTCTTCTCAGCGCACAAACGGCGACCTACCAAAGTGGGCTTCAGTGTGATCGGCGCAGCTCCTTCTTTTCTCTCTCTCTCTCTCTCTCACACACACACACACACACACACACACACACACACAGTGCGGTGTGAGGAACCAACCGCACATTTAGAGAAAGCTCGCAGCACACGTGTCTCTGCACCTGAACTTGCAGGTTGGAAACTAAGCGAGAAGGGACACGAGGCGAAGTGCGCGAGACAGGCTGTCACACCGGCAGAAACGACAACAATGACACAGTGCACGTGAGCTAAATGCACGCACTGACGATCACGCCTTTTCCCGCAAATAAAACAAAACCGGCCGGATTAAAACCATACTATTCGGATGATTTTCTGCTTATCACAGCAATGGCTGCTACTACATTACTGCGATTTACCGTGAGGACAAAATAGCGCAATTCACTCCATCGTCGCATCTTTAAGCATTATTCATACATCACAAAGATCCACCAAAAAGTTTGGAATCACATTCAACATGTATTATATACCATTACTGTTCAAACCGTCGCAATCAGCATTGTCCATTTAAAATGCGCACAAATACCGAGATGAAAGTTCACGGTTGTATAAAACTTAACACTTACTTTATTCAAAAGCACTTGGTTTCATTCCGTCAGGTGATGAGAACGGCGATGTTTAAAAACAGAACGTACAAAATAAAAGAAAAAAAAAGCCAGGAGCCGGCGCTACTCTACAAACACTGTAAATCCCATTATGTGGCTGTTACATTGTTCGGAAGCAGCTGAGATTAGGGCGAACTGGGGGGAAAAAAACGCTCTCCTCTGAGAGTAGGCGGGGCTTGTCCAGCAGCGCGCGCGGCCCTTTCCTGCGCAGCGGACTCTAAGGCGGGGTCACGTTGCTTCGTATGTAACTGTGCTTCGCACGCGCCAGCGCCTAATTGTACTCTAGCGCGCATTTATTATTACATCTCCACCCCCCGCTCGGCGTTTAAACCCTCCTGGCCACGCCCCTCTCCCCGAGGCCCGCCCCTCGTGCAGCGCCACGCCCTCTGAGCCGCAGCTGGAGCGAACAGATGGGAATTGGCAACCGGCCGCGCCTGTTAAGTCCGGGTTTGACACAGATACTGTTGTAGACTTAACAACGCTGATAAAACAAACACTTCTGTGAGCCTTCACTTACTGCTGCCATGTGTTGGACGGACGCTGGGAGTGCAAACCATCCTACTTGTCCACTTGAGCATGAAAAAGTGAACAGAAAGAAGGCTTGAGCATAGTCAGGGGCAAACCACCACCATCAACTAACCACCTATAAATTACAGTATCTGGTGACAGACCATTGTGTGGCTTCAAGGCAGAGGAAGGGACCAACATGCATGCTGGGACATCAGTGAGATCACCTAGAACTGTTTGCCCAGCACAGTGTTAGAGCCCTCAGCAAAGTCCTCATAAAATATTAATCCAGCACACAAAGGACCAACACCGGGACTGCAGGAGAGGAGCGAGGGGGACACGGTGGCCACAGGCGCAGAGTGGCCGCGGGTGCAGGAAATCCAGTGTGGACAAAGGTTAGGGCCCAGATGAGGAAGGAAACAATGGGAGGGTGGGAACACGAAGAGGTAGCACTGCGTTGATGTAAAGAGTGGGAAGGAGGTGCCTCTTAATTCCAGAGGAAGTGTGTGTCACTGTGGGAGGGCAGAACAAAAAATGCACAACAAAGTGGAAGAAAAGCAGATGCTGGTTTGGTGGGTGTGCCTTTGTCTTGTTAAAAAGTGTTTCTACACAAGCGCTCCCTGCCGTTCAGACAGTACGTGAACTGTGGCTACCAGTGCAGGTCCCCACCAAAAGCCTGCACACTCAAGTGTACATCAGCACCAAATTGCACAATGACGCAGCTCTCGGCAGAACAACGCAGATTTATCACGGATGAACTCGCTCCCAGAGCCCTTCCAAGTACATAGTGGCAAACAGCAGGCATGCAAACGCACACGTATGTGCGGGCGATCGATCAAGTGCACACACTCATTCACAAACTGAGCACTTTGCCAGACATTCCTGGTCAGAGCAGCACACGCTTCTGAAGCCCTAAGTCTTTGGCGTGAAAAGTAAGGAACGACATCCTGTTGTGCTGAAACATCCACAAAATGTTGCGATGTTAGAGCTGTCTCAAGTGGAAGGGGCTTGGTACCCAGTTGCCGTGGAAGTCCAGTTTCAGCTGCTCGTGTTAGTCAGCCTCGAGCGTCTATTCAAAAGGTATTACTCAATCAAAGCAGCAGTCCATCTAGTCAAACACCACCCCGTCCCAGGAGGCCCTGCGGTGCATCGCTCTTCATTGATATTCACTTGCAGTATTTTGGCTGCACCCAAACCTCACTAAGGATCCCGAAATCTGATTACCCTACACAGAACTGCACTTTCCAAATCTCTTGGATTTCTGTTATATACATGTCACAATGTATCAATGCGCATTTTCTCTTCCATATTTATACAATCCAACTCGCAGATTTCTTTGCTGCTACAAATAAGGCTTTTTCTTGGGGAATCAAAAACTGACAATTGCCATTATCTTGGCTATGTTTAGGAAAAGAATGTGCAAAATATAGAAATACATTTGTGACAGAACAGGCTCTTTGAGCTTTTTAAATGAGATTGTTATGGAGTACAACCAGAGACTCAAAAGGACTCTCCCCTTGGTGCATTTTGCCGCTGAAAAGGTGCCAGTTTAATAAGAGGATCTCTGTACTGTAGCTCCTCACAGAACCCTTCAACTTGAGGCACAAAAAGATTTTACATGGTTGAAAGATAAATTCTGAATTCATGTTTCATCTACCAGGTCATTCTGTTTGAAGTCGCATATTTGAGCTGGGACATACTGTATTTTTTCCAACAGTCTCAGATTTTACTGGGGAAAAGAATGCATCAAGGGAGTTTTAAGCCCTTGAGTTCAGAAACATTAATCTTTTTTATGAAATAGTCTTACATTTCATAGTCCAGCAAATCCAAAAACAAGGTGAATCTTTAGAGTGAAAGACGATGTATTTAGAGAACTAAATGACCCAGTTTCTGGTTGGGTTCTGGTTTCTGTGGTGGACCTTCGCAGCAATAACAGGAAAATATGATCAGTGTAAACAAGCCAGTAATCTAACCAAATATTACCTGTTCCTTAACATTCTTGGGCTACATTGCAAACCAATTTAAACCGCTTAAATTTTCTCATCTTCAGACCTGGTTCTCGGGAAATTTTATTACACGCAACAACCAACTTCAAAAGGCTGAATACATGACTTGGTTACTGATTAGTCAATAAGTCAGGCAAGAAATATTCACGAAGCTGAAGTCTGAAGCTGTTTTTTTTTTAAACAATTAAGTCTCAAACAAAACATTCCTCCGAGTTTTAACCGCATATAAGTTTTCCACCTCCTTGTGTTAAGCCTTGATTAATTTAAATTGCATGAAAAACATTAAAAACTGTTTCCCTTCCATACAGAAGTCTTGCTCTTTAAATTTTGAAGCTGAAATATAAAATCTTCAAACATCAACCTCATACACTGCAATAATGTACACTGTAATTTTATTACATATTTTAACACTGACAGAACGTTCCATCAAGAACCAATCATAATGGAGGATTCCACTTTGGAACAATTTAGGTATATAAAACGATTGACAGTAACACCCAGTGGTGCACAATTTTTAAAAGACATGTTGGCAATTATTCTGAAATTTTTACAACTATTTTCTTACCGCTTCAGTTCACTTTTAGAGAACTTGAGCAGTGCTTCTCGTGATGAAATTATATTAACCTTACATCTGCTAAATAAATCTTATTTTTGTACTGAAACTAGCAGAACTAATATTTACAAAGATATTAATTCTTGTAAAAGGTTATATGCACTACGGCTTGCAGAAACAATGCAGCTCTAATGTATATAGAGTACGAAACTCTCGAATGGTCTAGAATTCTTTTGGAACAAGCAAAAGTTGAAATGTGTCAGTGGTGAATCAAATAAGGAGATTTAATTATTTTGTCAGGACTTATAAATCTATGATACATGCAAATGTGAGTTTGCAATTAAAATATCTTTATGACAGAGTAATTACATCTTTATGACTGAACAATTAACTATTGCCTGTGGTATCTTCTGCTGTAATCTGTTTTTTATTGCTTGTCTTCGGTTGACAAATAGACGCAAGCAGCCGTACATGTTTATTCTCGATGGTGGTTTTTCCTTATAGATGCCAATTTCACGTAAACAGAGCAGCAGAGCAGAACTTAATGTGCAGTAACTGACAGATGAACAGAAACACAACTGAGGTTAAAGTTTGAGGGCAGAAAACACAGCATCATGCAAAACACAAAGTGAGAGAGAGAGAGAGAGCGAGCGAATCCGTCAGTCAGTCAGTCAATCTGTCCACTTGCAAAAGGGACAAAAGAGCAACAACCTGCTTTCTCAGCTATCTTTGGAGGACACGCAGTGACACACGCGTGTGTGAATGTTTCACGCTAGTGTATGCAGTTACTACAGGTCTGAAAGATGCTGATTGTACCCGCCTGCGCGTGCCAAGAAGGCGGCGTTTGCGAGCAGAACCCCAGAAATTCACACTGCATTCTTGGGCCACAGTACATTCGTCCTTTCTCCACCACTGCGCTCTTTGCACAGTACAGTCTAGTCATGAAGTGCCGTTAAAATGCACAGACACTGTGCCCATTACAATATCAAAGCCGAGCCTGATAAAGACAGTCTGTGTGTGTTAGCGGAAGCAGCATGACCCCTCGATGTTGTAGACGGCTCTCATTGTGTCCTCAATGGTGCCACTGTGGCATGGGCTGACCTCTGACCTCCCGCTTCAGCACAGTTTCCTTTCCACTTCAACAGCCAAATATGCGACTGTCAGAGGAGCTGCATGGAATAGTAATTCTAATCACAAGTTTAACAGCTGATTTGATTCAGTTTATTTGCCATGACAAGAGAGCACACAAGACTTTCTTTAGACTTAGAGCCTCAATTTAGTGCTCCATGTAAGCTGAGCATGACAATGTAATTAGAGAACTTACTGCAATCTGTCTTGATCAATGTCACTATGTTATCGGGCCTGTCAAAATCATGTGTCAAAAAAGATGTACTTTTAAAACTGGGGCTAATGCAGATAATTGGTTCAACATCTTTTTAGATGTCTTTGTTGTCACAACCAGCTTTTAAACCGCAAACGGATCATTTTACAACAGATTGCGCTATCCCCCTCAGTAAGCTGCTGTACCGAGACACCATTACCGCCTTTGAACAATACTTGAAGACAACTGAAGACACCACAGCATGTTACCGTACTGACACATCTGTCACGTTCTCAGCTTCCAAACATTTAGCAGCAAAACTCGCAAAGTTTTCAGTACTTTTCAAACTGTAATTAAGCACTCATTAGCTTCACTCCAAATGGAGAAATGAATTAATTGAGCGTTAATCAGCTTCCACTTTTCCTTAGTTCTGCTCATTATAACCCCCACAGATTCTTGAAATAAAGTGTCTATTCAAACAATTTTGATTGTTAAAATGGAACATTTAGAATGTAGGTAACACTTAGTATAGTCTGAAAGAAAGAATTTGTACATTTGTGAAATGTTGAGGCTTTGTCTGCAATGTCCACCTTCTGGAATTTTTACGAGGGAAGCTGCTGACAAAGGTGTCGGGTATCCAGGTGACGCGACAGGTTTAGCGGCGATCCACAGGCTGGGGCTGTGAGCAAAATAGCACAACTAGCAGAAATCTGAAGCAGGAACTCGCCAAGACACGGTGGCTTGTTCTTTGATCGAGGCAGAACTCACCAAAGGGTCCGAGAAAAAGGAGGTTTTAATCAAATGTAATTTGGCACACTGCTCTGAACAATAGCACTGATGCAGAGTACTTTCTGCAATACAGCTCAAAGGAAAGCGATTGCATAATACATACATTAAAAAGAAAGATAAGAGGGATGCCAAAAATAACAGAAAGGGCATTAAATGGTAATTGTGTACTAGGCTCACAGTACCATTGTTACGCCTCTGAACATTTTTTGATCAGAATGACTACCAACAGTAGCTGATATGTACTACATTATGACTAAAAGGAAGGAAAGGCTAGGGAAAAATACATCACTGAAAGTGAGGAATCTCAGCAAAGAATTATGAAGCCTACAAAGAATATACTAATAGTCATAACAGTAGTTAATGTTTTTGCAAAAGAAACTAGAGTAAGACACCTTCATCCTCAGTGCTGGAGTAAAGGGGGTCTCCCAGTATCATGTAGTAAAGACCTTGGCAAGTGCTCTGCCCCTGCTTGCCTCCCCCGTCACAAGATAATTAGTCTCCCTCCCTCCGTAACAGAATGGCATGTTAACATGCCACTACTCCTTGTGAACATATATAACATGAAGCTATATGGCAACTGTACCACAGCTACATTTTAACTGTACTACACATTCCTGAATTACTGCAAGCATGTACATGTACTCTTATTTCCTTCAATGTCAATTGTTATACTAGGTTGGAGTTTCTTATTCCTGCATGTTACAATCTATATTTCAATGGCTAATCTTTTTGTGTGGCAACCATTGCCATTCCAAAAATGGCCTTGTTTGGTGGTTCACTCGTTCATTCATGATTACAGAACAAAAATAAAGTGATTGACTTTAATAATTGACTTCAGCAGATGTAGCTGCTAAGAAAAGCGGCGTCTAACCACGCCCGGTTGAACGAGTAAAAAGGCAGCAAGGGGCCCTGCACCAGGGCGTGTGGACTAGTGAAACAGATGCGCCTGCTATCTGACAGCTGCGTGGTGAAGGCACCAATTAAAGTGCCACCCCTGTCTCTAACACACATTAACACACACACACTATAATCTGAACTGCAGATCTCAGCCATGCAGGCACACCAGGGGATGGGGGAGTCAACAGGAGAGAGAGAGACGGAGCTGGGGAGACACACAGAGAGAGGGACAGAGAGAGGCAGACTGGGATGAGGGCGGATGCTGGAACGCAGAGGCTGGAAGGGAAACCAACTCTCTCCCGCTGTCCACACAACCCACACAACAACCCATGTGATTATCTCCATTTACGCTGGACCTGATCAGGACATCTGCCCATGGGGCGGCTCTACAGAGAACAGCCCACTGTTCCTTCGTCCGCTGGCCGCTGCAGCACACACACGCAGTAAAGTGAGTTTACACACACACTTGCACGTGCAGGCACACTCCCTCCCTCCCTCCCTCCCTCCCTCCCTCTCACTTACACATTTTTTTTTGCCAGCGGCGAAGTAAACAGAGTGGGAGCTGTTTGGGGGGGAGCATGGCGCTGGGTGGGGGAACGATAGGGAGGGGGCTTTAATGTTCTGTCTTATTGTTCAGAGAAGCTCTGTCAAGACCACAGCGTAACTGCTGTCAGACTAATAAAGCCCACTTGAAGTTGAAGGAGAAAAAAATAAACAGGCAACAAAATCTGTGCTGCCCTGACCTCTGTAATGCAATAAAAAGTGAAATTTCATTAGCTGTGTTCTTGTGTTGAGCCAGGCCTTCGAGAGACTGATCAGGACGGTGGGCGGGAGACTCTGGAATGGGTGGAATGAGAGACGAGCTCAGGCTGGGACAGAAGAGATGGGAGCCACAAAGAAGAAAAAGAAGATGAAGAGAGACCTTCACACAGCTGCCTTTTGTTACAGAAAATTAAATGGTGACGTTTTAAGGATCAGAGATGCCCAAAACTAGTAATACACTGTATTTACCCTTCTATTCACGAGAAACCCTTATTCCAGTCATGAAAGCTGTTGCTCCCAGCAGTTTAGGTGAATGTACTGTATAGAAATAGAAAATGAAAACTGCCATTTACTCAAAAAGTGTCAAAAATGACAAAATTAAGAGCCATTACATGGACCTTCACTCATTATTTAAAAACACCTTTATTCTGGCATTAATTGGTGAACACAGCTACAAGATGGAGAATGCAAACCCTTCCAGTAGAAATCATACAAATTCAACCAGTACTGCCTTAATAGACCAATGACTAGACTCGACATCTCCACATCTAAGTCCACAGAGCATAAGTTGCAGGATCTTTCATTCTTCAGTCCTCACAAAGCTGTTTTACTGGTGTCCCTAGTGTCATCACTTCAGGCTGTGAGATGTCCTGGTAACCAGGGGACACTGACCTCTCCTTGAACCCATCACCTCACCTAAATGAACTGTAGTTATTCCAGTTTAGTCGCCAGTCTACGTTGAGTCTCTAGTCAAACAGCAGCCAGTGGTCATTCAGGAGGTCACCATGTGGTGCAGAAAACACATTTTTACACCTGAAAGGGATGACCGACACACACACACACACACAGAGAGTCAATACATTGATTTTCTTTTGAGAAACTGAACAGCAGTTAATGTAGAGATCTATCCATTGCATAAAAGTCACTGGTTCCCAACGTGAAAATTTCACTGGGAAAAACACATGGAAAATCAAGAAGTGCATGCATATTTAATGGCACCTTGAGCACATCTGAGACAAAAGTTTCTCCTTTTGTGTGGGATGCAGTCTGACAGAGAGTGGCGGGGAGACGCTGCAGTTGGTGCGATCAAGGGCTCCTCGTGCGCACAGCGACAGCAACTGACAGGGCACGCGCTGGCCCAGGAGCTCAAAAGTGGTGCTGCAGGGTGCTCACTCCCAGCCTTGTCTACCCAGATCACCCCAGGGGAGGCTGCCGGTCTCCACCTGCCCCGCCACATGCTGCTGCCTCCTTGTCCGGCAAGGGAGTCTGAGATAGCTTGCTCCTCCATCTCTCTCTCTCTCTCTCGCTCGACTCGCTCACACACACACACACACACACACACACACACACACACACACACACAGACAGACAGACACAA
The DNA here is from genome assembly GCA_900497675.1 of Arapaima gigas. Classification (NCBI taxonomy): domain Eukaryota; kingdom Metazoa; phylum Chordata; class Actinopteri; order Osteoglossiformes; family Osteoglossidae; genus Arapaima; species Arapaima gigas. Next base: position 335,810 of record UFQX01000268.1, on the reverse strand, counting down.
AAGTATGTAGCCAGCTGAGAGATGTGGGGCAGCACACACTCCGACCAACCAATGTTGTACCATCAAGACAGGATGTGTCTAGAATAAAGCCTCAGGCACAGAAACAGTTCTAAAAACTGACAAAACAGACTATGTTAAACATGACAACACAAATGATGTAATTAACTCAGCAGCTTAAGCTTCAAAACATCTCATGCATCCCTGACTATGGAGCCATTCTGGAAGCATGAATGCCAGAGCCAAACTGCAACCTCATAATCTCCCCATATGACGTGAACTCTGTTGACTATGGTACAAATGGGTTAGAACCCAGACACCCACTGAACTTGGGTAATAAAAATCAAACCAAATCAAACAGATGGTTCGACAGACTGCGCTGCGCAAGCGCTGCATTTAATCGGCTGCTGGATGTGGCGAGTTGTGAGATAATCTCTACAGATTCCAGTCCCACAGGACTCGAAGGAGAAATGCTGATTGCTCCATGATGAACAGATGAAGAGCCTTGCGGGACACTACCAGACTTCAGGGGGACTAAATTTTGGAAACACACACCACAGCACGGATGTGGTCATAAACGCACTACTGCAAGCACAGAGCATTGGTAGATACACATGCAAGGCTGAGCTTGTTACCAAGCACATCTCAATTGCTTGGGCAGCCCTGCCCCCTCCTCCCCCAGTCCTCATTAAACTAGTCAGACTAGCATGTACACCTGCCTCCCTGCATGGATTTGCCTTGAAACACTGGCAGTAGCAGAGAGTTTGCATAGCACCGTGCAGGTGTTCCCCTTACACACGCAAAAAAGGGAACACGCAAACACACCGGCGAAAACATGTTCAAGGGCAAACACACATACGTTAGACTGATTTTGAGAAGACTGCATTTCCAATGGAAGTGAGGTGCACTTCATAAATGCATTTATTCACATATGACACTGAACAGGATAAGGCACCATAATACTGATCAGAAGGACCAGAAATTAATTCTGCTGTCATTTTCTTAGCTGATCTATACAATCTATACACAATCTATACATTTGACATTATGGGAAATGGAGTGAAATCTATGATACTGTACATGTGTGGATATTTCCAGACAAGGCTGAACAAAGACCATCACAGCTTTATCTCAAGTACACATGGTCCCTGTCACAGACAAAATCCCCCTCTAATCCAAACACACGGAGAGGGGTGGGACCTCAGGCCACCATATCTGCCCAAACATTCAGGAGGGAAAGTCCAAAGACCACAAGACAGGATATACAAACACAGTCCCCTTTAGCCACTTTAAATATGGAAATTTAGTTCCTTGTTGAGTGGTGAGCCCCAGTCCTAAATTATTTAAAAACACGTTCACAACGCATGTTCAGTTTGACAGAAGCTGGAGTGATAAAAATACATCCTATTTGGTCTATTATGATAGAAGATTCAAAACTCCTAAATAACGCTTAAATGATAAAAAAGGGGTTGGCCTGTAAAACAGATTAGTTCACCAACACAGTTTAAAACATCAAGGAGATAAGACGTATAGTGACGTTTAAATACAGCTAAATGTGTGGTTATGATCAAAAAGCTACTGAATGTAGAGAAAGAAATAATCAAAACCTGAACCCTACAGGCAATTATGCTTAATTTGACCAAACTGAATTAAAATGTTGGTAGCAATAACACACAAGTGCGAGCAAACATTTCCATCTTGCCTAAAAATATTATTCCTCGCTCATGTTTTTCCCCAGAGATAAATGTAACACTTTTATCTGGAAAACTACTCTGGAATAATGTTACATCTTGCAGATAATGAAATGTTTCATTTTCAGAACGCTATTCTCAAGGACTACTTCTTCCCACAGTAGGAACACAGACACACGAGCGATACCAGCCGAATACGGAAACCCCAAGAGGTAGCTGGGCTTGTGCTGGTGGAAGGTCCCCCCAGACATTATTAAATATGACCAAATACTAGATTCAATCTCAGTAAATTTGCTGAGACATACTTTGATAAATACAAAAAACAGCAACATTAAATATGTGCCTAGATTAACATGGGGGAAAAAAAGTTGAATTTTGATAATCAGACCAACTGTGAAGCAGCATGGAGGATGGAATGGAGGGGGTATAGTGTAGATTAAAGATTATTAACAAAACGCCAAGTAATGAGGACTTTGGAAATCCACTAATCCTGCAGGCAGAAGGGAGAGGGGATTGCCTTCAGTGCATGGAGTAGGAAGATGAAACATGGGACAAAGGAAGTCTAACGGTACAGTAAAGAAAAAAGGGAAAAAAGGAAATAAATGGAAAGGTTGGCAAGAGGACATGTAACTGATGTCTAATTAGATTAGAAGCAAATAGTATCAGTTACATAAGCTTACTTTTCAGGTCATACTTATGTATTTAAGTGCAGGGGCAACAGCTCATATATTAAAATAAACTGAGGAATTTGTCACCAATACTTTCAAACTAAATACTAAAACTGACATACACTTCTTTAACATAAAAATAATTTTAAAATCATAATTATACTATAATTATAATAATAATGGTACTTATACTATATATCATATATAATTAAATAACACAAAATGACGTTAAACATTATCCTTCCAACTGTGCAAAGATCTTGGAGAGTAAACTATGAAACTACCATGCACCATAACTCTAAATATGAGAAAGAATAGCAAAAAATGCTATACACCTGGGGAATTATCAATAAATAACACTTCATTGCTATAAATGTAATAACAGATAAGTTCATTTCTCCATCTAAAGATATTTACCATTAAAAATGCAAATGAACAGTCATTTCACAATCTATTTCTTGAACTCCTCTGCTTCAGAAATCAAATAGTCTATTCTTGTGATTCTCTTAGGATTACAATTAAGAGTTTAAATTGAAGGATAGTATTTGTATCAAAGAAAGTTAAAACTATTTGACGGCCCCAAGCCTTAAACAAGTGTAGAAAGGATGAGGAACTTAACAGTAGTTCCTTCTACTATTAGACAGCTGTGCCACTTCACATACAAAAAAGTATACAGTACAAACATTATATTACTACTACAACCACTTCATTACTTTAAAGTACCAGCATGAAAAGGAAAACACTGGAGTCTATGGTGAGCTTCCTCCTTGGCCATTAGCCTCATTGTATTCTCCAGACAGCCGTTTCCAGTATGAATGCAAAATAAAACAATATAAAAGAAAAAAATGGATAGGGAATTACAAACAACACTTTTAAACAAAGAAGACGACAGAAATTTAACATCAAACGTGGTAATGCGCACATTGTGCTCTTTGGCCTCAAGAGAAAAGTGAAACATAACATGCAAACAAAACGTAAAAATAGTTTATTTATACAGTCTACACAGAGGTACAGTGAAGAGGAACTACTCAGAGAGGCATCAGGAAGCCATGCTGGTAAGTGAGCTTCCCGGGCGCCCACAGCTAAGATACACTCATTTCTCTTAGTCCTAGACTGTCCAGCTGAACTCGATTTCTCATTTCCTCCTCAACCTGAATTTAATCCAATAAGAAGCCCAAGAATGATGGCCTTTAGCGAACAGTCTTTGCATTTTCCAATAATATTGATTCTCACTGCTTGACAAATGCTTGGATTCACTGATCTTCAACTGTAAATTTAAGAAAAAGGAAAATTAATTATGAGTAATGGCCAACGTTTTACATTTATGGATTATCACTGCAGGTTGAAACCGAAGGGGTTTTTTTTGACAACTTGTCTATAATTAAGCCTTCGTTTTTCTCAAAAACTGTAAAAATGATTTTAAAACATTGCTTAAATGCATAAATACAGTTTTTCAGTGTATAACTGTTTCAGTAGATTTTCTTTGGAATTAATACTACTACGACTACTTCATCCCCTCAAAATACTTAATATTCAACAAACTGAATACTTCATAAAATGAAATTAACTTTTTTGACACAGGCACAAGGCTTTGAACTGTATTCCAGTATTAACAAATGGCGCACCATAATTGATTCATCTCTTTTGATCTGCCCTTGATCTGTCCCAGCTGTGACTGGGGTGACACTTCTGCTACCCAGTAACAGGAACCCAAACACTATAACTAAACCACATGCATGTTGCAGAACAACTAGTCTACAAACACTTTATGCACACAGGTCATCAGCTGGTGCCAGACATGTCTGCAGTTGCTATAAGACCTGTTGGAGAGGGCCATGGTGTCCTCCGAGGAACAAAAGGCGTCGTCTCTTTTCTTTTCTTGTGTTTTAAGTCGTTCCTTGCTCCCCTCCACTTTGTGCTCTTTCTCCACCAGCTCAGTCCACCTTCTGACTTCATTTGTCCTTGTGGTTCTCAAATGTAAACCCTGTTTCAGTATTTCGCAAAGTTTAACAAAGCTCTCCTGTAAATGATACCTATTCAGCGAGTGGTAAATGACACAGAGAACCATGACAACGACCTGGGACACATGGAGCACACTTCCAGTTTTTGCTTTAACAATATTGACTCAAACTTCCCCACACTTCAAAAAGCAGTCAGACCACTTTCTGTACCGAACTGTATCGTACACTGCAAATATGGATCATTAATGTGCATTAAACATCCCACACTCATTGTCACCACCACCAAGCAGGCCATCTGCCTCTCTCATCTTACCGTGTACTGCTGTCAAATCCCTATGTTTAAACAAATGCGTTTAAGGTCGGACTTTTCAGAGAAAATTATCTATCCAGAACTTTCACTTAATTCAACTAATACTGGACGCCACTGTGGCTCCACCACAGGTGAAAGAAAACAGGTCTGTCCCTTCTTTACCCTGCAGCACATTACGGTCAAAGTAACGGGGCTGGAGCGTGGCTGTGTCCCACCTCTCTTTTTCACATACACACACCATAACAACAAAAATCTGAGGAAAAGTTACAGAACGTCTACGCACTTTAGATAAAGTCCACACGTCGGCCCAGCTGGTCCAGGCAGACGGACCTGCGCGAACTTGCGGTGCGGTTATTACTGCAAACAGTCCGGCTTGCGGGCCGGTTGAATGGGGGCAGCGAAAGCCTGTCAAAGCGCCCACCCCAGCCGCGCGTGCAAGAATGTGCACAGAGACCGCATCCCGTCGGGCTCCCCAGCAGGGCAGCGTTTGTACACCGGCTTCGTTCCCGCACTCGTTCTCACACGGAGCCGCTCGACCGACTGCCTTACCTTGTGGCCGGAGGACTCGGCAACTGGAGAGCGCGCAGGCTGCGCACACCGCGGGTCCGAGCCCCGCTCCCACAGTGTCTCGACGCCGCTCCGAACTCCTCCCGTGTTAAAAAGACGCAGACTGAGATCCGCCAGGCGCTGAGTGTACGCGGTGTCCGCTGGCAACAGCCACTGAGAACAACTTCAAAGTGTCTACGCAGAGTTCCCGCAGGAGGCCCCGCAGGAGGGTTGCTGGGGAGCAGCGACGCGCAGCGGCACCTGTTGGCAGCTACTTTCAGGTACCGGTTCCGGAGCCGCTGCTGTTTTCGGAACCACAGCGACCCGTTCAGTGTTGTGTTCGGGATGTGCTTTGAAAATGGGGGACAACGAGAGACACGCCACATCGGTCCAAAACCGCACAGCACCTCTGCGATGTATTTAATCCGCAGCACACCGTCTTTTCGGCGGTGTTTGTGTGGCTGAATCCGCTCCCACGTCCGGTGCCCCTCCCTCCCCGACTGTGTTACAAAGGTGGTCCAGCAGACGTCGGTCGTTCTTTTTTCCCTGTAGCCAAATGATGGGAGTGGAGCAGGTGGACGGACATGACGCTCCCAAAAGTATTTACACTGGCATTTGCATCTATTTACCTAGTCTTTGTCCGAAACGACTTACAAAACAGGTGCTTATGTACGAAGTACATCAAGGATAAGGTACTTTAGACCAAACAGTGAGACCGACTCAATTCACTAGAATCCAAAATTCATTTTCGGGTAAAAAGTACCTAAAGCCAACTACAGTTAAAGGGAATTGTCTAGAAAGGCGACAATTAAAGCACCACCCATTACGTAATTTTTGCCTTTTTCTTCATGTCCTGAGTACAAATACTATCTGCACTAATAATCATTCGGATTTAGAGTATGAATTTATAATACACAATACATGCGTGTGTTAAAAACACGTGGTTTTTTAATGTACTAACAGTAGTTACTGTACCATGTAAACGACAGATGGCAGCACAGCCTCGGGGTATAATGTGTTTTGTAACGTTCACGCCAGCGCTCTGCGGCTTCTCTTAACTTTGCAGACATGTTTTCCGTCTCAGGAAAATCTGGCTAGTGGACGAGGACCGGGGTGGGCCCCACAAAGCTGGAGTCACGTGTTGTCACATTTATTCGGGGCTCCTGGTCGAATCCGGTTCAGTCTGTGTGGAGTTTGAATTTTCTCCCCGTGTGTGTAGTTTTCCTTTGGGTGCTCTGGTTTCCTCCCACAATTCAGCGACACGCGTTTCAGGTTCATTGATTACGCTTAATTGCCCATAGTGTGTGTGTGTGTGTGTCTGTGGCTGTACTCATAGATTCCTGGGTAGGCTCTGGACTACCCTGACCAAGATGAAGTGGGTTGATATCAATGGTTGAGTGAAGTATTCCATGTAACTGTAAGAAATTATACAAATATTTTGTTATACAATGTTCTGCTGTTTTTTTCCACAACACGACTCCTTTGTACGTCTACAAACGTATAGTTGGTGCCACGTGTTGTCGCTTTTATCCAATTCCGTCCCAATAGTATTTGTTAAATGCACGTGTGTAACTTTTAGAAAATTGTGCTGCAAATATTTATTTTAGAAATAGTTCTGTTGTTGCTAGGCAACACCACTGGTTTCTGTGTTTACAGTTAGAGCTGTGTTTTGTCCCTTTCTCTTGTTCCATCCTAATAACCTTTAATATGCGTATGTAACTAAGAAACTGTGCACCACATACTTTGTTTTGCAACTTTCCTGTGTTGCTACGCAGCATGATGGTGTTTACAGTTTGTGCCATGTTTTGTCCCTTTCTCCTGTTCTGATCTAGTAACATTTGACATGTGTTTTTTGGATGTAACTGAAAAATTGTGGCAGAGATATTTTTTGATGAAATTGTTTGGTTCTTGCATGAACACTTTCTCTTTGCATATCAAACTAGTTTCCTGCTTTGGAGTCTTTACACAAAGAAAGATATAAATGTCATATTTGTCATGGTTTGTAAGTACTGTTTATTATTGACATTCAAATAATTGTCTTCCTTTCCTTTTTCAAATACATTTCACCTCACAGCATCCAGATTCCCATGATTCCTACCAATGATGTCTCTGATGCAGAGTGGCTCTTCCTGACAGAGCTGGACAAACAGCTGGTTACCCCACAGTTGTGGAGAATGGTAGAGACCACTACCAGGCTGCCAGGCAACATCAGAGAAGCATTGGAAAAGAGGGTAGTAGGTCAAGAAATTTCAGTCTTCTGGATTCTGTTTAAGTGCTTCACCTTGAAATTGGCTTTAATTGGTCATACTGAGTGACTAAATTTTTTCCATCTTGTGAAATAAGTATCATTTAAGATTCACTGGTTATGGAGTGTTTTTTTTAGCTCTGATTGGGGGAATTGTACATTTACAATAAACTCATTCTTACTTCATTGGCATATATTGAGGCCATTCAATGTATGTAATATTAATTACTTTGAATAAATACTTTACATGGGATCCTACACTTACAGCCACAAGACCTGAAGCCTGTCTGTAACAATTTGTAAATTTAACAACCATATCGGTAAACATTTCATAGCAGAACCATCTCCTGATTTATTCACAGGCTAGGTTCTGTAAAAATCTCAGATAAAGTGGTAATTATAAATCTGCTGTGAGACTTATTTCATTTTTATCAACCACTTATCTAGTGCTCATTTTCTGCGTTCCGGAGTCCATCGTAGAAACGGCATAAGTCAGAGAACACATGAACAAGATACCAGTTCTTCACAGGACTTTTATTGCATATGAACAGCACGTGCAAAATTTGTCAGCAGCCGGCCCCTTTCTAGCTTTACTAACTATATAATCAGTGGGAGTGTAGTAAGAGATATTTTTATTTACTTGTTCTGTACAAGTCTTGGATTCAGCTGGAACAAAAATACACTATGACACATTTTTATTAGTTTTGATATAGCTCAAAGTTAATTCAAAACGATTACCAATAAAAATACATTTTCTCTACAGACCCCTGTTCATTGAAGACTGTTAACTGATTCATCCCATACAACTGCGACATTTACCATCGTGTTATTGGTCATCAACACTCAGGAACACCTGGCATTAGTTGTAAACACTGAGGAAGCAAGCTGAATTAATATGGTGACATGCTCCTTTGGGTGCTCTTTACGGCTGTAGGCAGAACACAGGTGACGTTTTGCAACAAACATTATAATAAAAAAAGTGAAGATGCAAGTAAAACAAACTCAGTTGTTTGTAAGGTAAGAACCCCCTTTATTTAATGCTCTTAACTACCATTCATTATCAGTAATCACTTTGATCTGGGTTTCAGTTTTTCCCCAGAATAACTGGCCACAAGGCTGCTATGAAACTACACCCTGAATTGGATGTCCTCACTCACACATGCACACACTGAGTAATTTATAGCGAGAAATCAACCTGGAACATGCCTTTGGATTTGAGGAGGAAATCAGTACCTGAAGTAAACCTACACAAACATAAGGAGAACATGCAAAGCCCACAGTCTGAGCTGGATTCACCATGCCCAAGCAGCCCAGTAACTGAGTTTTTGGCACTATTTGCTGTGCCAACATGGAGCCCATTTTAATTTTTTTTTTTAATAATTAAAGGTTGCTTGGCTTTGAGATCTAGAGGTACTGGGCCATAAAATCTCTAGTACTCAATGGTGTTGTATTCAAAAAAATGGTGGCACAAAAGCTTTTCTTGAATACTAAGGAGACACCCCCCCCCCCCCCCCCCCCCCCCCCCCCCCCCCCCCCCCCCCCCCCCCCCCCCCCCCCCCCNGGGACCCCCCCCCCCCCCCCCGAGATATGATGTGGATGCGTTTCAATGTTATAGGTGCACAGCCTTCAATGGTGATTGTCTGAGGAATTACAAGTAGAAATTGCAACTGAAATTTTATAATACTTCTAATCAAACTGCATCTTGCTGACCAGTGTCCATAACAAAACTTGCCAAATAACAAATTGTCTGAATTAAAAACCAAAAACTAATTCGCCTGCCAGTGTCCCTGCCATGAGAGGTGGTATCTGAATAGCATTACAATCTTCAGCGTTAGTGATGCTGTACAAAGACAGACCCACTGAATGTTTTATTGAATTAAATGTCACAAAAATAGCTTTGAATTTCGCATGCAACAACTAATATGTACTACAATAAATATTAAATTCTGCCCATAATGTCACAATTTGGAAAGCAGCATCACAATGTGGGTATAAATGTAAGAAATTAACTTCTCTCTGTTGGCTATTTAACTGAAAAATAAATACAATTCAATTCAGACTTTTATTTCCTTACACATGTTTTTTCCACAGATTGTGTAAATTAAAACAATTCAGGATTTACATTTCAACATTGATATCTTCTACATTATAATATGTAGAGTTTCCACTCTTCCAGCTTTGATCAGTGTTAGATATAAGATACATGTTGGCTGCAAAAAGCTTTTGAACATTCTGTTCCTTATGTATTTTGATTGGATTTAGAATTAATTTCCATTCAGTCACCAAAATCAAATTTTACAAATAAATCTGTTTTAAGGATGCAACTTGTGTCTAATTGTACAGGTTTACAAACTGACTTTCCACAAAAAATGCTACATTTTCATTTACACAATAGACAAATGGTAGGATTTCTGTTCATATTCTGAATATAGCCCTTACAGAACAGAAAAGGGGTGTGTACAGATTTTTTTTAAGGATGATGGGGGATCAAATGAATTAAATTGGCACAAACACACATTTCCTTCAGAAGGAGCTTTTAGCATTGAGACCTGAAAGATTAAGCACTCAAGCTACTTGCCTAAAACAATAAAACACTAATAAAAGTGATTCAAATGAAAACATTGAAAACCCCCTAAACCCCTGAAAACTACAAAATTAGAAAGTTTTTTTAAAAAAAGTACTAAGGTACATAGTTTTATCTTCAATTCACAATTTTATAAATTGCTCTTAAATCTCTTTACCATGTGCAATAAATATATTAGCTTTTCTTGCCAATGAGTCCCATATTTAAATATGTATCATTTCAGTTACATAAAGTTTTTAAAGTTACTTTGTTGTATACTTACTACATAATGGATATAGAGACTGATAGAAAATGGAAAATAAACACTGTTGCAAGTGCAATACAGTACTACAATTATTGGAAACTGGATTGGGCAGACTGATTCTGAAATCAGCCCAATTTACATATATTGCAAATGAGAGCGAGAGAGAGAGAGAGCACAAAGAATAGTAATATTGCCAAAAAATAAGAGGTTTAGGCAAGGCATACAGTAGCATTATTCTGTAATGAGGGCCCTTTTCCACAAGCCTTAGACACATTGTATATCACAGGTTTCCTGGAAAAAATAAAACCAAACAAAAAAGGTATAATGAAATGTCTTGACCACCTTTCCCTAAATGAACATCAGATGTTCTCCCTGCTGACTTCAACTGTGAGGGATGACATAATTTTCCTTCTGCATGAGGGTTAAGTGCACAAGTGGCCACAGGGTCCTGTCTGCAGAGAATACAGTAAAGATGGAATAGCTCCTCCTTTTGTACCCCACAAAGCAGAAACTGTACACCACCAGGCTGCACCTGGGCTGTTTCAGTCAGTCTCCTGCTCTCCCCTACACCTTGGCACTGCTCCTGCACCACCCTGTGTTTGTACACATTTCCAGTGCTGTTTCCTACCTCCTACTCCTCCTCCTTCTCTTCCGTTGCCCGCTCCTTCTCCTCCTCCCGATCGCTCAAATTCAACAGTGAGCTGTCCTCCCCCAGAATGTGACATAGCTCTGCCAGCCTCTGCTGCATCTTGGGAATTCCAGACAGCTGCATCTCCAGGCGCAGCTTCTCATCTTGGAGGGACAGGCGGGTGGAGGCGTCCAACCTCTCAAAACGCCAGCCACCCTCTCCATCAAACTGTAGCAGATGAGTGTGGTACTTCCTGACATGGGAGAAGAGACAGGGCCCTCTTTAAGATAAGGCCTAGTATACCAGTTAGCCACAACACCCTCCACTGACTGCTGCCTTGAGGGAATTCTCATGCAGCTTTCTGAAGAGTAGTTCCTTGACGCTCTCGTCTCAATTTTGATCCCAGCACCAACTGCCTCAGCCTCTCAATTTAAGCATAAACCATAATCATGTTTTACATTTGCACAATACAAGGAGATCAAACAGTTCTGAAATAACGTACAGTACACACTAACTCACTGTAATATTATGCTGCACTAATGCCATAAGCTATAATGAACCTTTAAGGTAAATGCTCATAACCTTTTTCAAGGCAGAGACTTTTAACAACCCAAAATTTAAATGAAAACTAGGAACCCTTCTTCAAAAAATGTCCACAAATAAGGAAATTTAGAGAAAATACTGCACTCAGTTTGTTGCACTTCATATAGAAGTGTCATAGATAGCATAGCATAATAATATTGCTATTTTATTTTAAACTTTTAGTTCATTAATTATTTATATTAATAACTGATTACAAGATAACCAAGTCAATGTGCCATGGACCCCATGAAGCCCAACTGATCCATGGTGTTTCACTGGTAACAACCTAAAATTACTGACCAGAGTGAGGGGCGATGAGTGATGGAGAGAAGCGCTATCCCAGCATCCTTCGCAGCCTCAAAAATTTTACCTTCAACATCAATGCTCACAGCACTGGTACATTCATCCAGAAGAGCATACATAGGCCTGTATTGATGAATACATGTCAGAAAAAAAGAGAAAAGAAGATTGACACCTTTTTTCAACAGTCATGAAACTCCTCTCACTTGATTACTTTTCCTAGGAAAAACAGTGTCTTGTTCCATCAACCCAGCTTGTTCTAATGCAGCCATGAAATTCTTACTACAGGTAAACCCTGATTTATATACTCGATTCTACACATACCAAAATTGTGTATACCAGGATGCCATTTTCCATTATTTTAAATGGAAAACATAATGTGTTCCCAGCTCATCCGAAATCCCCCAATCAACCAATCCCCCAAATATCACTAAAAGACTGTAGAACAACTTGTAGCACACAGCACCCCCCCCACACACACACACACACACACACAGTGCAGCATTCACCCCATACACCAGCTGCATTGCAGAACAGAGGCCCATGCAGTTGCACAGGAACAGTGCTGTTTAGCACAAATGTATGATAAAAAAAAAGTAAATAATTTAAAATAAGACAGTTATAATGAACTGTTACTGTACTCAACGTTGAAAAGAACAGTTCATTATGAGTTGTGGTGGGTAATTCACCTATTTCAATTCTTTTAATCATTTCAAATATTCATTTCTATCCTTTGTTTTTTAAGCCTTATTGCCTTCTTTTCGTATGCTTTTCTACCTTTTTAGGTCTATTTTGCTGAATTACACATTACTGATGAAATTAAATAGAGACATTGCTGAAATGTATATAGGTAAAGCAAACACAAGACCAGATATTAGCAAAGTATGTCCCTCACATCTTGCCATGCTTCACAGTAGTCAATGACATATATACATGGGTATATATGGGACAACAAGCTTCTTGTGCAAAATCCAAGCTTAAAATTTTTTTATTTCTTGCAGATGGATTTCTGGCACTGCATTATAGCATTACATCCATTGCACAAACTGGATACTGGAATTTAAAAACTAGCTGCATTATAGCAAAGTTGTGTATACTGGGGCTGCACATCCTGCGGTTTACCTGTATTTGCAATTTAGAGGTTTGTTTTAAAATAAGAATTCAAATACAGCTGTGTTGAAATCTGAGCAGGAAGCAGGTGTTCACTTACTTATGGTAGAACATCCGCGCCATGCCAATGCGCTGCTTCTCACCTCCGGACAGCACATCTTTCCAGTCATTCTCTGCATCCCAACCTGCATACAAACAAACAAATCTGTGTGCCAGAAGACACCATCCCACCGGAGCTCAATGCATTTGAAACTGCAATAGAGACAACAGACCTGCTAACAGGAGTTAGACTATATACTGAACGTCAATTTGAAGGCTATTATTACCACTATTGTTGTTATTATTATTGTTGTTGTTGTTGTTGTCATATTACTGCGCTGATGTATTTACCCAAACCAACCTATATTATTTGATCAGTTACATAGGTAGAAATATTTTGGGAACAGTCAGGTTTTAGGTCCTTGCACCACAATACTACAGCAGAAACATACTCTTTCAAACCTGGAATATTTATGTTATAAATATACAAACTCACATCAACACATATATAAACCTGTGTCTTGTGTGACAATACCACTACCAGCTGCCTATTTCTTCACATTCTAGTCCATAACTCTCTTCTTTACAGACATTCTCCGGTCCCCTTACCCCCTTCTCTCTCTAGGATGTAGCGCAAGTTCACAGTGTTGAGGATGCCCTCAAGGTGTTCATCGGTGAAGCCATGTTCCCTCATCTCTTCCTGGGTATGTGGATAGATCACCTGGTCCCGCAGAGTGCCCACAGACATATAGGGCCTGCCCAGAGCACAGCAGACAAGACAAATCAGCATGATCATTCCTACTACACATCAAGTGAGAGTTCATGTGGAGCGGAATTTGTATGTCCCTGTTGACAAGAATGGAACTGCAGCATGTGGATATTTCCATTGATTTTCTGAAATACATGCATCTATACTATTAGTTCAGTCCTAGAACATCAGTGAGAAATGAATTCTGCCAACTGTGTTATAATGACAGACGGATCTCAGTGTGGCCCCCAGGCAACAACATGATGACGCTCTCTTGTTCTCTCTCTATCCCATAGCCTCATCTGTAGAGACCTGCCAGCCCTGATCCTCTTTCAGCTGCCTGCCCACTATAGCAGTCTGTTCCCGAGTGTAAGCTAGGGTCTCCTACCTCTGAGGTATGTAGAACATCTTGTGGGGAGGTGGCTTGTACAACGCACCCCTGTAGACGGGCCACAACCCACTGAGGATGCGGAACAGAGAGCTCTTTCCACAGCCATTGGGTCCTGTGATCAACAGGTGCATGCCTTCTTCCACCTGAAGGGAGTTTTTAAAGGAGGGGGTGCAGTAGGGAAAGGAATAAAAGGGTTAGGAATAAAATAAGGAAAAAAAAAACCCAATAACAACTACTATGACTCTGGGTTTAACCCCTATCAAAGTAAAAGGGAAATTACTAGAAAGTCAGCAAGGAACATAAAATAAAGGTATGAATGCAATGTACTTAAAATATTAGCTCAGTGTACATTTCTTCTTTATTTACATAAATACCAATAAAGTAGTAAAATTACAGGAAAATATACCCTTACCCCATTTCATAAGCTTAATACATTCCTGAGAAATGTTTACATTAAACAATTTGAATTCCTGCATTTTTTCTAGCACTGCAAGTCACCTTGCATAAAAAAAGAATCAACTAAAACAGAGTAAGTCACTTTAGAGAAAAGAATCTGCTAAAAGATTTAAAGTAAACATTACTACTAATTTAAACGTGAAAAATTTGAAGTCCTCAGTCATATTTTGCCCAAAAATGCCAAATTATATAAAGGAAGTACAGATTTACTTTACTGATCATATAAAGAGCCATAGAATTATATTCACAGTCAGCAGTAAAATGCACTCAATAGGAGGAAAGCAAAGGGGAAATCAGGTAGTTTTCAGAATCTTGTGGATTTCCTAGGATTTATTTCAGGTTTTTAATTATATTACTTGTTTCAGAACATTTTATAGAAAATGAGCAGAAAATAAAAATACATACTTTTTAGGGCTTCCAGTGCTAATAGTGATTGTAATACTGATGTTTCATAAATAATGGTTCTGTCTCCGGAAGCTAATTTAATTGTTTATTGGGCTGTCCCCCATGGATAGAAAAGGAAAAAAATATTAATGTAACATTTTCATTTTCCCTTTTATTCACTTAAATTTATAGAATTAAACAACTCACTGTGCTCAAACAAACATTTACAAAAAGCAAAAACTTTCATTGGCATCCAGTCGGCACCTGACAGATGGTATGAAGAACTTTATGTTGTGGCACATGAACTTATGGTCAGTCTTTAGACACTATCAGTTGTTAGTAAAAGAGTTCAAATTTCACCTAATCCACTGATATTGCAACCTTGGAAATAGCTGTTTACTCTCCTACTCCGGGGGGGTGGGCGGGGGGGGGGGGGGGGGGGGGGGGGGGGGGGGGGTGGGGGGGGGGAAAGAAACTAAGTGTTGTAGGGCATCTCTTCATGGTGTTTCAAACAGCTGAATAATTGCATTCTAGTTTGACAGACTCACGGGTTGTATGTAAATTTTTGACATTTCTATGACAATAGTGCATATTCATAAAGTACTTTTGAGTCACTCCAATTGTACTTTAAATGCAAATGATGGCCAGGTTACGTTTTAAAATGTCACCTAAAATCCTAAAATGCCAATATGTTATTATTTCTGTGCCAGTTTGTGGGGTTTTTTTTTGCAGCTGGCAGTGTACCTTTTGGTCCTATTCCAGGTGCTGCTGCAGTCTAAGGCACAAATATGACAACATGTCAGTTTGTTTTCCAATTTGTCCTTGTCAAACACAGGTGGAACTGTTCAGCAGTACAGCAGCTCAGTACTGGTATCCAGTAGCCAGTATGCCTTTCATGCATCATGCAACTGGTCATTCACTGCAGCAAAGGAACTTGGTATCAGATACTCTACCTGTTGGGCAACTAAATCAACAAGGAACTTAATCACAAAATCAAGCTTGTTAGAGTACTCGCTGATAAATGGCTGTATGTGCATTACAAATGTATGCACTTATGAGCAAAAATGTGTAAACAAAGTATTAAATATAAAGCATATGGATTTAAGCACTTTAAAAAAAGCAAAAGTCAGCATTCAGATCACCATATAAATTAGCTCAACAGATCTAGAAGAAATGTGTTCCCTGTATGGCACTTAACTGACAGTAAATTCAGTGGACTCAATCTAAAAGATCAAACAGTTCCCACTGTTTAAGAAATTGCAGTACGAGCAATACAAAGACTACAGCAACCTACTGTTATCTGTATTCTGTTTACTCCAATGTAAACAAAAGGGTGTAACTGATGTTCCAGTTTTTCCACAGTATACTGGCTGCTAGTTGGGTACTGGAAAGAGGCACAGGGCGCAGGGCTCATGCTGACTGTGATGTGTGGACTCATTGTTAAACCCTGTGGGAATGAGGTTCACCAAATTGTCACGGCATGTCACATGACACAGTACAAAGGCCGTGGTGGCCATCAGAGGTCTGAGCTGCTTACGCATGGCCTCAAGTACAGTTACACATAGTCAACATTCCGTTGCCTGCAACAGCAAGGACTGCCACAAAACAGCCACACAAGTGACACGTTGTTTCCCACCGGTCTCACCAAGGTATCGGCGAGCCATTTCCCATGGCTTTATCATAGCATTCATGAATCATGCATACATACTTTTCAGGGAGCCTTCAAACCTCCCTTACATCTCCTTGCTTCAAAAGCACAACTTCCAACAGCATCCAATCTGAAAACAGCATGACATGCAGCTCTAGATTTAACAGACCAAACTAAGAAGATTTAGTCAAAAGGTAGTGCACCAGTAATGCAGTCACATGTTTGGGGTTTAAGGCTGGACACAAAAACAAAAAACAGAGACAATGAAGAAACCTTCAGGCAGGAATGCATGCAACATACCCAGGCTACATTACTGAGTTTTAAAAAAGTTTGACCATTAAAACAGGAAGCACCTAGTGGTATATGCAGGCATGCAATAAACAACAGCCATCCACAACTTCAGTGAACAACACAATGAAATGAAAACAAAGTCAGGATTGTGACATACTACTGTACTACTACTGCAGGGAATGAGGATGGTGGAATAGAGCGTTCTGGAACCTACAATGTCACTGTGACACCTAAGCAATGCTGCCTATTATCAAGAGAAGGCAACAAACCAGTAAAGTGTCAGGCCTTGAAGAGCTAACTTAAGCAAGAAATGCAACTTTGGCCCCATCCAACAGTATCTGCTGAGGTGTTCCTCTATGGCAGTGACACAGTCATCACTGTGGCATTCAAGACCACTCTGAACTGGAATAATCACCCCCATCCCTAGCCCCCTGCAGCACTCAGCTGTACAAAGGTTCAGGGGGGGATGATGGGGCCTGGGAGGAAAAAACACGAACGGGAATTAACTTCCTTACCTTAATATTAAGGCTGGACACCACAACATCCCCAGTGGGTGTGATGATGGGGAGGTTCTCACAGCTGATGCCCTGCTCAACATCGATGACTTGCCCTGCAGTCATAACACAGCAATAACAGTGAGAGATCCCCCTGACTGAGAAGTACCAATTAGAGATGCCCAGAAGGGTTCTCTCCTCTGCATGCAACCATTAAATCCAAAAACCCTCAATCACTCTAATATTTCCAAGCCAAGCACTATTCATTCATCTCATATCAGTACTAGCATTCGTGTATTTAACATTGTATTGCTTCCTACATATATTCCAAGATATTTACCATATACAGTATATCAAAAAACAAAGAAAAACAGTGAATCTATATAAATAAATATGCTGACAGATTTACAGTATGCTTGAGGTGTGAATGAATTCAACAGAAGTATAAAAAGGTAAAGTGAATATTATTAGAAATACACTGAGGCATGCAGACGAAACACACCTGCATAGACTGCAGTGACACATGAACACAAGCACGCACGCACGTACGCGCGCACAACACCCCTAACCAGACAAATGCTTACCACGTCTGACCAACACACATCACACTACCATTGCCTATACAGGGGCCCTGTGACCTCCCGAGTTGCCCTGACACAGCTATTTAAACACCCCCCTCCCATACACAGTATGAGCCCTGCTCTGAGACAAAGGAGGTCTGCATATTCTGTATTCCACCTATCAAGCCTCCACTGACAGTTCTGATTCCCTTCTCCTCGACCACTCACCTGGTTCACAAAAATCAAGCAACACTGATGACACAAATGGCACTGATCAAAACAAAAATCTGCACTGGTGTCTCTTTTTGTCCAATGAACCAGTGTGATTGTCACATGCATAATAACAGCACTAATTTTGATACTCTCAAATATCTATAACTGTAAGCAGGAAAAACTTTAAATAGATAACTAAGTGCATTTGATCCTAATAATCTGGAAAACACATCAGCTGTAAGACTAGTAATATTGTGATAATAATGCAATTATATACTAGCAGACAGTAAATGACCTGGGACAAAAGACCCAAAAGCCCAGAGATAGAGATGAGTACATTGGCTAAATGTTTACCGCAGATTTCCAGTGGCCCCTCCACCCTCATGCCATGTTGCACCTGCCGCATGGCCCCTGTTTGGCTTCCATCCATGCCCCCTAAGCGTTGATATACGCTCACGCGTACATCTTCAAATACTGAGAACATCTCGTAGACCCTTGCTGTGTAGCCCGCCAGCTCTGTCACCTAGGGAAGGACATCACAACATCGGTGGAGGGGTGTTTCTCATATATAGAACAAATTATACACAGGCACCTTGAAGAGTCAGGAGACGGGTGTGAACTGGGGACTCACATCAATGCAGCATCAACCCGCTACGCATGTAAACAGAATAATGATAACATATACATTACCTAAACATATGGATTAGTATATAAGTAACAGGAGTGTTGTTAATTGTTCCATGTGAGAGCGTCTCACCTCCTTGTAAGAGCTCATGATGCGCTCCACAGCATCTGCAGCAGCATTCAGCAGGTTACGGGCAGTGGTGAAGGCCTGGGTACGCTCACTGACCAGTTCCTCCTCCTTCATCACCATGGCAGCCTTCTTCACATCCTCTGAGTCTACCACGAAACACACAGAAAATAATACATATGCACATACATACAGAGAGTGGAAGACCATGGGTATGTGCACACATGTGAAACATGAACGCATACACACAAGTTCCATTACATCTTCTGTCATTTTTTTAAAAAGTGCTGTATGTGCATTTTATGTCTACAAACAACACAGCTGTTCAGTCCTGACCAGTGTTAGTTATGTCTTAAGAAACTTTTAGTTTGATAAAATAGTATGTGAAGACTATAAAACCCTATCTTGCAATCCAAAGGTTTCTAAAGAGCACCTCCGAAGATTGCTGCCTGCCATTCGCACACTAAAAAGAAAGCACTTGCACAGCTAGCAAAAGATGACAACACACAGATACACACTACAGATGGATCCTGTTGCCCAGCAAAGTGCGAAGAATGGGCATCAACCAAACAGCAACTGGTATAAGGCCACACAAAGCCTAGTTTTTCCTGTTAACTAAAACTAAAATGATTTTCACATCCTGCTGCAAGATCCTGAGTGGGTGTAACGTGTGATGGACACAGCAAGTCAGACTCCCCAAGGCCAGTATTACAACACAAAAATAAGGGGATCCTGAAACCAGAGCAGTGCTACAGCAGCTGGTCAGCCACTTGACTCTCTATATTCACACTACTTCAACAGCTGCCCAGAGAGCCCTGTCATTTATCATCACATATAGGCTGTTCCAGTTCAGCAACAAAAGCTGCAAACGGTGCCTTTGCAGAAAAAAATAACAACATAATATAAAGAGAGGTGTGTGAAATGGGACAAGAAAGTATGTGAACTTGTGAGAAAAAATATTCCAGTCCTGAAGGAACTGTAACTTGGCAGGAAGGCAGTGTGGGAAGAAACGGTACTGGCACTCAAGTGTTCCGAGACAGAGATGAGTCTTACCGTGCTCAGAGTAACCTGTAGCAGTGATGATGGGCACAGCAACCATAACCAGCCCTGAGGCACTCCACACATACTTCATGAGAAACTGCTCCAGCATGACATACCACAGTCTTTTAAAGAGGATTAGGTTGATCTGAGAGGACAATGCCTGGTAACTCCTCTGCAGCTGGGACATCTCCACCTGGGATACACACAAAGAAAGCAGGTCTACATCATCAGCTACAATTCATATGTGCAAACTCATTCACCCCGTGACTTCCTCCCTCAAAACCGTCATTCATTTAGAGTCTTAAACTCACCCAAAACATTAACCTATCTATTAATATACCAACTAATGGACTGTTTACTAGCAGTAAAGTTTCAAATCCTATACAATCTGTCCCCTGCTTACGAACTTAACTGGGACTGCAAGTTGGTTGGTGGATCGAAAAGTTTGTTAGTCCAACATCACAGAGTAAGCAAGAGAGTTGCATTAATTCTATATACAGCTCTGATGGTATTTGACTAAGTGCCCATATTTTGACAATCACGTCTGCATTTGTATTTCTTAGTACGTTGGTGAAACACACTTTACTCTGAGCTTTATGTACTTCTGAAGAAAAGCATCTGCTAAAAGAATGCATGCATGCAATTTTTAAATATTTAAATCTGTCACTCGCTCTTAGTCCTTCTCTGATGGAGCAGCTCATGACTGGCAGACAGGCCCTTCCTCACCTGAATAAAAGGCCTTGTGCATGAACCTGTGCGTTCTGAGTCACCTACCAGGAGTATTTATGACATGACACAAAAAGAGAGCCCAATAAAAACCTATATTAGAGTGTTTGTGTTCAACTGCAGTTTGTATCCTACACATGAAATTGACTAATCCCAAATACAACTGTAATGAGAAATAAAAACATAATTATGAGAAACTTAAAAATCAAACTAAGTTATATACTATTTACATGAAAGACAACAATTATCCATGAACTCGTAGGTGGAGGATGACAGAGGAGATGCTTCACTGACAGCTGGTACATCTGGAAGCTATGGCATTATCTACAACTTGCACAAATTAGCTTTGATTCTTTCATGTTCTAAACAAAAAAGCAGCACTGTGTACTATTTGTCAGTAAATTGCATGACACACTGGGTGTGAAATTTAAACTGGTAAAGTGGTCAGCACTGTTATCCATTATAAATACTAAATACTTCTCAAAAAAGCCTGCGTAGGTTAAAAAGTTTGTAAGTCTAGGACCCACTATATTTATGAAACATATTTATTGTAGACTGCATTTCTTGAACCTGCTTATATGCAAAAGTGTATTATATTAACAGTGTTAAACTGACATTCATTACCTTATTAAACATGTTTTCATAAGGAAATTTCAGCCTATGTTTGTGCTCTTGGATCCGAAGTTTAAATCAGATCCATGCCTTCACTATATTTGCATCTTCAGCCCAAATTAAAAGTGCATAAAAGGATTTGACTCTTGAGAATTTTAAATGAACAATTTATCTCAATGAGTGTAAATATGCAAAACAAGTTGAAAGTTTATGAAATTAAAATAATAGAGACGTTTCTCTGCTCAAGAGAGCTTCTAATCCTCCTGCCACATATTCTCAATTTCCAATGTTTTTTTAGCCAAAGTGTGCCAAACACAAACAAATTGTACACGAATGAGGCTTTGACTAATGAAATTAGCATTTTATGTGTTGTACACTGTTCCCTATTGTATTTTATTATTAGATAAACTAATGACATTTTCTGGTGTGCCTTTTTAAATCTTAAGTCCTTTAAGTATTTCAATGAATCGACTTATTCACAATGTTGGCTGTTCACATTGTGTTCCTATGGCTGGATTTGTATCCACTGAGCTGTTCAGGAAATACTCAGTAGGTGCTCTTCTGGGTATTGCTAAAACAAGGAATACATTTGGAATGCTAAACATCACATTGATGCTATTTAGATTAAAGAAGGTGTGTCACATTACCACGTGCTCTACTGTGACTTGTTTTCACATATTAAGAATTGTCAATCATCATTGCATCATAAGCTAATGACCAGCAGTCATTTCTTGCAGAACTTTATAAACAAGCATATAAAGGGACCAGCATTTGTTAAAAATAAATAAATAAATTAAAAATGCATGGGTTTTCATGTGGCTGTGCTTTATAAAGGTGAATAAAAAAAGATAACTCTTGAGACCCCAGAAGTTGTAAAGGATTTAGATATCTTAAGCTTGACTTTAGACATTAGTTTAGTACCCAATAAAAATGGTGTCTAGCTATTGAACAGATGCCCCATCATTTACTGAATTTTATCTCAGCTCATCAGAAGGAGAGCTACGAAAGTACATCTCATCTCACCTGGTATATCATCTTTTGAGTTTGAAAGATGAATGTAATTTGTACACATAATATGACATTAACACATTTTTATCTCAAGGTTGACATCTGAATAAAAAGTATTTAGCGCATCCTCTCCATGTCAGATGCCACATTACCTTGTGTCCTCCATAGAAGGCAATCTCTTCCGAGTTGGCAATGATGCGGGAGTGCATGTAGCGCAGATTGCCCTTCCTCCGAGCCTCCTCAGCCACCAGCTTGCCGAAGCGAGGTGAGAAGGCACGCAGCACCTTGGCTGTGATAGCCACCACGATTCCTGCAATGGCTGACGGCCAAGTGGTGTCAGCTCCCTTGGACTCAGCTGCCCTGATGAGGGTGTAACATGTCACCACAACGTCCAGGATGGGCTTGGTCAGGTTGGAGTACAGGTGAGCTACACAGGCAGCAAACATCACCACATCTTCTGTCAGGGACTGGTCAGGGTTGGCCAGGCGTCCGTCCATATTACTGACACGGTAGTATGTCTGTTCACTGAAGTAGAGGCGGTAAGCGTGTGTGACCAGCCGGGTTCGGAAGGCTAGCGTCAGCTGGCCTTCCAAGTAGCGAATAGCACTGTTGACAAACGTGGCAGGAATGGCAATAAGGAGCCATTTGGTCAACTCCCAAACAAAGGCCCTTGGGTCCTTTTGCACGATGGTCTTGACAATCTTGCCATCCAGGTTTGCGACATAGATGGACAGAAAGGTACGGGAGATGAGCGCCAAGGAGTGAAAACCCAACAAGCCCAACTCTTTGCAAAAGAATCGAGGGAACAGGATTCTAAGGAGCCGGACAAGCCTCTGAAAAAATTCTCTGTTGACAGCTGGAGAGCTACTTTTCTTCTTCCCCTTCTCCACCACATCTTGGGGCCCCCTTTTTGTCTCTTGTATCAGAGGCCTTTTTGGCTGCTTGCTGACTGCTTCTCTGAGTCTCCCAGAGAGGAGTGGATACAGTTTCTTCACCCCATAAGCGGCAATGAGCAAGAAAACAGCTTTCTTTGCAGCAGATGGTCTCTTCAGATGGACTGGGAGTTTTGCATACATCGCCAAAGACATCACAAGGCTGTCAATTCCCTCTGTGTTGGAAACACACAAGAGTTGTCCCCCCTTCCTCGTTGTTCACAGGCTGCAAATAAATTTCCTTTTTATGCGTTTAAAATGCTGGTTTCAGTAGAAACAGAAGTGCCTCTTAAAAAAAAAAGTTCTTTAAAAACAGAGGTAGGAATATCCAGCAGCGTACTCCAGCGATGTGCCCAGAGCGGTCTTCACTGTTTGCGCTGAAGTTACAATTAAACATTAACGGCACCATCCGCGTGGGGTCACAGCAGGTGACAGAGGGTCACCGTCTGCCTTCCGTCAGGCAGTGTGGCCAGATCCTGCTCGCCGGTTACTGCATTATCCTGCCTCATCCCTCGCGGTGAACATCTGTCCTGTGGGTGTAAACTCCTTCACTGCGCAGCTGGATTCTCACCTAAAAGCGAGCGAGTTGACTACAGACAAACGCCACCTTTTACTGCATTACCGTGTTACAGACTCTAAAAAGGAGGTGGCGCTTAAAAAATAAAAAATGTCTCAGTGAGTTAGTGGAACCCGCTTCCCGCTTGCAGCCTCAGTTGAAAGTTGCGGAAAACACGGCGAGGGCGCGATTCAACTTGCGCGGCCCCCTGCGATGATCTTTTCCTGGAGTTTCGGCTAAAGTTGGCCGGCCAAGTGGGCGCACGCCTGCTAATACTGCAGACACAGCGCGTCCTCCCAGCAGACACAGCGGCTGCAAACGCTGCACGGCGTTGAACGACAAACGGTCTGTCGCCCTCGTGAGCGTCACCCGTCTTAGAGACCGTTTCAGTCTCCGATTTTACTCGCAGGCGGACAGAGAGAGGAAGTCCTCCGCCTTCCCACAATGCCCGGGCTCGAGCGAGCCGCTGCCGGGAACGCGGGGCCACAAGGTCCGACTCGTGCGTGTCCTGCGCCTCAACTCTGCGGATTTATGTCACGTAACAGCAGCACGTGCTCATGCTTCCTGGAAATAACCAGTTATTCCGACTTCTGTCAGGAAGTATCTAGAATCGACGTGTTACGCATTTTTATACACGAAAGGACGTTACCAAGTGGGTTTCGCTGCCGGAGATAATCGGTTACCGTTAACCTTTTGTTTGAGCATCAGTTAAAATTTTACGAAAAGGAAAAAAAACTATTCGTTTGAAAGCGGCCCGTGTCTCCCAGAGGATTTATTTCAGATGTATTTATGTGTCACGTCCGTTCATTTAGCCCACTGCACTATTTCTGAAATTTCACTGCCTTCCTTTCTGACATCAATCCTTACTTAGTTTTGCGTTTATACAGAAAAAGCGTTTTTATTTATGCTGCTGGTGGATGGGGTGAGGGGTGCGAGCGCCCCCTGGTGTCCCGCCAGGAGACTGCGGGCTGCGGGTTCATGACAGCCATTACTGTTCGGCTCCTCAGATGTCTTTTTATCAACAGATCATTACACTTTAACTATATGTATGAGTTGGCTGCCACAGGGTTGTTTTTTTATTTTATAGCTGAGATCAACTGCAAGATTTCAAAGTACAGCGTATTGTCTCGACGGCTTTCCCACTTGGCAGTATCAACAGTGAGGTCTGACTCCCCTCCAGAGAAATGCACTTTCATTTGAAGCACAGTGCTGTGTTCCATTACTACATACTGTCACCTCACTGCAGGTGTTAAATACTTTCTTCATGTGTGTGAAACAGATTAAATTGTTTAATGCTTAACTTGACAGCAGAAAAATAGTTTGATGACTTTAGGATTATCCTGAGGAGCTCATTCACCAACTGGAGTAACTGACATCAGACTGCCCATTGACAACCTTTCCAAAAGGTTTATTATTCCTGATGAACATTTAACCCTAAGACAATAAGCTTGCTAATGTTAGCAGGCTAACAAGGTTATCTTGTTTGTTGACACAACTCTAAAGTTTTTTGTAAATATCTGCACTGGCTGAACTGTAAGTGATTTGGGGGGAAAAAACTTCAAATTTAGTCAGGGTCTAAACTGAGTGTGTAGAAGTCATTAAGGTATAAACATTTTTAAATAATTGGTTTGATAAAACACAACTAAATTTGTAAATGTAACAGTAAATTTTATTTCTCGGTTTACATCCCCCAAAATGAAAGAGCAAAGGAAACAAGTATAAACAAAAATGCACAAGACTGACAAAATTCTGGCTTTGTACAGAAAGAATTTACTTCAAACAAAATCATAAGTGTATCAAACATTTTGTAGTTAGATGAATGAAATATAAACATACATCTCTCCCCAGTGCTAAACTGAATGTTATGTAAAACTGGATTATATTTGTCCTTGACTCATGGGCATTAAGGGTAGGGGAGTCCTTGCTAGTGCAAAGGATAACAGTGCTGTATGATATGCACCAAAGGGATCACTGTGCTTTTTACAAACACAAAGAGATGAGCTTGCCTTACTGTAAGTCAGGTCACAGTAGAACAAGCAAAAAAATCAAAAATTCTATTTAATTTGAAAGAACAGAACACCTGGGCAGGACATATCTACTCAGTACCGTATTGTTTGAACAATGAACACATCCATACACATAATATATCTGTATAACATGACAATTTTTTTCTCATATTTCAGGGTTACTTACATAGATCAAATCTCATCGAAAAACAGATTCCACTCTTAGCTGCAGGTTGATTTTATCAGCAGAATCGAATTCTAGTGACAAAATTGAGAACAAAAATCTTCAATTTTCTAAACACTAATTGGAACATTGTGTTAATTTTGTAGTAAACAATTGTTTCTTTTTAAACAACATTTTTTGTTTGCCTGGGCTGGTCTATTTCAGCTGGAAGTGAACAGCTTATTAGTAACTCAATGAAAGCAAATAGAGCAGCGTTTGAATTAGTCAATGACAAAGTCATGGATAAAATATACAACAGTTTGCCTTTAGTAACATTTTTCCCAAAAATATTGTAAGGCCCTGTTTGAAGGTGAGTGGCTGGCTGGCAGGAATACTGAGCTGAGACACACTGGGAAGCTGCGACTACATCCAGGCAAGGATTACATGAATGAAACAGGTGACGTGCACACTTCTTCACATGTGACATCAGCCCTGCAACTAAAAATCAACACAGAACTGGAAATGCAACTTCTCATCTTGTGGTCCTACTAAAAGTACATGGTGATATAGATAAATAGCTTAAATACATAAACTTGTGCACCAGCCACTTTAATTTTTGTGCAAAGGGATTATTACTGCATGCTCTGCAGCTGCTAGTTTCCTCCTCGATTTCTTAGACTGAAGCTGTTCCATGTACACAGATATTTATACTGTATAATTTTTTTACAGTAATGTGCTAATTTAGAATTAACACACAACAGCACAGCAGACAGAATGGACAGGAAGCACTTCTGTTAGGTCTATTAAGTAGAGCAATTTGACTGACATCTTTAAAATGCAAATATAAACAAAATTGTACTGAAAGCTATAACAGCTGCAACCATCACGTGGACGCGGATTTGAGAGCCGGACTCACGGCTGAGCTGAGCCCGCCAGCCCCGTAGCTGTCAGCGCGTCGCTCCCCCGGCAACTGGCTCCAAGGTCTGGCACTCCCCCTAGTGCCTGCTGCCGTCAAATGCTGCAAGACCGGGTCGTCGTGCCGTTCCGACCAAGTGCTGCTATCATTTGCCAAGTCAGCTTAGCTTCATTTTCAGGTAATTGTTAAAGTCACTGTTTCAGGGATAAATCTATCAAAAGTACAGCAGTTTGTTTTAGGATGCATTAAATCTACAAGCAGCCTGTTAATATTTTTAAAAAAAAGTCAAAGTACACAAGCAATTATTTAAGACTTAGGATTTGTCCAATAGCCTTCATCTCTGAGTCCTAGTCCATATTTAATAATGAATCTATACAACACTAAAAAAGTTTTTTTTATTATGCCGAGTTGTGATCCATATGAACAGTTTGTCTAATGGGTTAAAAATATTGCAACTGTTTCTTGTCACACATTTACATAGCTCAAAATCAGATTCTTTCCCATCACCACTCAAAATGAACCAGCATTCTGACAATATGGTAAACAAAGTGCAGTTAAATACCCCTTAATCCATTTACCAGTATGATGCAGGCTTTGATTTCATGGTACACCTGCATGTAAATACTGTACACACTGAAGGAAAGCATAACCTTGCAGTGGCTTCACAACCAGTGAAGCACAAAAGCACAGTAAAGTGAGGTGTGACTGAGGAGGGGGGCTGGGTTCCACTGAGTTCCACTGAGCACAGCATAAGCCTCTCCTCCCCACTGTGTTTCACCAACTGGCCACCAGTTAAACAGGACAGGATTCAGCAAACTGAGGGACAACGAGAGCAGGAATGAACAGGACATGTGATGAGCATCATGGTCCTCCTTTATTAGATCAAACATGTTAGCCATAAGGCCTGCTTATGGCCAAAAAAAAAAAAAAAAAAAGCAGCTCACTTCCTGTCTCCCAGAATGCACCACAATGTACAGCTGTACTTCCCCTTGCAGGTAAACTCTACGCTTTAACAATATATGATAAAATTCAACAGTAAGAAAATGGCTTTAGAAAGGGTCATGATACCATTTGTTAATTTAAACATTTTGTCAATTTTAGCTGAAAACAAATGTGCTCAGAAAGCAGTTAAGTTTAATAAGAATTCAGTAGTTCAATTTAACACTTCATTTTTATGGTAAAATGGTATTGAGTGTTACAAATCTTTACACTTTTATTCTGAATATACAAGCCTTAAAAATCAGATTCTTGTTAAAATGGTTCTTCTTCCTCATATCACTCTCCTGAATAATGAAAGCAATACTCAACTTCCCAGTCATGAAAGGTAAAAATTCGTGTGTTTTTTCCCCCCCTCAGTAAACAGATTAACAGCTGCAAATGGACTGAGCGGCACCTGCGTCTGTGACCTTCCCACTGGCATGTATTTCTCTGCCTTTGAATCTGCTTTTTCCATCTGCTGGTGATGTTACAAACAAACTAGAAAAAGATAATCACACAGATTTTTTTTTTGCATCTCAAAGTGTAAACAGGGTTCTATTACATATTATAAAACCTTTCTGGTCCTTTGACAAATGTTGGCAATTTAGATCATTTTATGACAGAACAAAAACTGTCACCCATGGATAGAACTTGCATACTTAAGGAATATAGTGATGTTCTGGATAGAACACATGTTGAAGAACACAGGTGAGGTCTTTCCTCCAGCTGCTGGTGTTCACATTGATCCTGGCCAATGTCACATAACCTAATCCCAAGAAAAAAAAGATGTTTAAAAAAAAAAAAAAAAAAACACGACCAAACCCTTGTACTGTGTCAGTCTGCTCTGTGATGGATTATGCTCAACATTTTTCTTTAGTCAACAAAGTGCACCGCTTAAACTTTTTTTTACTGGGTCCCCACTTCAATATTCAAGAGCTTTATTTGACCAGTTTAATACCTTAAGACACTATCTGGGCCAAAGTAAGCAGGAGAGAGAAGGATGACACACATGGAAATCTTTTTGTAGCCCTGGATGCTCAAGAACCCAGCTGGGGAGCAGCTCCGTGTCCTGGGAGCCATTCAACCTGACTACCTCCAGCACAGTTTTAAGCAATCTCTCTCTGGCTACAAAGGAATGTTTCTGGAATTTTCTCTGCACAACTCCATGTCTTTGTGTCCATCGTCCTGTGTGTAGACATGTGTGCTTGAGAGTGCATCAGACCAGGGTGCCAGGAGCAGGTGACTCAGCGCTGGGTTCTTTCAGAGTTAAGTCCTGCATTTGTGATAAGGGCTCCTGATACAGAGGAAACTCCGTGGGCCTGCAGGAGGAACAGACAGAGCTAATTAATACGGTTTTCCACCAACAGCACAGGGCCAGTGGAGACTTGTCTGCTCAGAACAGCCATATGTGACTTAGCAGGCTAGTGATCTGTCAGCCTTGCCCAGCATGACCCTGTACCCAGCCCTCAAAGTACAACGTTCAAACCTTTACTATTAACCCTTATATCTGCATATGAATCCTGCTTACAAAGGTATGTATATACCTTTCCTCATTTGTTATTTTCACCAAAATTGCCACCCTGTCAAGAAAAACTGAAATGGTGAATCTAAAAATGTCATACTGACTCCAGAAATTTGAGTACAATTTCTGCATGGCATCATAGCAGTCTGAATAAAGAAATCTACATATTGAAGTACCGTCCCCTGCCCCCCCACCCACACAACTTCCTAAAAACACACACCTGCCGTGTAGGGGGTGCCCATGGAAGGTGGCAGACTGAGGCATGTGGGGGTTGGGGCACTGGGAGTAGGACTGGTCTGCCTGCATGAGACCATGAGCTGTGCGGCGCCGGGGCTGCACTGACTCCTGGCCCTTCCCTGTGGCAGCTCCTTGGCCCAAGGTGTTTCTTAAGTACCAGTCTCTGAGACCCTCAAGAGCTAGGGCCTTGTGCAGGCTGCGAGTGGAGTCCTCAGGGGCGGTGCTGGAAAATGGGGTTGGCCGGCGGGCCAACGGGGGGCAGACCTGCTCAGTCTGGTAGGGGTACACTGCAGCCGTTGAGGAGCTGGAAGAACCCGCAGTGGGATGGGGGGGCTCCGAGTACCCAGACAGAAAGACAGCCTCTTGCTGTTGCTGAAGGGAGATGAAGGGGCCACAAGACTTTGTTCGAGTCACTTTAACCCTGCGTGGGTCACCTGGTTTTCCTCGCAGCATCAAGGGGCTATAGGGTGGTGGAGGCCCAGCTGCATGCTGGGACTGAGGAAAGCCGTTGAACTGCGGATTTGCAGTGGCAGCTGGAATCGGCAGCGACGAGCCGTCTGGCCACGCTCTACTCTTTACACTGCTGACAGCCTGGTGTTTGTGCTGCTGCTGGACCTGCATCTTCTGCTGCTTTCCCCAGATGTAGTCCAAGAGGATCTCGTTATAGCCTCCACTACCTCCTCCTCTGCCACCCACTGAGGAACGCATCCTGCCCTGTTCCACGTGGCCATTGAGGTGCCTCTCTGGACTGCCCCGCTGCACCTGTCGCAGTCTGTTATCTGTCAGAACCTCCGAACTCTTGTATGGGCCTCCTCTGTTCGACATTCCGTTACACTGGGCTCCATCTTCAGGGAAGACTGTTCGGTCTAGAAGAGCCTCAGAACTGTTGCTGCGACGAGTCTGAGCACTGTAGGAACAACTCGTGCGCTCAAAAGACCCAGATGATGAGCTGTCTTGAGCATGTAGCGGCACCATATGCGACATATCAGGGCTGTCTGGCCACTGCTGGCTGGCTATGCCGCTGAACACCTCTGGCCTGCAGGAGGAAACAAAGTTAAAAATACAATAACGAGACCATTTTTGTTAAACGATTAATCTGTGATCATCCCAACTCTGGCTTGTGATCATGCAGGGGGAGTTTGCCCACCTGACGTGACCATTAGCGGAGACAGTTCGAGACAGCAGAGGTGTAGCTGGGACACTCCTACCCTCCACATTGGATATGCTCCGTGGTAAAGAACGACTCGGGCTGTGCAAAAAGAGCAGTTCACTAAAAAAAAAAAAAAAACCCTAACAACTTGGAAGGCTCACCGACATGATAGCCCCCCCACACACACGTGTGCATGCAGTCCATACCTAGATGAGCTAGTTACAGAGTTCCGCCGTGTCCTCATTTCATAGTACACCTCAACTGGAGACAGCTTCCTGCAGAGCTGAGTCTCAGGGCTCCCTGGTGCCAGCTGGGGATGGGAGGGGGACATGCTGTCTGGGTCCACACTGGGGGAAGAATCCTCTGCAGGAGAGAAACAGGACTTTAATACAGCTGATTGGGTTCACTCAGACTAATCTCACCACACATACCCACTGACACCCCAGCTCACCGTTATCCTGCCCTGTGGAGTCTGATGTGGAGCTGCTCTCGGACTGCACCGTTTCATCTGAGGTGGTACAGAATACATACATCATTTCAGATGTGTAGGAGGCTTACACACAGACAAACAGCATTATGTAATGTTCAACTCCAGCAGAAGGATGACAGGAAAGACCTGAGCACAGAATTACAGACAGAGCGTGTGTGACATTTGGAGCCCAGAGCATTGTTCCCTGGCTGTCCACATGTCTCCACTGACTTCCTGCCAGCTCCTCTCTAAGCTCTGTCACCTCTGGAATAATGAGGGGAAAGGGCTCCTTTGCTCAGCACTTCCTTCCCAGCCCTTTCACAGCGTCCTGTTTCTAGAACATTTGGCCTTTTTCAGGGGGTGTGGCGGGAAACCGGTTTTCCTAATGAACTTTGCCACCCTAACACGCAACTGACACTAAGAATAACATGTCCTCACACAAACAGAATACACACATACACACACACACACTTTTCAATATTCCCACGGTCAAGCAACCTAAAAGCCAGTAGGAAGCTGACCCCTACAGTCCTCCTGCCACCACACCTATAGCAGTAGCCAACTGCTCAATGACTCACCCAGGTCCTGTGAGTTCTCCCAACAGGAGACAAAGCAGGACTTGCGCAGCTCATTACCTGTATGGCACCCACGATGAACGGTCTTCTTGCTGTGTAAAGGGTGGTGCTCAGAGTCTGTCTGCCGCCGTAGAGCGCTGCGGAAGAGCGCTTTCTTGTGCTTCCATTGACACCCCTCTTCTTCCTACATAGTGCACAAGCACAGCATCGTCACCCACAGTCACAGAACACAGATCACATGTTGGCTGCCTTGCTCTCCCACAGGAACAATAACGGAAAGGTCCACTTGCCTCTCCCTTTTGGGAATGCTTGGGGACACGGTGGCTAAGCCCAGCTCTGCGTCGGACATGGGGGGGCTTTTCTCCTGCTTCTAAAGGGAAGTCACTGGGCAGTTCCCCAGTCAACTCCTGCAAAGGCATACATACTTGCAGCTTCATAATCATGATGCAAGTTACCTGTCTTCCATACACAGCAAAACCATCATTCATGAAGCACTGCTCAGCAAAACTTATTTTAGTTATACTAAGTGAAAAACCAACCAGTACAGTAAATTCAAACAAAAATCTATCTTTTACAAATGTGAAGTGTGCAAGATTTGAGCACTGTACAGTATAAAGGTTTATGCAACAAAAGGAGGAAGAAAGGAACATACACCTGAACACTAAGTATTTGTCATACTTGGTACACATGATGCCGTTAGTAAAAGTTCCCACTGTAATGCTCGAAGGACAAGGGGAGATATGAACATATGGTTCTGACTTATACAAGAGGACAGCAGGTCTGGTGGACTCCCATTACTGTTGTGTTATGACCTGAGGGCCAGTAGCGGTTATTAAAAAGTCCCTGCTGTACCATGGGTTTTGACACACCCAGCTGCCGAGGAAAACACAGCTGAAGTGTAAACGGACACTGACCGCTTCCAGCAGACAGATGCATCTCAACTCTCCCAAACGAGCATTTAGCAAGGTCTGAAGGCTTCTCCTCCGTTCCTGCAGCTCTGAGATTCGCTCAGCACACTGCTTACCATCTCCACAGCCTGGTAGATCTGCAAAGGTACATGGACACACTCAGTTCAACAGGCTGCAGCTGACAAAGCATCAATTTACATTAAACCATAGTTATTAAAAACAATTGTAAAATTAATCTCAAAATGTGTCACAACAGATCGCCATCAAAACTACCTGCACTACAGTTTGGTAAGAGCATGTCCCTATAAGTAAATGAGCTTTGCAGGATGATACCAGTGTGCCAGTACCAGTGTGTTTCCTGTTGGGCTGCACCCTGTGCCCTGTGCCAATAGGCCAGATGGAGCAACACTCAGGGTTTGTGCTTTCATTCCATAAACCTGGAACCTGATGTCACCGTCACTGTTACACTCTAATACACATATGATCCCCACAGAGGGAAAAGGGGGGGAGGGTTAAAGTTATTCCTTGCATATCTGTGCCTTACCAGGACTGGCAAAACCCACAGCAGTGATCAGGTGGCTCTTGACCTCCATGTCATGTGTCTGTTGACTGCTTCTATCACACAAATGTTCAGGCAGTCTAGTGCTCACCTGCAGAGGAAGGCAAATGGGTTCAAAACATTAAAAATGAAAGACAAACTGTAGATAATCTCTAACACGTGACCATAACATTTTCAGTGCCTCACCTCCCAACTGTACTCATAAGTTGCACGGTGACTTGGGCTAATGGCCATTCAGAGCAGTGTATTACCCAGTGAACCCTCTTCTTAAACTCTGCAGTGTTCCCAGCACCTTTTGGGAAGAGCCACTGTGCTGCTGTTCAACACGCTCCTAATGCATGACCCTGGAACAACATAACACAGTTAATGAGTCAGTGCTTTACCTAGCAGAACAGACTGTGTGTGTGTGTGTGTGTGTGTGTGTACACAAATATGGCAACCCAAAGCTGGTTCCAGGCACTGGTCCACATTTTTTTGACCTTATTGACAGTGTGACCATGCAGGACG
Source organism: Arapaima gigas (assembly GCA_900497675.1). Lineage (NCBI taxonomy): Eukaryota > Metazoa > Chordata > Actinopteri > Osteoglossiformes > Osteoglossidae > Arapaima > Arapaima gigas. The sequence goes on along the minus strand of UFQX01000268.1, from coordinate 302,104 downwards.
TCAGAGCGTCTGGGAAGAGGAAGTGGCTCATAGACAGGGAAATGTGAAAGTCAGAGCCAGGCCACAAATAATACACACTTCTTGGTCCAATGGTTTTTTTTTTTTTTTTAATATAAACAGGAAAATTTGGCCTCCAAACAAGAGGAAATGATGAGAACATCAAGATTTTGTGGAAACATATTTCAGACATTTTCAAATAGTATTATACTGTCTGAAAAATGACAGTATATCAGTATAATCAAAATGTTGACACAAAGACCGTATATTTGATTAATGAATTTCAAACTGGGTGGCTAGATTCAACATCCTCAGAGAGAATGTTAGTCAATGTATAAACACAAGTGAAACATCTGTAAAGTGACTATAGTCATTAAGTCACAGAAGAGAACTGAATTTAAACAGTGCAACTCAAGAAGGTAGGTGGGAGTAGCACGTTAATAATGAACACCTGGTGACAGGTGGACAGCATCTGGGTTATGAATGGGCTACCTTTCCTTTGCATGCACACACAAATTCACTGTGGAAAAAGGGTGAAAAGTTTAAACAAAAAAAATAAAATCAAGAACCAGGAGCTAGTAACTGCTACAAATACAGGCTTGGACATTTGTCACGCAAATTAAGTTTAGTAAATTGATATGTTGCCTTGCAGTAACAGCTCAGTCATCACAATGATTACTGTTCAAGCCAGGTACTCAACACAAACCTTATGAAATAAACGCTTAGACAACCTTGAAAATGCAACAGCCCAGGAACTGCAGACACCTGGTAAACAATTCAAACAAACACACATGAAGGCAGAACAATGTAGTAAGTTCAGTACTGTCTCTTAGTCAACGTATGGGTTTGCTTTGCACACTAATGCAGTGTCAGCAAAGAACCACATGCAAATTAGCAAGAAAAATGCACAAATGCACGAGGGCCACACTTGGGCATATATGGGCCATACCAGCCTGTAGGAACAGCCTTTGGACCTCCAAGCAGCTTCTGTTCCTTTAAAGCTTATTTGATTAAGGAAACTGTTGTGAAGATGCAGTTTTCTTTAGGAGCAGGCTCAGGGGGGCTGGCTACCCCAGGCCTAGACAACTCCCCCAAACCCCCACCCTCCCCAAAGCAGCTCATCACAGCTGGTTTCCAGTAAAGGGCTTAGTGCTTATCCATTCTGGGAAATTCTCTTTTGGAATCTTCCACTCAAAAACAGTGAAGACTCAGCAAATTTTCTTTACTTTATGGATAGGACTTTTGAGCAGCCCCACCTTCTCCCCAGCCCCTTAAGAACCACAGCCGACATGCTGCGTCTCCCGCAATTAATCCCTCACTAACAAGGCTAGGCAACAGCAGCTGTGCTTCCACGTGGCGGATCTATTCACCATACACACCCCCACAGTTCTCATGTAGCAGGTGGGAGGAGCACACGCTGGCTGGGGTGTTCACAAGCACGCCAACTTCACTCGGCCAGGAGAGTGACACGCTGCAGCAGGCAGGCATGACGATATGCCTGGGCTCACCCTGATCTGCAAGGCAACACAACCAATGAGTGAGAAGCAGTTGCTTTGGCCCCAGGCGCCTGCAGGTCAACCACACGAGACCTGATGGACAGTTTCCAGCCAAGCCAACACAAAGCTGCATTCACTCTCACACAAGTTGTGATTTGTCTTGTCCACAAGTCCACCGACAATGATTTGACAGAACACTTAACTGATGGATATACACACCTAAATTAAAACCATGACAACAGTGCTAGTGTGCATTTAGTTAATTACATTTATTCATTTAGCAGATACTCTTCTCCAAAGCAACTTGGAATGTTAAGCTATTGTTGGTGCTTTACACAACAGGGAAATTTTTACTGGAGCAAATCAGGGTATGTCCCTTTCTAAGAGGGGGGGGGGGGGGGGGNGGGGGGGGGGGGGGGGGGGGGGGGGGGGGGGGGGGGGGGGGGGGGGGGGGGGGGGGGGGGGGGGGGGGGGGGGGGGGGGGGGGGGGGGGGTTCAACACTAGAAGCTTTGTGTCCAAAGGCAGCAACTAACCCCTACACTACTAACTGCATTAGTACAAAATACTAACATGACAATGTTTCTGAAGGTTCACAAGTCCTTTATATTGCTGTCTTTGGCATCCTCATAATGAAGAAAACATTTTACCACCCAGCATCATTTAAGTAATTTAAATATTTAACTAACTTAAAACAATCACTCTAAAAGCAGATATTCTGCTCCTTCACACTCCCTAGAACTGCATTCCAGTACCAGATCAGCAGCTGTCGCAGACAGAACATTCTATGTAAATACAAGACAGACTCATGAGGTGCAAATGTTTGGCAGACTTTCAAAGTCTTGCATTGCTTACCTGTCTTTGACCTGCTTAATGCCTTTACATGAAGTATTTTATTTTCCATGTATTGTCATCATGGTTGAAGTGATACAGAACAAATTCTGTAATGAAATGCCAACCCCTTGATTTTTTTGATTATGTACTCATAGTATATTAAATGTGCAGCAAAAACAAAGATAGGACTGCTGTACAAAGATTCATCCATTTATATTTTACTGGCAATTTTAAAGTTTTAGTATAATGACCTTTATTATGGCATAGTACAAGATGCAACGGGTGATCACACAATATTGACATCTTGTTCATTTCCCACTCTGTTAAGCATCCATAGCAGAGTTGTTTCACCGCAAGGCAGCTGAGGCTTCCAATGGCATCCTGCCCCGAGGCCCCATCTCCACCCCCATCTGCGACAGGCTGTCTGCCAGCTGAAACCCGCCCATCCCACTGCGTAGCTCACTTTAACATGACCATAGTTATGTATGAATAAATCTTAGCCCTCAAGCAAAAACAGTTTCAATACCCCCAAACATACATTTTACAGGCCTACAATTTTTTGAGGAGCAATTTTACATTTACAGACTACTATGGATTGTAACAGAAAAGAACAGTTACTCAACTTACAGGGGTGACAAAAAAAACAACCAATATTGTACAGTTTGAAAGCACACATCCAAGGTAGAAACATCATATATTGTGAATGTTTAAACTGTATACTAGGTTTGACAAACCCATTATTCTCCTCCATAAAACATGACTACAGCTGCACAAAGATCAACATGACAGACTATACAGCAATTACATTTTTAGTCAAACAAACTGCTGCAGACAATAAGATTCCTGGTTATGTTCTCACCATGGCACTTGGAAACCCGAATCCTTACAGGTTCTTTGGAGGAAATACAGTTCCTGTCCATTTTTCTTATTCAACAGATGACAGTACTAAAGCCAACAGACTCAGGCACAGGTGGAAACACATGGTTCCTAACAAACATTTGAGAAGATGCTCATTTGCATCGGGCAGGACAGCTGAGAATGTGGTCAGTGGTTCAGCCCTCTACCATCCTGGCTATCTACCAATTAACAGCTTGCTAGAAGCCCTGGCTAAGTGTAGCACAACCCATCGACACAAATACTGCTCATTGCAAAGGGCATCTTAGGTCACATGATTTTTAATCAACATTTTCAGGGTAAGGGGTCTATTTGAGGACTGCATTACAGAATAATAGCTTTGTTAGGTACTGCACTATCATCTCTGCAACAATAGCAGTGAGGTGGTAGACATTTTTGTAGAGGACTCATTCAGAGAATTTTCAAAGGTTTTTTGCAACAGGACCAGAAGTTGAGTCCTGAAATAGCCCTAGGTTAGTGAAGCAGTAGAAAATACCAGATGCACACCAGATGTGGAGGTAACACACCCAGTCACTGAAGCCTCCTCTTTGTCTTGAGGCACACAAAGCACCAGACAGCTACCGTTAGACTTTCGAATCCCTGCTGGACCACCACAAGAAACAGCTTCCCAGGACAGAACAGTGAGCCGTATCTGTCCGCCCAACTCACCCATTTTTGGGGATATTTTTATGCAGTATAAACAGCAGTTCATAATTCATGCTCACTCCCAATGCTTTTATGTGCCATGGGAATTACTGTCCCCTTAAGTTTCCTGTGGCGGGCTGAAGCCTGGTTAGGGCTTATGGTCTTTGTATTAATCTTAGGCTGGGCAGAACATGTGGAAAGCAAGGACTACATGTTCATTTAGGTAAAGGAAGAGGGTGGGAGGGAGATAAACATAAACAGGCTGACCACCAGAGAAACTAGGATAAACCAAGGAAGCCTAGCAACAGCAACATGAATGCAAATTTAAAAAACCAAATGAAAATATACTCAAAAAGCAGATTCAAAAACAAAGTCAACTCATAGAACTAGACAAAATGCAATTAAAAAACATTATAATAAGACACAGACATTCAAAGGTTGAAACAGAAAAATAGTACAAAGTCATATCAGAGCAAAAGACAAAGAGATCAAAACAGGGTGAATAAGGATAGCTGGGAAAGACAGTACTGTGTAGAAGCAGAGAGAGAGCTGTGGATACAGAGAGGCACATCAGAGGAGCCAACAAGGAGGAGAACAAGTGAGAGGGAGATGGGTGGCAGCTGAAAGACTACGGGGGAAAAAAAGAAAACACTGATTTAAACATGAGCAGCATAGCAACTGCACATCACTCCGGTGCCAGCCCAGCTACCACTAGATCATACAAATGGAGCAGAATTTGAATGTTGAAAGCCTTTAGAGTCCATGGGAAGGGCTACTGACCTCTTCCTTGAGATGTCTACCTCAGAACAATTTGTGGTCCTTGTGCAATCTCTGCATGCATGCACGTATAAATAAATAATCAAACACAATGCACCTCAAACTGGAAAAAGAATCCAATCATTGAAATGATAAATCTGAATGAGCATGTCCTCAAATAGGGGGACCTAGGCATGGGCTGATCCTTGCTTTCACTGCATTTTGAGTACACTGCAAGAAAAGAACCCTCGGGTACACATCATTGATCCTTAAAAACAGTCAAATTTGTGCTTTCACCTATGCTTATTTTACTTTTCAGAAAGATCAAATATTTCATAAATCAGAAAATCCTTAGTTATTCTTAAAAGGGATAAGTAAGGTTTTCCATTTACATATTCACGCAAAGCAATTGTGCAGGACTTAAGTTGAAGGCAATTTATGTCAGATAATTTAAAACTCAGGTCCAGACAAAATTATATCCATTGACTGATTTAAAATAAAAAAAAGACTCCGACACAAAAGCTGGCGATGGCCAGTGTTGTAAGTCAAGTCACTCCACAACCTGGCTAAGACTAACCACCATTCAGACCACCTACAATCAGTGGTACATCAGGAAAGCTAGCAACATTACTGCAGACTCTTCTCATCCTCTCCACCATTTGTGTTCATTCCTGCTATCTAAGAGACACTGTCAGAGCATAAGAGCTAAAATCACCAAGCTCAGGAACAACTTTCTACCACCAGCTACCAGGCAGCTCAACTTAGCTCAGGTGCGATCGCCACCACCACTGCCTATGACCATCATATGCACACACATCTCCACTATAAACTATGCTTGCACTGACATCTTTTCTACATTACCTTTATTTTTTGTATTCCCCATTAATTTATAGTTACCCATGTTTTCTGTTTATTTCTCTATATCACCTTTTTTCCCCCCTCTCTAATAAATAAATCTCGTATACCTATTGTATATGGAAATTTGACAACACATGACTTAATCCAGAACCTGAAAAAATGAAAATGCAAGACAGGAGTATTGTACATATTAAAGATCACCAAAATATTTATATTGATTGTAAGTGTACTTAGATCTTCACTTTTTTTTTTTTTTTATATACACACACACACCAGTAACAGCTCATGTGCTTTTCGTTTATTAAAAACAAGTTTTGAGGATATGTTTAAGACATGCATCCAAGCCATATGTCTCCATCACAGACCTGAGATCAACAGGTTAAACATGTTATGCCTTCAAAATTAGCAATGAACCCACTTCATATATGCAACACAAGTTTTGTGTTCAGAAACAACATGTATGCTAACCAAAAATGGATATTTGGAAAATAAGGCTTATTCACTAGTTTCCGTCAACAATTAACGGTGAATTAACTAAATTCATCTATGAGATGGGTGTTAATGTATAAGTTTTTTAAAAAAAGTAAATATAGGGACCTCTCGTCTAATTGGCATGATCACCTTCTACATTTTGCTAATGACCCATAAAACATACAAACGTCCAAGGAATTTAAGAGACAATACAGGCAAAGTGACAGCTGAAAGTCTGAACAGCTTGCCTGTCACCAGTCTCTACATCTCCAAACACAGACGACTGTCACACCTTGAGAAACACATATGGCATTGTGCTCTGTACTCATCAACAAAAGTAAATTTTGGCATGTTACCACTGTAGCAGACAGGAAAGTTAAAGAATGACTGAAACTGTAAGTGGACATTTCACCACAATTGTGTGCATCTTTCTCACCACCAAAATCATGCCATGACAATCCCCCCCTCTTTCAATTTACACTTAAACCACTGGCAACACAGCAAACTACACCACTCCTACAGTAAAAACAATGTAATGTTTCCATTGAGTATGTATATGTGTGTCTGTGTGAGAGAAAAACAAGGCAAGTTGCAAAAAAAAACTCTTTAAAAGACCAAAGATTAATTTCAGAGGCCCTGTCAAAAAAAACACGCTTCAGCAGCTCACTGAGAACGATAATCTGACCATGTGGCAATACTGAAGGCATGTTCCTGTGAAAACAAACAGTTTCCAGTTCTTGATTTAATACAGTGTTCTCAAAATGCTTTGAAGTTTTTATTAAACCCTTCTGTACTATCGGATGAAAAGAATGTGTACGATACGTATTTTCCAAGAATTTGACCATTGGCCCAGGCCTGACTCCAGTTGTTGAGACTGCGCACCATTTCCTGAATACCTCACATTGCTCAAACAAGGATTTACCTCTGCACACTAACTTTATTAACCCGGATGCTATACTCTGACAGTGTGACCATTTTAACACTGGCGGCAAAACATCTGCTAGGAGAACTTAACTGCTTCCCACTTCATTGTAATTCATTCCTTTGATATTTTAAAATGGTCTCAATGTGTTTTAAGATTAGTGAAATAAGTATACCACAATCAGGACCACCCACCTCACAATAGATGTGACAACTTCATCTATACGCCCTTCGGTGACACATTTGTGATAACAGATAAATCTTCAAGTAGGCAAACCCTCTTTGGGGTCCCTGATGGCATGAGGCACTATGCATTACTATTACTGATATACATCCACAAAATCATTGGCAGAATAATCTGCTTGGCTTAGCCCAGCTCATAACCAAATAGTACCAAGACTGGGGACACTGGCAAAGCTCCTGCAGTTTTGTGACATCATTAGTGCTAGAAGCACTTCTTTGAAACCACAGAATAGGGAAAGTAGTACAAGCCACACACAGCAGAAAACGCGTTTTGAATCGATTCTTTAACTGTCTTGGCAGATAGAATTAGCAAATAATTGTGCCGACACTAGTGAACTCAAAGGTGCTTTCAACAAATAGCTCGGCTCACATGAGTGGTAAACACAATGTGTACTCTTCATTAGCATCTGAATTACATGTGACAACGATCTAGCACCTCACATCTGCACCCAGTGGAATGTATAAAAAGATAAAATTATGCAAAGATCAAGACAGTCCAGGTGAGATGTCTGAGGTCTGTAGCATCAAGCAAAGACTCACAATGGTGATGTGGAAAACAGGACAGGGTATAATACATACCACATTCAACAAAAGACTCATTCTTCAAAAGATATTTTAAACAACAGAACTGAATCACAGAATTTTGCTTCCAGTTTGATAGGAGATTAAACTAGAGACACATAGTTCTAATCGCTTGTTCACTGTATTTATTCTCCCCTGGCCTGACTGTCTGACTTGCCAGGAACTGACCAAAATTAATGAATTAACAGAAAAAGTGCAAACAAAAGCAATGTTTAACCAGCAAACTTACAACACACCTTCAATATTTTTTAAAAATAGCCCGACAAAATGTTAAATCAGTACAACAGTTTAAGTTGACATCCATAAATTAATATTTTGCATATAACTAGTCAATACTGTTTCTTTAAAAAAAAAAAAAAAACTATTTAAAACTATTACACCTGACAGGAAAATTAGGAAAAAAATCTGTACCCGTTTTCAGGTAGCTCTCTGCGGCCTTAAATAAAAAGACACAACCATTCATGAATCAGTCATGTGCCTTGTTTCTATATCACTCAACTATCCATGCAAACAGCTACCACGTGGTATGATGTCACTACTGCCAACAATGGATACAGCATAGGACTGCACGGCAAACATTCACCGTTTAGCCAAGGTCTTTAATGGAAACAAACAGGAAGACACTCAATCATCACTACAGAAACAGAACAAGTCCTAAAAACATCTGGTTAAATGGGATATTGATTTAAATTATAGATACACTGCTATGAATCAAAAGTTCACGTTTTACTAAAAGCTGGACTACTTTGCAGCTCAGCTCAATTTTGTTTAAACTTGCACCATCTAGTAAAACGACACAGAATACACTAAATTCCTGTCAAGATATAAATATTAAAACATGCTTTTTACATAACAGCTAATATACTGCTCATTATAATACAGCAATACACTTTGTACTCCACTAGGTTTGGGGGGGCAGGGCAGGAGTACATACCTGGTCATTATAAGATTTTCATTGCAAAAAATTAAACTAGTCTTGTAATTACACAAAGCCTTGTGTTTTTATTAAACCTAAATGTGCAGCATCTGCAGCCCTCACCCAACAAGGTCCACAAAAGTGAAAGGAGGACCTTTGCGGCCCCACCTGTGGTTTGCATAGTGCTGTAAAGAGCAGAGGAAAGAGGCCACCAGACACTGGAGTGCAGCCAACTCTACACAGGGTCTCAGCGCAGATGTATCCGCTGTTCCACAGCACAGGGCACAAACACAGTCACAGTTTTCTCAAGGTGTCCTCTGATAGTGCTTATGTCGCTCAGTTGATGGGGAAAAGCAAGGGTCACACATGCTTTACTCATCACCTACAGACAGAACTCAATTTGCTTAAGAACAAGCCAAAAAAACCCATTGTAATTCTATTAGCACACCTTCTTTGTGGGCGGCATGGCCGTTACAGGATGTGTAGCCTTTCATTTCACATCACTGCAGTAAATTACAGTTAATTTCCAGTTCCCAAGAAAGCTTCATAAAGATCATAACCACTTCAACTCTTACAGTAAAGGGGAAAAATTATGCAATTAAGCATTTATAAATGTTGCGGCTATTATAGATACCCAAGTCCTGAGTTAAAAGTCTCCGTACTAAAACCACGGTAAATCTTCAACGTGGTAAAGATATATTTACTGCTGTTCTTTACCATGGTCTATAAATAAACATAAATGCTTCGACGTTGGCAGTACATTTAACAGTAAAAAATAAGGAGCAGCATTGAAAGCACTGCAAAGTAGCTCGGAGAACTGGTGAAGAGGTGCAGTAAGTTTAAGCTTGTTATGTACATCACCTGTTGCCAGGTGGTCAGACGCCCCCCCCACCTCCAGCAGTTGGCGGTTCGGTCAGTAACAGCGCGGAAGAGCCTCTGCAGTTTTATTGTATTTAATTAACATTTAAGAATTGACGACAAAAGTTTGTTCAAGGTTAAAAGATGAAACTGATCTTTATAATTAAAGAAAAGAGCAACACTTAGTGCTTACTCCGTGTTTCTCACGTAGTCCCGGGCAGAGCGCGAGCTAGCGGACGATCCCGACGAGAAGCCGCATCCCTGCTGCCGCGCTCCTCACGCTTCCATCCTGCGCTCCACAAGCTCCGCCTGACATTCAGGTCTTATATACATGTATATGTCCCCGCTAAAATTAAGAGCTGTAAGTGACACCACTGCGCAGATTCCACTGACGCTCCTTCGCACCACCGTTTTCACAGTGACTGCGCCAGCGCGCGGGGCAGTCGGACCATGCTAAACAGGCGAAACCACCTTGATGGCGGGAAAGGGGGAGTGAGCGCAGAAACACTCTTTAAAAACTTCACATCTGTCCTTCACATTTGTACAATAAGTTACCACAGTTACCACCTCGGTTTAACTAAAAACCGTTTTTGGACGAAGTCAAATTTGGCTTTTGTTTCGTCATTTTTTAATTTTAATTTTTAATAATTTAGTTTTGCGGACCCTGTCACGTGGGTGGTTTTTTCCATAGGTGAGTTGATAAGTTTCACGCTTTCAAGGGCCAATTAAGCCGAACGCAAAAACTACATCTGCAAGACAATTACAAAAATTAAAATTATTACAAAGAAACACGTGTAGCAACAACGTACATTGTCATATTATAAACACAATGTTATTTAGCACATTCCCAGTCCCTCCTGTGTGCCGCTAAGCTAACATCGCACTCGGGCGACCTCAGCTTTCCCAGGGCACTTGGAGAGCCCGCACCATGTTTTATTTACAGTCTTTAAAATTGTAAAATTGTAATTGTATTTTTAATTAAATAACTAACATACAAAATGTCATGTTTTTATTCTCACTTCCTGTGAAACATCAGAGAGTAAAAATGTAGATGTATATGTACAGTGTTAGTTTACCGTTTTTCCTGTCGTACTTCACAATAAGCTGTTATAATCAGTATAACAGAAAACATAAAACTGAAGTAACTTCACTCTAAAACGAACCATTCAGGTCAAACCACGGCAGGTAAATTGTACAAACCCCAAAACCTTCTGTTCAAAATAAAATTATGCTTATGCTCCTGAAATCAAACGATTAGAAAAGCAATACAAAATGATTCCATATGTTGTTTATTCCTAATAAAAATACATAAATCCATTACACCTTTGTACATGTCTGAAAATACATACAATATGAAACATATCAAGAGTCCCACGGTTCACAAATATTGATATGCAGGGATAACATATGGGAGTAACAGAAATACGGAGGAACACATAAATAAACCCTGTGATACACAAATGTACTTAATACATTTTTTTTAAGTGCATTAAATACTGAATACTGACAAAGATGACCAATTTGATGGTAGACAGTGTATTCAGGAAAATGTAGTTTGATTTCTGAGTAGTCTTTAGAGTTCATGTTTCGTCAGGCATGGGCTTTGTCATCTATAAAACAGTTACAGGCTAACACCTCACACTGTTTTCAGGACCTCTACCGACACAAAATTTTTTGCCACTCATGTACAAACACCACAACGAAAAGTGTTTTATGCATTGCTTACTGCCTCCTTTGATCCCACTCCCCCTGTCCCTAAACACACTCTAGCCCTCCATTGTTCCTGCAGACTGACCAGTTCTGGGCTTCCCTCCCCCAACTTTCTGTTTTCCTGTAACTTGAAACCTCCTCCTATTAAAGAGAGATAGCAACAGGTTCCTCTTAACCATGTGATCCCACTAACACCCCCCACCTTTAAAGGGTACTTCAGCCCTGTGATGGGCCAAAACCCATAACAGGCAGTTCTGTTTCTTCCTTTTCGGCCATTTAAAACAGGGCTTTGAAAAGCACTGCTCCAAAATCATGTTGTTTGTGCTCTATCAGCATAGCAATCTCTTTTATTCTCTACAGTTTGAGGCAAAGCAGCACACTGAGCTATGTGGCACATGAAAGGCTCATTCTTAAATGGTCTCTGGAGGCTCGTATCATGGTTAAGGACCACAGCAGGAGCGATTGCACTGACAAAGAAAAAAAAGCCAGTGTTAAGTGGCACCCTTATAACTTCTAGTCAACTCCAGCAAGCAACCATGAGGAGGTGAGAAAGCTGCTGTAATACCACACCAGAGGCTCTGCAGCATGTGTGTTAAAGACAACACATGAACCAACAGCATATCGGAATGCGTCCTGAAAGCATGACAGCAGACAGTGCAAGAACCCAAATCACAGCATAGCAATGGGGGAATAGTATTAAATATTTCAGGACTAATAAAATATCATGCAATAATGAATTTCTGCAGTATTATATTAAAATGAGAAGCAGCATAGTGACTGCACCTGGGCTTTTTGGGTGCAAATTTAAATCCAGCTCATTCTGCATTGGTGTTTGCATGTTCTCCCCATTTCAGCATGGGTTTCCTACCACAGTCTAAAAACATGCACTTCAAAGTAATTGGCCACTCTAAATTGCCTACTGTGTGTGGCAACCTTGCAATAGAGTAGTGCCCCATCCAGGGGAGGTTTCATAGCCTAGTGCCCAGACAGGCTCCTAACTGCCACGACCCTGTTCAGAATAAGCAGTTAACAAAAATGGATGACTGGGTGTATATATTGAAATCAATTTCCTGCCTGTTAATATGCTTATTACAATTCCTTTTACAATAGTATCTTTTATTAATTTTTCCCCCACTTGCACACTTCTCTTGTTTTTGCTCTTTTTTCCTTTTGGATCAACTGTACTGCAATCTATTCTCTCACTGAAAATAACCCTCTAAATGGGATTTTTATAACTATAGAATACATAGAGAAATACATCTTGGCTTACAAAATGGCAAGATAGGTACTAAAATTAAACTACTACTGGTGAGGAAAGTAACAGTTTGACCACAATGCTTAGAATGGCCATCGTGCTCCAATTGATCAATTAACAACTTGTTGTATGTGGTTCTGGGCATTAGGTGATCAGTGGCAACTCTACACTGTGTTCATTGATTAGTCATGTTTAAATTTCTGTGTGGATCCATCAACTAACAACTAAAAACATCCACTCTAACCTACAGTCTAATCTACAGCCACCAAGAAATTATCTAGCATTTCAAATAAACAGTTCAAAACTAACCTAAGTTCTCATAGTCAAAAGTACCAGGAAAAAGCTAAATAGCACCACTGAGAATTTTCCCAAGTTGTCTGTCACACTGTCACCTACAGACTGCTAATAATGAATAAGTGAGCAAAATGGCCACTATGTTGTATGGTGGCTGTGGGGGGAGGAAAATAAATAAATGAATAAAATCCAAATAGAGGTGGCAAAACAAACTAATGACTCATCACTGCTGCACAGAAAAATAAAACCAGAAGGGAAACAACTGAGACCATGAGAGTAGGAGACAGAAAGCTGTGTTGGTGTAATTAAGGGACCAAATGGAGATGCTGTTAAACAAACAGCAGTAAAACATTTTCACAGCTTCCCATTTTCCCAGGTGTTTACAGATTTTTTAAAACCCCTCCCTGCTCACATCCAAATCAAGACTAGAAAGACTAGAAAGCTGGATTTCCTGAGCAGCTGTCACCTGTCATGTATACAATATTATACACAGCAGACTTTTAAAAAGGAATACACAATGATATCTAACACTGTAATAATTCTTAAGGAAAAGTTTTTCTGTTATAGTTAAAAAGTGTTGCCACTGCTGACTTTTCTGTCTAAATATATCCAAACAGTAGAGCACCTTGATGCAGCTGTTACCTGTGCAGGAGGCATCATCCCCCTGAGGTTGCACCGAATGCATTATCAGGCTCATTTTGTTCTATGGAGTCTAATGCTAAAAATACAAGTAGTTGGAACTGGCTGGATCTCCTCTGAATGAATTTGTTTCCTTCATGATCGAGAAATTAGACCACATGTAACTTTTTAACGGAATCCTGACATTGATTCCTTTAAATTCCTTGCCTTTAAATTTTTATCAGAGTATACCGTAGGTTTGGGTAAAAACAGTGAAAATTTGACTATTGATGAGTACCTTTAACTTTTGATACTGTGAATTCTGTCCATTTAGAAACGGTATTACTGTGAGTAGTGAATTTTAATGAAGACTCAAGTGTGACATTATACCCAAAGGACAAAATCACAATGTTAATACAGTCCCATCAATTCCAACTAATAGCATGTGATTTCAGTTGTGGGTTTTGGATCCCCATGTTTGTGCCAAAAGCATTTTTTAATGCTCTTTATCTGTATCATGACATGTATAACTTTAGATACCCATGTATGGGCAGCCCCATAAACCAAGCCAGCAAGGAGCTGTCAGGAGGTGAAGTTGCCCCCTGGAGATACAGTATCCTCTTTCACTCACTCACTCACACACTCACACACACACACACACACACACAAATGGACCTACACTGCTTTAATGTTTGTTGCATAACCACACTAATGATTTACAATCCTGTAAACATTGCAGGGATAGTTGAGTAGAGGGGGGTTCTTTGTTCTACAGCTGATTCTGACAACTTTAATACTGTGCCTTTTGTCCACTGCCAGTTGGCTGAGGCTCCTTTAGCTTGTACTTTTACAACAACAAAAAAAACCTTTCAGCATCACTCCCTCCCCTCTGCAGTAATCCACAGCTTGTTCAAACTCGCCATTTGGAAATCTGCTAACCTTCATCTGTAACCACTTTTCTGTTGTCTCATCTCTCTCACCTGCATTCCAGACCAGTTCACTTATTTTTGCATTATGTTTCTCCCAATAAAAAGCAAAACATTTACTTTTTTATTCATCTTACCTATCGTAGAAATTGAACTTTTCATTTCAGGGCTATAAATATGCTAAATGTTCGACAGGTGAGTTTGTAACTATAAACTGCTTAATATGGGTGGACAAAAGTTCTCAACCTGCAACAAATAAAAAAAAATTAAACAAAATTGTCAGGTAAAAAAAAAATGTCTTAAACTGAAGTCTCCTGAAATAGAGCAAGTCTGTTCCAACTGAAATTTGTGCCAAGACCTGAGCCAGATGAACATCAGAGGACTCATCTGGGATCTGATCTTAACCAAATTCTGGGAGTGGCTGTAGCACTGAGCAGTTTAATGTTCACTGCAAGTTGCTTGGCTGAGAAGACAGCAGAGTCAGCAGACCCACCCTCTGGCAGCACCACCCTTCCACTCTCTCTGACCCTGTCTCTCAGCTCTCTGGGGGTGCCAGACATGCCCAAGGGTGTGATGTCCCTGAGCCACTCTTCTTGCGCTTCCTCAACACTCACCCATCACTTTTCATTTCTCACTCCACACCACACAGCTCTATATTATTCCCTTACCTCAACGTCACAATTAGTGGTAAACCAGTTGGAAATGATCCTTAAAAAATACAGAAATAGCACAGCAATACAAATAAAAAACAATGATATCTAAATTTTGGAATAAAAGGTGCTGTGTTTAACATGTATATTAAAGAGTATTGTAAGGATGGTTTATTTGTGTAATGCTATATAAATATTTAACTGCTGAACACAAAATTCCACATGAAAACTTTTCTTGTATCGTGACCACCTCTGTGTTTACCTATTTGGGTTCAGTTTTCATCAGCATGTGGAAGTGGTTATTTTTGCTAAACTCACCTCCTGACTCTAATAAAACCTCAGAGCTTACTCACAAAAGTCTGCCATAAAATAAAAGGGTTACACGGATCACTGTGAACCTTTGAATTTGCAGTATCACCAACTGTTGGCAACTCCTGTAAGTCAATAACTGCCAAGGAAAAATATGCTTTAACTTTGAAGTGTAACATGAAAAAAATTATAGGAATTGGAAGAAGCGTTTTTTTCTTCAAGTCATCTGTCAGCTTTAGCCCTGAATGATATGTGTTGGAGTGGTGTTTTGTGGGCACAGTTGGGAAGAAATGTCCTCAGCTTGTGTGTGGGTTTAGCTGAGAAGCCACGTTGCACCAGATGCAACTACTTGAACCTGCACTTACGGAGAAACTCTGTTGTCTTCCACTGTGCTTACGTAAAATAGGTCAAATATAAACCCCTATGCTTAGACCAAACAGGAGAGTATGAAACCACCACATAATGTGGAAATAGAACACTATTGTATGAAATAAACAACAAAAACCTCACCAAAGAGTATAAATCTCTCATCTGTGTAGAACAGACAGGCTGCCCTCATAATATAACAGTGATTTCTGGTTACAGTGATTTGTTATTGTTTGATAGAATTGTCTACATGAAAAGCACTACCAAAATATAGCACAGGATGTAAGTAGCTATTATTTCCGCCCTAAAAACAATTAAATACGAAAGTGTACAAAGTTTTTAGCTTTATTTAGCTGTTTTGGGCAGAATGCCAAAGGAAAAAAATAAAAGCAGTCTGTATACCAAGCTGCTTAACAGGCTCAGATGTTGCACATCACTTACTGTCTGCTGTTTTTTCCCCCTCCCTCCTTTTGCTACTTCATAAATAAATGTACAGTTTTCCATGGGTTAGATCAAAAGCCTAACATGAGGATGAAGGGCATCTGAGGGGTAGATCTGCAGGAGCCTGGGTGCCTGTTCCTTGTGGGCGGGTGTGTATTCTCCCTTCTGCCCATTTTTAAAGCAGGAGGCCCAATAGCACTCTGCAGGATGCCCCTATGAGGAGCGATGGTGGCTCCTACACCCCCCACTGCATTTTCCTCGTACTAGACCTCTTTTAAATGTTTGATATCCAGTACAGACATCCCTAAAACCCCAGGACTTTTGCTCAACTGGTTAAGGCTCAAAATAGCCTATGCTGAAAGCAGTGAAATAATACTACCTGCACTTTCTAACAGGAGGTATGCAGAGATATGTCGTCGCTCACATGCACAGGCAGGGCAGCTGCTGCAGTTCCCAAACACAAGCACTGCTGTCTCCACAGCTCCAGCTGCTGTAGCTCCTCCCCTTCAGTCCCCACTGTGCCATGAGGTGCTGGAACCCCAAAAGAGGTGCTGGAAAACACCAATGCTATTACTGTTACCACTGAACAATTCTAATGGAAAACCATTACCTATTATGAAAAAAGTAGCAAAGGTTTGTCATAGCTCTATAGATTTTTAAGGATAGTTTCACAAACAAAACCATCTCTAATCACATTTTTGTATTCAATACATTACATTGGCTCAGAGCAGTGAGGAATGCAGAGCTATAGAGCCCTATCTTCACTCACTTTCAAACAAATACAAAAGTTCTTAATACAAAAAAAAGATTTACATAGAAAAAAAACAAATAACTGATACCAAAGCTAGACTAACACAATTGCCTTTATGCCTAAATTCCACTAAATTCCTAGTATACATACTTGTTTTAGTTCCACATCATTTAAACATTATCACATTAGAGACAGTAAAAAGTTACTGTTGTTGACAGTCCTATGGAGCTTAAAACTACTCTGGTTCCACAGGCTTGTCGGGGTCTTGAACCTTCCTCAGCAATCAGCAGTCGATGAACTCATGAAAGGTACAAGAAACAATGGGAGAGTGAAGCCCAGGAAGACATGAGGCCCTGGAGGCTTGTAGGGGGGGTCGACCCTACTTTAATCATGGCATGTGCACTCCATTGTGAGGAGGCAGCAGGGCGGCACTGGCTGAAGCAGGATGCTGGGATGCCTTTGCAAAGTAACCCAAACACTCCCAGCTGGATCTCCAGACTTGTCAAGACCCGCTCCTTTGCGGGCAAGGCTCTATCTGAGCAGCCACCAGCTGGGGTCTGGAGCAGACATGGCCACTGGTGCGGGAAGGGGGTCAGGGAAGGGGGCTGTCAGATCTTGTGGACTGATGAGATGATGTTGGCGAAATATTTCCCTGTTAACCCTGTCATATCCCTCTCCAGTCCTCACACTGGAGCTACTGGACAAGGGAAAAGCAGCAGAACTGGAACTGAAACTGGGCCAGTGGGTCAACAGATGCACTCCATAAATCCCTCATGTCACTGAAAGTATTCCTCACATGGTTAATGATGGGTCAACCTCCTGCTTCCAGCAACACGGTGCAGGAAGGAAAAGGAGGAGGCTGCTGAACCACTCTGTCTGCATTCTGACACATCAGGCTGCTGAGTGCTCTCCTCATTGCTATATGTAAACATCTTATCTGAAGTCTGATTTGAGGTCAAAGGGTAAAGAGGATCAAACATGTACAAACTACAATCCTGGCAGTTGTGCTTCTTTAAAAAAAGAAGTCTGAGTCATTTTTTGTAATAGCACATTAAATATTTTTAGGTGATCAGACTAAAATGGAGCATCACTCGCTCTTCTAGTCAAGTGGAATAAACAAACAGAAGTATTCTTAAGTTTTCAGCCAAAAATAAAAACGTGGAATAAAAGAATGCTCAGTGGCATGCTGATGCTTAGTTGAGACCTTTATTAAAAGAATAATTTCAAATTCCAAATTCAGTTATTGCTCAAACTGTCGGATCATCTCAGAGAAGACTGTGCCTAGTGCAATAACAACTTTTAATAGGCATATTTTAATCATATTTTTCAGTACTCACTATACAACATGACACTTTAAGCCAGAAGACACTTTGACAGTACTCAGTTAATACATTATGATATTTAATCAATCATTTCAGTTTTGAACCATAAAATAAGGACATTCTCCTCATTGAAGAATCAACCTGCACTGTTCTGTACAAATGTTAAGTTCAAAAACTACTATACCGCTTTCTGGTCTATAATGAAGCACATTGCATTGGGACTTTTATACAGAACATGCAATAATATAATGCAAAATATAAGATCAGAACAGAAGCCCAACTGTTAACATTAATAATTATTTATATAATATATTTAAAGGCACCAAATTGTAACTGCCTTAGTATGTTGCCTGGGTACACCATCAGACTGTGTTATATGGGTTATTATTAGTTGGAATAAAACTGTCTCACTCTCTGGATGTTTAATCTGTGCCAGAGGGTCCACTGCTTTGTAACTGACATGCAATAATGGCAGAGCACTGACAACAACAACAGAAAAAACACACTTGCTGAATGTCATTTATCCCCTAAAAATATTCACATAATGCTTATGGTATGTCAGCATTGTTTTGTGATGCCAATTTTACTACAGTGTCATTTATTGAGCACTTTCATACATGGCAACTTACAGGATATATAATACAATATGCATAGTTTTTTGTCTAAGGACTTACTAAATTAAATTGTAAATTATTATGGATAATGGTAATTGCATAAATAAATGTACTA
The DNA here is from genome assembly GCA_900497675.1 of Arapaima gigas. NCBI lineage: Eukaryota > Metazoa > Chordata > Actinopteri > Osteoglossiformes > Osteoglossidae > Arapaima > Arapaima gigas. The sequence continues at coordinate 283,264 of UFQX01000268.1, read as the reverse complement.
TATAGCACAATGTGGGCTAGAGAGAAACAATTAGGTCAAATGAGGATCATTAGGTCATTTAGTGAAGAGAAATGATTTCTCTGCGCAACATTTATTCACTTAATTATTTATCTCTGTGGCCAAAAATCATATCCTTAGTGAGTAAGAGGTTAACAATGGGGGAGTATTAACATCTCATACCCACTGGAAGGTGACCTCTATATAAAAAACAGTAGATATCACCAGCTCTTCTTTAGGGTTTTTGTTTTACATTACCACCGTTGTACACATGGGACAAACATTGCACTTCACAGGTTAGATGAAAGCTGTATTCTGGTGGCTTTGAAATGCCATATGTTTCCAAAAGGAGTGCAGCCAGTGCCTCTACTGGGACTGTTTTTTTGTTTGTTGGAAGCAAGGTGTATCTATGTTAACCACACTGAAGACAGACTCTCTATATACAGAGAAAGAGTCTTGAACAATTGAGCAAGGAAAGCTTTCAATGCTGGGTAGAGATCAAGGCCAGGTTATGTCTGCAAAATGAAAATACCACCTGGGCAAGAGGGATGATCAGGAAGTAATACAGCACGTTGATAAGGGAGACAGCCATCAACTACACGTAGAAAACAAGCACCAACCTGGTAATAATCTTGCAATAACCTTAAAATACACACTTTGCAATACTCAAGTAACATTACCTATTAAAAGCATGATTTTTTAAAAATAATAACATAGCAAGCAGCTATCATGTCTTTGTTTCATTCAAGCAGTTGAGTATATCAGAGCCTTCATATCTGGTTGTATAAGAAACCAACATGCAGAGCACAAATAAAACTATTTAGAAGGATTATGGACTTCTAAGCACTATACCATCAAAATGTCATTCATTTTAGGTTTCCTTCATCTAAAGCCCTTGTTTTCATTCAGTTACTGTTTTTTTAATAGTATTTCATTTGCTCAGTATTACCTGCTCTCACTTTGTTGGTATCATTATACTTCTGGTGCTTAATTCATCCAGTTCCACCATCGTCTCATTACCTTGTCTTTGTGGGTCTCCTTCACATACCATTTTCTGCTGCAGCACTGCAGTAAATTTGTGAGGGAGAGGAAAGACATACAAGGAAACATACAAATCTGCTGTTTTTCAGTAACACAGCCAGACACTAGCCAGAATGTTCTGAAGTCAAGGTCTCTCCCTCTCTCTCGTGCCGTCTCTCTCAGTCTTTCCCTCTCACTAGCTAGGTGTTTGATTCAAAACATGACCTAAATTTTTCTGCTTGAGTGAAGCAACGGGAATCTGTCACGGTTCGAGTTCTTCCCAGCACCACAACGCTCAATGAGCTCAGTTGCACAATGAGGGGAAGCAACATGAGAGGCGGGGGAATGAAGAAGACAGTCAATGGCAAAGGCAACCACTGCATGGCAACAATGTGGAAAATCCCCTTCTATAAATAGCGACATATCGCAAGCAGGCAGCTCTGATGATGCAGCCAATAACCTTTCACCCCTGGGGCGCAGTCGGGGGGATGGAGGGGCATGAGCATTGGGGTGTCGATGGCAGCTGTGAGGGTGCACTCGGTCAGTTTGTACACGTTCGGACGAAGAACTTAGATCTTAGGTGTCTTGGATGAGTTTTGTTGTCGTAGTAGCAGCCAACTTACGAAAGACAGCCAACGGAAGGTTGTGATTATCCGAGGCAAGAAAGCATCTATTCAGTCCATCGTGTGAAACCCCTGACCCCTTCGCTAAGGACGTACCTTCAACTTGGTTTTCACGCCATGGGTCCTCTCTGTGAAGACACCTCCACCCCAACACACACATCTTAAGCATTTGTTTCCCTCTAGTCCAATCAATTTGTTTCACTTTGTCAAATCCTTTTAACATTTTATACACCCGCCTCTTCAGTCTTTCTGCTCTCTACAGAGACTTGCATAAATCTGTCACTGCAAAACATACCTTCCAAACTAGGGATTATTCAGGGGCTTCTTTTCATAAGTGCACTAAATGACTCAACAACTTGATCAAACCAAAGCAACTTCTTTCCAACATGAGCTTCAAACAGCTGAGAAAACAGAGGTGTTATATCTAGAACAATAAAATAAAAAATACATGATTCCCAGTTAAGTACTGAACACAAATAAAAATATTAAAATATCTTATACATTTTTTCGCCTCAAATGGGGAAAAATGTCTCCGTTCAGGTCATTCCAGTTCGTACAGCCACTTACACCACACCAATTCCACATTACTGCAACTGCCAAACTAAATGTCAGCACATAAACAGTGAAAACTTCCATTTTAACCAGCAAAGGCACCATAAGTCATCTGACTCTTCCCACTACCACTATGAGTGCATCCTGTAGCAGGCAAGAGTACCAGCTATGACACCCTGCAATCACTAGACCTTGTAAACAACTCCAAGGCCTCCATTTTTACCAGACCTAACACACTACAAGGAATACAAGAATGAACTAAAGCACTGATTTGGAAGACAATGCCTTTCAGGTACCAATCCTTACTAGTAGTTGTTATTAACTGATGACATTTTGATTAGTTTTCTTCACTATACGATAAAAGTACATATGAAGCTAGCTCCAGTGAAATAATATGCAAATATAGTTGTCTTGCCCATTGGAATGCGTGTGTGTTTCTCTCTCTCTCTCTCTCTCTCTATATATACATATATGGTGTATATATATATATATATGGTGTGTGTGTGTGTGTGTGTGTGTGTGTGTGTGTGTGTATATATATATATATATATATATATATATATATATGGTGTGGTGTAAGTGGCTGTACGAACTGGAATGACCTGAACGGAGACATTTTTCCCCATTTGAGGGGAAAAAATGTATAAGATATTTTAATATTTTTATTTGTGTTCAGTACTTAACTGGGAATCATGTATTTTTTATTTTATTGTTCTAGATATAACACCTCTGTTTTCTCAGCTGTTTGAAGCTCATGTTGGAAAGAAGTTGCTTTGGTTTGATCAAGTTGTTGAGTCATATATATATATATATATATATATGAGAGATACCCAAAGACCAGAAAGCAGCATATTTTCTGTTCACTACAATTTCAGACTAACATACTGGGTTCATTATTTAAAGTAATGAATAATGCATTATACTGCACAACAGAGAGACATTACACTTAATACCTGAATATTGAATTCTGATGTTATTGTTGAGGGTGGTATGGTGATGTAGTGCATAGTGCTGCCTCTTCACAGTGCCTGGTTGTGGGTTCAAATCAAGCTCAGTCTGTGTGCAGTTTGCATGTTCTCCTGGTGTCTGTGTGGGTTTCTTCTGAGTGGTCCAGTTTCCTCCTACTGTCTAAAGACATATGTTTCAGGTTAACTGGTTGCTATAAATTGCCCATAGTGTGTGTTTGTGTGGCCACCCAGCACTGGACTGGTGGTCCTATCCAGGGTGTAGTTTCATAGCCTGTTGCCCATTGTTGCCAGGATAGGCTCTAGACCACCATGACCCTAGTCAGGATAAAGCAGTTATGTTTAATGAATTGATATTCTTGACAACTTTCTGCTATATATCTATTTTTGTGGCTGCTACATTTTACTTACTGCACCTTTTACCAATTATTTACTCAAAGTGGTACTTAAAAACTCCTCTGCATTGATTTTTTTTTCCTATGTGATATACTACTATACCCCAGCCAGACATCTCTACATCTAGCTGCTTTGAGGACCCATGTGCAAGGGATCCAAAATCCAAAGCTCAAGGGATGTCAGTTCTGGGTCCAAACTGGCTTCCTCTCTCACTTAAAACACCTGAAACCCTCTTAACATTTAACAAAATTCTCAAAATACATCGCTTTCAGACACACTTCTCCCTTGATCTTCTACCTGCTCTGTCAGCTTTACAATATTTGTTTAATATAAACATTTTTACTGCCTATCAATTCTAAATGCAACTAATTGCGTCATGTGTGCTGACAAAAACAGTGATATTAGACTGTACTTTGAGAACTGTGTTTGCTTCTGCATCTTTCTGAAATGCATTTTCATTTTTTTGTGAGAAATCTGGTAAATTAATAAATTTCAGTGATGAAATCAAATGAATAATCTTGTTTGTGAGCATGTATGAGAGCAGTTCAAGAATATGATTGTGCTTTTAACTAATTTGTATGCTTTTCATTTCAAGTTAAAGCAAGTTAGATTCTTACAACTTAAAAGTACACACTTTCTCAGCCTTGAACCTTTGCAAGCTTCTTAAAAGAAGGGATTTAATCTCATCTTCATTAACATTTCAACAAAGCTATTAAAACCAGTTGAATGATGACTATAAACCACACTAGCAAGGCTCACTGTAGCTGCCTGTCTATGAATTAACGTTTTCCAGTTTGCTAGAGAAAAACAAAGCACAGACTCTCCAGATTAGTAAAAAAAAACAGACATGATGCAGCACTATTAAGTATTCAGATCTGAGGATTCGGTGCATCTTGAATTTTGCTCAGTGTGGGATTGTAGTGCAAGTACAAATGTATGAGACTCAATGTAGTGTACATTAAAACTCTTTCATTATCAAAAGTGATGAGATAGCCGGTCCAAAAAGTATCCAAAGTACCAAGTGCAAATTAAAACACATATTAACTGACCATTATCAGTATATATAGTGATCAAGACAAACTGACCCTCTTGCAATTATAATTTAGAAGAACTCAGGCTAATTCCTTCATTGTTAAACCTAATTTGCATATTGCTTTTCATATGTTTAAGTATACTAAAAAAGAAAGGGATTCCAGCTTCATCCAACTACAGGCACGAATGATACAAAATGATGGTACACAGGGTAGCACAGAGTCCATTAGGAGGAACGCATGTGTCTGCTACTGCCTGGCATGTCCACTCCAACCCCAGCAGCAGCTTCTTTAGCCTTAGAGGTCTACTTGCCAAAGGCACCTTGTACTGTTTCAGAGACCTCATGGTTGGAGGCAGAAGGAGATGTCTGTGTACTCTGATTATGCCAAAAATATTCAACTGTACAAATGAAGAAAGTTACTCTGGAAAAATGCAGCCCCAACAGAAGAAATACTGATAGATAAATGGATTGCCACATGAATGAGAAGCAGGTACAACATGGACTAATCTTACCACAAAAGCCTCTGTTGGTCTAAAAGACATGGATTGAAGAGAGACTTCAATCACTTGCAGACCAAATGGCTTGTAGGAACAAAGACTACATGCCCTGCGCTTTGTCTACGCTGCATATTCAAATATATAACGGAAGTGAGTTCCGCTGTCTGGAGTGTTCCCTCAGAAGACTGGATCACTACAGGGTGGGAACCTTTATTTGCACATTCAGCCGCCTTTGTGTACCCGCTGTGTACATCAGGTCGAAGAATTTGCAGCTCTTTGGCATTCTGATCTGACATTCCCTCTTAAATATGACAATTAAGGTAGAACTCATACCTGCCTTTGGCTCGCTGCTGAAAATACACACTAACCTAGCAAAAGCCAAAAGAGGACATAGTACTGAGTAAAATATCTTTATTTTGAAATATTAGGGAGCATGCTGCCCCCCCTTTCTTGGGAAACTTTCTATGTGGTAGAAAAAACAATTTCCTTACTGGAACAGGCCATTAATGATTTGTTACTGGTGTAGTAACCAACTGAAAGGAAGTGAATGAAATCACGAAAGCACAAATGGCATTTAAACAGAGGCCACACGAGACAAAAACTGAGAACGCAGATGCTAGACGCATTGTTGCCATCCAGCTTCACGTTTGCACTCAAGTAAATTTCAAATATTTCTCTAATGTGGTTCGCCTTCACTCGGATAGAACTGGTTAAGTTGGGATTTCTCAATTCTGATCCTGATCTGGGTATTAATATATACTGCTCATGCGTCAGTATTCGGAAACTGGGAGCTCAAAACACTGGGGTATAGGTGATGGTCTTATTCATAATTTTGGATGGGCGAGGCACAGCTCTGCAATGCTTGCAATGAATGACTGCATCTCCCCTAAACCCTAGGGTGGTGATGCAGAACATACTGAGATCTTACTTTGAGAAGAACAGACACGCATGGTTTTATACACATTTTCTGAATCTCTATCTCAGTGTGCTTTACTGGCAAGACAAAGTGCACATCTGTATTGCAAAAGCAAGCTAATAAAGTTAAACAATTTCAAAAACAAGGACACCCTGCAGCAGCAACTGGCAACTCAGGGGTAAAGTATCAGTTTGTGTATGTGCTGTGCACTGTGCCACATGAATAAAATGCAGGTGTGCACACATGGAGAAAATGACCGTGTGGTTCACGTGCTCGTTCATTATTGTAGGAAAAACATCCGCAAATCGAAATGGCAGAACGAGACTGTTCATTATAGCAAGATATCATACATCAAACATTTGTAAATCAAGGATGACTGCATGATAGTGTAAAACTGGCATATTCAATACCGTGTAGAAAATCTCCCTTTTCATCAGCCTTTTAAAATGAGAAACAATCCTTCATGTAGGGAAAACATTCTAAAATCTGAATATTTTAAAAAGTCTAGAAAGCCAGCGGTTTCTCTGGCGATCAAATTTGCTTAAATTGTGAGTACAACCTGTTTTTCTGCTGTCAAGAGTTGGTGCTTATTAACATACTTCTACTTCAAATTATAATCTGCTGGTGTATTAAAGTGTATTAGTTTTTTTAAATGATGTTCATATTTTTAGTGTTGCTTGATAGCATGTACAGAGATTTATTTTATTCTACTGGAACACAAAATGTAACTGTATGCTAAACAAAGAATTTGTGATTTGCTTTATGACAAATTTGTACTGTCTAAATAGCATTAATCAGAACAACTATGAAGTTATTTTTATAATTACTTAGAGGACTGTATATTTATAGGATTTCTTGACCCTCATGAACAAACAGTAAAAACTTTCCACTTCATCAATGTTACAGTTCTGTTCATTTGTCAGTAGCGAAGTTAAATTCAGTCTCTTTTCTAGGTGGCTTTTAATTTGGATTTAATAGTGCTGAACTTCCATGTCATACCTTACTCTGTATCTAACTTGATCATTGCATTAAATTATACTTGTTCATTTCAGTATTCACCAACATCAATTTCACACTGGTAGGTTCAACCTAGGTGAATCTAACTTGCCACCAGGGTTGAAATGTCTCAGCCACTGTAAGATTTACTTTTGGGGTTGAAAGTGAATTATGAAACGAATAGGGATAGATTTACCCCAGGGTTTCACACATAGAAAAGCTTGAGAACCTAAACTAAATTAAAAATTTCTTTTAAACCACAAGAACAGACAAAGTATAAAATTTTGTTTGATTTCTTCCCCTTAGACTTCTGGCTTTGGGTGAAGTGTTGCTAGGAATTTTGTATCTAATTTTTAAACTTTTTTGTAAAAGTGTATCATTCTACATGCAGTCACAGAGCTAACAAGCACTTAACTACTGCTGTGTGATTATTATTTACCACTTATGAAAACATTCTATTATTATTCTGTATGGTTATCCATTGTCCTAACAACGGTATCTATGCTGAAAATTCTATTTTGAAAGTTGTAAGGAGCCAAAACATTGCACTCCAGTTGAGGTAGTACTACCTCAACCCCAGCCTGAATCCACCTTAAAAGTAACTGAAACCATGAATGTAGGCAGGCCTGAACACAGGAGTAACTTACCTCACTGTGGAAATAGGCAAGATAGTTGTGTGCTGAAACACCATACTGGACCTCTGCTGGGTCCAGTCATGGGATTTGTTGTCTGTTAGAACAATGAATGAACTGTGTAGTGCACACAAGGTGAGAGATAACCGAGGGCTGCAGTAGCAGCTGACCCCCCCCCCCTCCACCCTCCCGGTCCTGCTGCAGGATCTTAGAAGGCTCTGTGGACTGCGGTGTCATCTGTGACTGCGGGCTCCAAGGGGACAGACACAGAGTGTCCATTTCTCTGCAGCAAGACACTGCAGTAGCAGAGAGAGCAGCCAGACACATGTCCACCAGCAGCAAGGAACCCCCATAACCTGCACCACAGAACCTTGGTCCACGTGCATGTTTGAACACAAAACACTAAGTGGTATAATGGATGCACTCAACAACTATCAATTTAGGCTTATTAAACCTGCTCCAGCTCCCAGTTAATATAATGCAGCAAATCTAAGCGGGAGTTGTGCAGAAATCTCTCCCAATGTAGTCCAAACATTTACAGGAAACCAGACCAGTAACACATCTATTCTCTCAGATGAGTAATAGGTATTTGTCACACAGACACACCTTTTATGAAAGTCAGAATTTCTTAAAAAATGCTGAAGAAGCACAGTCCTCAGTCATACTTCAGAATTAACAACACTACATCAGCATTTGCCTTTGTTTAAATATTTAAACTCTTTTTTAAAATGTGTTAAACAGAAATGACAGTACTGTAATTGTAAAACAGAAAACTGTTACAACAAGTGAAAAGTGCTAAATAAAGCCACACACTGACAAAGGTGGCACAAGCACCACATCCACCACAATGCTACAGCTATTTTATATATATTCAGAAAACAATGTACAGATCTTGTGATTTGTTCTTTGTTGATTTCTCCCCTTAAATTTTAATAAACTTCTGACTTTGGGTGAAGTGCCACCAAAAGTGACAAAGATGGCACAAGCACCATATCTATTACAATGCTACTGCTCTGCAAACAATTACAGAAAAGTTGAGCTCTAAATGACACAGAACTCAATAGCTTTTCTGACGTTTTTCACTATGTAATGAACACAGGTGCCAAGTTATTTTTGGCATCTGCCCAGTCACCAAATATCTGTCTATGTACTCAATTTATTCAAATGTATTTATTAACAGTTGGATGGGGCTCCATCTGTCCTCAGGGTATTTTGCTGAGTTAGCGCCTGTCAATAGCCAGGCTGGCCTCAAAACACATCACTCGCTAACAACTGTATCAGAACACACTGTCGTCAGAATAGCCATGGTCCTGCTCCTCCTCAGAACTGTTGCTGGGCAAGTGATGTCACGCTGTGCAGACACAAGCATGGTGACACCCTCAGGAGGAGCCCATGGGAGGTGCGTAGGGTGCAGGCTCCGCAGCTTTTGCCCTTAAGCACCTGTCTCAGCAAAGCTACTCTTTGCGACTGTAGAAACCTTGTTTGACACCTTCACAGTTTGCCAGAAAAGAGCTGCAAAGAACACATTATGCACGCAGCACCCCACATTTTCTTCAGCGTGCTTCCTGTCCCACATGCAGGAGAAGGAGAGAGGGGGAAAGACATACGAAGGGAGATGAAGACGACTTTGATTTAGGCTCAGATTAAAATATTCAGTAGGCCTCCAGTGGCAGGGTGTGCACTGCCCTGAATGTCTAATTAGAAAGTGGAATGATATGCTGCCCTAATTACACTCTGCGCCGTACTTTTCCTTTGCCTCCTCACCCTTCTTCACTCCCTCCATCTTCTCTCTCTGGCTGCCCTCTGAGCCCCTGTCGCAGTTCTGCCCTCCTTTCCCTCTGTGGGTCTTTCCAGATCTCTCATTTCAGTCAAGTGACTTTGATCCAAACAGACGTCTGGCAACTCCACCTACTTCAATGCCCCTGGACTGTACAAAGACAAGATTGGGGGCAGGCAATGCAGTGGGCAGCAGATAAAAGATCCTCAGACCTTTTTATAAACTCACTGCAGGGCTCGCCATATCTTCCCCCTTCTTCATGCAAAAAGCCCCTCCTCACATAACTGTGCAAGTCACCATTATGGTACCTTTCATATACTTTTCTCTGACACACTCTTACCTGCCCATCTGCCCCTCCCCCCACAAGGTCCCCATGTGATCATTCAGTGCATGAAGCACAAGATGCCTCCCAGAGCTGGGAGCCAAAGTGGTTTAGGAGAATAGCACAGAAAAGCCAGCGGCATTCAACATGGGAGCCTCAGATGCCATTCAGGCAACAGCTCCACAGCCTCAGATGGTCCACTCTTCTGCATTCATCCCTTTCTCAAAGCCCTGCCAGCAGTAGTAGCCACGTTCATCTGACCATGGCTACCAAAATGCAACCAGCAGCTGCAAGCAACAGACACTCATATGTACTAGTGGTACATTTATATTAATTGTATGACAACATATTCACTTGTTGGGCTGTTCTTACAAATTCAGGGGATAATTTTCTTTAACCCCATTATATAAAAATGGGTTTTATTTTTGATTTTCTTTGAAGTACCAAAAGACTTCATGGAAAATTTCTTGCAAAAAACTGCTGTAATAAAAGAGTGACTCAGAGGTAAGACTAAAAGAAGCAGTTCACAGACCTTGGCAGAGTTAATTTTCTACCCCCACATAAGAAGGATGAATGTTCCCATACCTATAATCAGCAGGGTGGGCGGAGTAGCAGGGTGGAGTGGACAAGTGGAGAAGCCTCATCTTTAATACCTTTCCACTGTAAGTTGCTCACTTATGGAGAGAGCTAAAAATACTTCTACAACTTCAAAAAAGATGTATGCTGTAATCTTTGCTGGATAAGAAGTTAAAAGAAAACACTCTTCTCTGGGTAAACTCACCACAAAGTCCTTCAATGTTGTGATGCATTATTAGACAAGTTTCAGTTTATTTTTATTTATTGTGATTATTATTATTACTACTACTACCACCACCACCACCACCACCAGCACCACCAACATCTTGCTATGGCCAAGTTTCCCATCCTTCATTTCCTACTGCCCAAAGATTTCAGGGGAGGCTCCGGACCACCACAACCCTGACTAGGACCAAGTAATTAAGGCTAATGGTTGGAAAGATGGATTATTTTTGGTTGGTAGCAAAGTGGGTAGTGTGGGCTGTTTGGGGATAGGTGTGAATTCAGTCTGTCTGGGTTTCCTCTGTCTGCTCCAGTTTCCTCACACTGTCCAAAGATGTGTTTCAGGTTAACTGGTCACAGTAAATTGCCCATAACGCGTGACTGTGTCTGCGACTGCGTGGCCACCCTCTGATGGCCTGGCATCCTGTCCAGAGCATAATACCTCCTTTCCTTGTGCCCAGTAATTCCAGGATAGCCTTCAGACAACTCCAACCAGAACAAAATGGAGGGATGGATCATTATTCGGGCTAATTCAGACAGTGGAACTGACTCAGCCACTAAGAAAACAAAATAATTCATGGTTTATCCAAAAAATTATGAAAAGAACAGCAACAAAAGTCTATAGAGGAGGTGAGGAGAGAAGAGAGGCCCACAGGCTGGCCAGCAGCAATGGGAAGGACGTGTCGGCAGATTGTGGCACAGTGGCGAGAGGCATGTGTCACCTCTGCTTCAACGCATCAACACCTCACATCCGGCACACGTTTCACTGCTGTCGTCTTAACTTCACATTTTAAAACCAGTTGAAAAGAAACCTGAGTGAGAACTAGGAAAACTAACATCAGATAAACACCCAGCATCTCAATCACTTTGCTTCAAATTGTTTGTGGGAAAAACTTTCAGACCTTGTTTTGTGTTTCCCCTTCAAGTCTTAGCGAGCAGCAATAGAAACAGGCATGAAGAGCATAGGGGAGCCTGGCAGGACACACACTCACTGGGGTATGTCTCTCTCTTTTTCTCTCTCTCACACACACACACACACACATAGTGTGGCTACAATAGATTACAGAAAAAGTCGGAGTCCAGCTGACCTCCATAAACCGACGTAGGGGTGAGCTCTGCGCTCCTACTCGGCCATACACATCCAAATATACCACTTTCACGTAATATCACGCGTCAGAAATATAACCATATTGTAAAATGTAGAAGGGAAACGGGGCATGAAATCGCCCAACATACACAAAAAAAACACACACACATCGCTCGTGGAGACTTTACTGAGTTACAAACGAATAGCACGTGTCCACGTCGGGGTATCTGAAGTGCACCTGTGTGCAGGACCCGCACAGCCGGGATGCTCACCGAAAGCCCAGCAGGAAGCTCCATTCCCGGGCAGCTCCTCAGCGGCTCTCTGCGGCTACACAGCCCAACGCATCCGCACCCTGAAGTCACCTGTCCAGCTGTAATGTTCGGCCAACAGTTCCTGCGGCTTCACACCAAAGTCGCTGTTCCAATGCTGCGGCTCGAAACGTGCAGACGATGTTCGCCGTACACTGAGAACCGCGTCCGGAGACCCAGCAGCGGACACCGCGTGGAGGAGAGGCTGTGGGACGTGAAGGAGGAGCTCAGAGAAGGAAAAAAAAAAAGCTGCACTTGATCCCGAAAGGGCGGCACGGGAAAGGTGCTCTTGAACCGGCCGAGTTCGCGACAACAGTGAGAGAGAAAACGGAGCGAATTCTGACGAACACGAGGCCCGCGTGCTCACGCGCACTCGCTCACATATCCTCACATAAAGCGGCGCGTTTGACAGTATGTCACAAAACCACACAGAGGTCGGTCCTTTCTGCCCACACGTGCTTGATCTCCCGCGCGCCTCCTTACGCCCCTGAAGCCACCTTACTGTGTATGAAGCACAATGCGGGCAGCACACGTGCGATGCGGGTGCCGCTCGGCTACGTGCTCCTCCTAAACACACTCCTGTCACACGACCGGTCCAGGGAGGCGCAGTAGAGCAGCGTCGGAGTGCTGTCACTAGGGACCCCCAGCAGTGTCCCCTTCTCCACAGCCGTGCCCTCAATATTTAACCCTTTAACTGCCCCGCACCTTCTCGCTACCAACCCGGAGAGCTGCTCCCTGGAAGAAACGTCACACCAAATCAGGTGAAGCTGTTCAAAATGTGCTTTAAAACTTACATGTCATTAACCACGTGCTTAGTGAAGAAACTTCAGTTCTCACATCAAATAATCCCCATCAGCTGTAAAGCTCTCATTTCTGCATCTCAAATATGTCTACAATGACACAGCCGACATGGATTCACATTTCTTAACTGGGGAATAAATATTACTGCCTGTGGTATTGCATCCATGTATGACAGCATCTGTCTTTCGCTCAGCCCATATCACCTGGGGGACCAAAAAAAAAGGCTCTCTTGTTTGTAGAGGATTTTCCGTGGGTTCTCATCAGCCTTTCCCTGGTTGGCTGCAAAGGGATGCCCTTCTGATCTGGCATAAAGAGGGTTAATCGTGGGGACAGTAATCCACAGATGGCCTCTGTGGAAATTATAAACTGGAAAATGTGGGAAATGGCAGTTTGTTATGGAACAATACAAAAACATTAGTGTAAAGCTGGATAGACAAGGGGGCTGTGAAAAAGGGACATGGGGGTCTGAGCTTCTCGACTTATTCTTACGCAACTGGGAATCATCAGTGGAACAGAATGGGTTTCTGAGAGGAAAAACAGATCCTGGTGATGTAGTCCAAATGACCATAACACCAAGAAAAAGCACAAGAGGAAAGGTGTTGGAAAAAAGCACCACAAAGTCATAGTTTGGAAAACACAGGCATGCTAACATATGGTCCTAGCAGACCTGGTGACATTGCTCATGAGAGACTCCCTGGTTCACAAGAATTCGGTCCAGCAGAATCACCTCACGCCTCTTGCTCAGTCATCGACCCACCTGCCTGCGGACTCTAATTCGAATTCTTTCCGTGACACTCAGAGGAGTACTGTACCCGTTTTCATTCAGCTACACCGTCATTGTCTTCAGCAACATCTAGACTAATCTAGACTAATCAAAGAAACAAACTATAAATTATTCTGAATAGGTTTGTCCCACAGTCGACCAGTTACACCATAAAGGATTTCAAAGTTTGATACTGTAGTGATTACAGCTTAACATTTAAAAAAAGGGTTTATAAAGTAGCTAATTTTAAGCAACATTAAGTATTCAGATTTAATGTCCATCTTCTCATTCATGTGGCCATAAGGTCAGAAGAGCCTGTTCATCTCTCCATTAGCATTAGAGTTCATATATAAAAGTTTAAGCGTAGCAGATGTACAGCATAAGGTTCAAAAACTTAAATCAAAACAGGTTTCATTAAGTCCCAGAACAGAAACAACAATAACCTCTGTTGATACTAAAACAGTTTCCTACAGAGATTATTTTCCACCCTTAAGCATTTAGGATTTTATAAAACTAAGGTATAGCATTCATTTTAGGACACGGAATCAAGATACAAAAGCAGCTAAAAAAGTGAAAAAATAAGGAATAACTAAAAACGGCAAGATTTTTAAGATTATTATAAGATTATTTTTACTCAAGATGCAACTTGCAGGTTCCTTCTATGACTTGAGTTGTTACATTTATTCTACTTTCTTCCCTAAATAAAGTCTCATAATAATTGTGGTCATGACAGATGAAGGACTTACGAAAACTGTAAGGACAAAGATTAAAGGTTACTCCATTGCTCAAAAAGCTTTGTGCAACTTCCCAATTAAGTTTGGGAGAGAGCAAAATAAATGTGAACGGAACTATGAAAGAATTTGTTCACTTTCCCTCTGCACAGGTCCTGACCTAAAGCAATGCCTACGGAAACTATTACTAAAAATTGCATGCGATGGCCTGGCATCCCATCCAGCCTAGACACCAGTTGGCCTTGTGCCCTGTGCTTCTGAGATTGTTCCGGACCCCAACTTGGACAAGTGGTTAAAGTGAGTGTATCCATTGGATTTGTTTTTAGCACACAATTTTATATGAGGGGGGTCATCCAGATACCAAGGGATAAAAAACTGCAGCTCTTGCAGTTGTCATGATGCAATGTGGAAAGAGCACTGTGATGTAGTGCATGAGACTGACATCATCGCTGTCCTGCTAGCACAAATATGCTGACAGCACAAAACACACTGCACATACAGTTCTCTGCCCCACATATTTAGAACCAAAAGTAGGTTTCCTGTGTCATCAAACTGAGGAAAAATAAAAGGCAATGAAAAGTGTTTGATACACATTATTATAAATGTTTATCTTGGCTGAGATCAACTACATGTTATACCATCTCCTGAGGAGCATTGCTGCTGAATTTTTGTCAAGCCTATGATTATTTCTCTCTTGCTACTGTTTTCTAGAATGGGTTCTGAATTAAAGGGGGGGGAAAAAAAAAAAAAACCAACTAAATATTCTTCAATCATGGGATGTGATAGCCATACATTCCCCCCCCCCCCCCCCAGGTTAGATTTTTTTTTATGTTAAATGTTAAATTAGGAAAATACCATTTTTAAAACAAATGGTCAGTTGCAAACGCAGCAATTTCAGCACTTTGTCCACAACTGCACTGGCTTGGTGTACTCATCCATTGGTCAATACTCTGCACTGTGGCCACAGCAACTCTGGTTCAAACCTAGGTCACAGCAGACCATGTGTTCACCATCATAAGGACATGTGAATTTTGCTGCAGAGATTAATAACATCGTATGCCATCATTTGTCTGATATTGTTCAAACATGGCTGCTCTGCTGTGGCTCAACTGATTGTAATTTCAGAAAGAACATTGCTTTTTTCAGCATCACACCAAGTCATCATGATGAAAAAATAAAAATCTGAAGAACCGTAGCTGGATATATATGTGCCCACCTGCAAGGCCTGGGTAAGCCTGTGCACTTGCTTGTGAAATGAGGAAACTAGTGCCTGAAAGGCCTCCTTCAGACAAGATCCTCTTCTCATTGAGCGCACAAAGATAGCCTTTCAGCTCCAACCAGGATGAATGACCCCTCTGCGCTTTTACTCTGGTAAGCTGAAGTACACTGCAGGTGTCTCATGGCACAAGTGTTATGATATCCTACATCCTCCAGAAAGTCTCATGACACCCACAGACACCTTTGAAGGCCAAACCAAAAGAAAAAAAAAAGGTTCATACTTAAAAAAAATAAATCTGATATGGGGGGGAAATGTGACACTGCATCTACCTAAATTCATTAACCCCCCCCGGTTTCCAGCTGCATTCATATACTTCTGCAGAACAGGTTGGGCTAATCTGCTCTGCCGTTTTGCTTGGCAAACAAACACCATGACTATATCCTCCCTTACTGCCCACTTGTGACTACCGATAAGAGCAAGAAAAGCTATTTTGAATGTTCCCTTGAGAGTCTTGTTAACCTTTCAGAAGTTATTAGGACAACAAACCATGAATTTCATTACCACAAATCCATACCTCTCAAAATGGTAACTAACATACATGCCACTACATTTAAAAAAATTTGCCTTCATATCTGTGACGAATTTAATTCAACAGTACATTGCAAATAAACTTTATTCATAACCTATTGCCCAGTAAATACATTAAAAACAGAGTTGTTAAAGCAATGCTGATCTAGGATGATAGTGGCAGGAAATGCATTTGTTAGAACTGTCACCTTGCTATCAAAACATCTTGAGTCTGAATCCTCACTCCAGCTGTTTTACCTTTGAGAAACATTACTTACACTCAACTGCTCCAGTCAAAAATTACCATCCTGTATAAATGGGTAAATAATTCACATCATAGTTTAATATTTTGCTTGCATTAAAAAAGATTGTGTTCTAACATATTATTGGTATTTTAAAAAAGTGACTTTTTTTGTAATTTGTACTCATCTGTGACACCGCTACATGGCCACACCCGAGCTACCCTGACACACAATGCTGAAGATAAGGAAACATGTACCGCCTGACCTTCTAGTGGCGCCCTCTTGTGGGAGAGACCCCGAATTACAACCGCCAGGAGTATAATCGGCCATAGGTGCACGTTTGTCATGGTGCAGACACCATATGTTACTAAAACTAGGTGCAGGAAAACCCGTAAAAGTTAAAATGAGTAAGAACAATGGCTGTTCTACAAGTTGGGTAATCAAGAAAACTTCAATTATTCTAATAAAATGAACTGTAAATGGCTGGCAGAGAGAAATGGTAGGAAACAGCACAGAATTAAATACATAAAACAGAGACATGCTCAAAACTGTCTGGTAACAAAATAAAGCTTGTCCATAAAACATCTGAAAATCAAAAGGATCTGTCACATTATTGGAATTAACACATTGCAGCTATCAGTAAAAAAAATTATAAAATTAACAAGGTTTATTTTGAACATTAGGTTAACAGTATTTTATGTGCTATATGTTCCATCAAGCTGGGCACATTTGGTTGGTTAAACAATACTTGCGAACCTATGGTGGGTTGAATTCAGTCAGAAAAAAGAGCACCATCACCCTACACAGAAATACATACAAATCATGTCTCATTGACCACACAGATTACACAACTTAAAGCTGTTTGCTGTGTTCCCATATTTCAAAAATCTGAAACATACGGACTTGCTTTGTCGTTTAATATTGTGCAAAGCAATAAGGCAAGATGATATAAAATTATTTAAATGATGTTACAATTCATTTCAAAATAAATTGCTCAGTGTCAGGACTGCACTTTAGGGCAAGGAAGGTTCATGGCCTTCAAGTAAAAAATGAAAAGAAAACGTGTTATAAATGATGTGACAAACACTAACAACAAAGAACCTTGTTTTGTCTTGTTTAGAGGACAAATCCCACATATCAGCTGTAATGTTTCCCTTTTCTGCCAATATTTATTGGAGCAAATTCTTGAAAAATATTTCTAATTATTTGGTGAGCATTAACTATTTAAAACAATGTAATAGCAGAAAACATCCAGCAGGCTCTTTGATTTTGTTCTGCTTGATAATCTTTCCACCAGATCAATCCCAATAAATAAGGTTACATTAATTAAATTGTATGCAATGACTTTCGAAGGTAAAATTAAATTCAGGGCCAATTAGTCGATTGCTGATACAAACCATGGCCTGAGCAGGTTGATTAATTCACACTTCAGAGACATTTGTGTGTAACAGCAATTACATCACATTAAAATGAACCAAAGAATATAAAATATCACTGAGTTGAGTGACAGGTAATCAAACGTTTCTGACATCTGGCTGGTTACCACACAGATGGAAGCTCAGGACAAAAAGCTTCACATATTATCCAGTGTTTAAAAGCCTATTGAGACATTTTAAATAAAAAGCCCTATTCATTGGTATTTACAAGAAAATTATGCATTAAAAAAACTAAAGTTTTCAATTCTATGGTTTCCTGCCTATTGTACAGAACTGTACTGTATTGTACAGAATTGGATAATGTGTAGTGGTATCAAGCAAGAGTTTGGCACCAGCTGACGGTTATTTCTGCAATTGCTAACACATTGATGCAAACATCCCAGGGTCACTAGGATGTTTAGGAGCTGCCCCAGGAGGAAGCGGACCTGCTGCCCTTTACATACCTAAAAATGTGATCAGCCTTTTCTGAGCCAGCACTCAAGAACAGAGGCACTCTGGTATAGCTAAATATTTCATTCTGCAACTGATTTTCTTCCTGAAAAACTGTATTATTTGGTTGGGCATACAAAAAACCTCAAAGCATTTAAGTACATGTTAAACAACATGTGTAGCAAACAATAATAATACTAATGTATCCCACTTTCCTACTCACTAGAACATGGACCTGTTGAGCAGCAGTTCAAAAACAGTGGCTTTATCAGAATTTCTCTGTTGAGGAACCGGTAAAGAAAAAAAAATGTATTAAAAAAAAAACTGAAGTTGGTTAGGATGGGAATGCAGAATAAATACAGGGTTGGAAACAGTATGCAATACAGTGCATGAAATAGCTGCAAATAGCTTATGCGTTTTGTTTTCATGCTAATCCAAGATGTCAAAAATAAAGGTAAAGGACATAAGGACAGGACAAGTTCCAAAATAAAATGTGGAGGGGGGAAAAAAAAAAAAAAAAAAACAAAAAAAACAACAACAACATAATGACAGCTTTTCCAGTATGAAACAAGAATTCAAGCAGCCTGGGGTTTAAATATGCAGACTGATTTTAGTGTTCTTTAATACCTTCCTCTTGGTTAATACCACTTTGGTTTCATTTCACCTAACAAAAAATGATTAAAAGCTATATAGCAACGAGGAAAAAAAGGCCAAAATAAAACCAGATTAAACTGCAACAGTTTTGAGCTAAAAGCCACTAAGAGGTAGTCAACTGGAATTTCCCCAAAGGTCCTCATCCTCCCACCTTCTCTTCTTTCCTTGACATATAATAAGGAACAAGGCAAAATGAGCAGCTAAACAACAAGCAGCATTACTGTTCTCCAGTTGCCGTCTCTGGGTGTCAGAAGCCTCCAACCATTCCGAACCACAGAGCACTTCCAGCGAGACGGAACCTTCTTTACAGAGCACCATGAAAACAGCTCTAATACGAGCAGCTGACAGAGCACACAGCTCCTTATGGGCTACAAGGCGCTTCCATTTGCTCTTGGGGTCCTTGTATAGACTGTCCTTGGCAAGCAGGTAATGGAATCTGAGGCAGCAGAGTACCCAGCATGCTACCGCAGAGCACCGTCCACAACTCCCTCGTCCTCCAATTGTTCTCACAGAACCAGTGAGGTTATGTCACATTTGTCGCAGCGCTCCTGTGACTGCGGCACCAGGAGCTCACATGCAGCTGCCCGCACATACAGGACTGGCTCCTGGTTTGGAGGCAGCTCGCTGGCGGGGTACCCCTGGCACACCGTGTAGCTCTCCAGATCAAGTAGCAGAGAAACCACCTCTGGCACAGAGGTCAGGCGAGGCGGGTGGGCCTCATAGAGTGTGTGTGTTAGGAGCAGTGGCTGGTCCTGGACCCTGATCTGGTAGAAGAAGCCAGGTTCGATCTGCAGTATGGTGTCCGCCATGGTGGAGAGTTTGGAACACTGTAGCAGCTGCAGCTGTGGTCCCTTCACCAACAGGCCCACCCAGTGAGCTGGCAGCACTGTGAGTCGCAGGTCTTCCAGCAACGCCAACAGTTCATGGTCCACCATGCAGCGCTCCTGGTTGCTGTCAGCCAGGCTGAAAATCTCAGTGATCTGTACAGAATATGAGACAGCAGTCAGAGGAGTGCTGAGATTCTCAGAGTGCTTCTAGTGCAAAAGAAGTGACTGAAGAGCCAGACTTCTCACCACTGGGGTGCTGTTCGATTCTCCAGGGTCCACTTCCACAACGTGCACACCTGTAGCAATCCCTAGACCCACAGTCCTGTTCACACTGTTAGGAGGAAGGGTAGGAAGATGCCCTGCTTGGCCATGAACAACTGATGATCGCTGCTAACAAAGGTGGAGCAGACAGAATGAAACCCACTTGTTTCAAAAGGATGGCCAAGACATAAAACATGGGCTAGAGTCTGAGCTCAGCCACATCATATAGGACAAGAAAAACCAGAGCATAGCAGCATCAACAGATGAGCTTCACTCACCAGCTGAAGGGTGACATGGGCAGCATCTGTGACCCTGGCAGGGACCTCTCTTATTCTCATCATGTCCAAGGGACTGTTATTGACCATGAAACCGTCCTAGAGAAGGCGGACTACAGCTTAGAGACATGGGCCACGGTAGCAACAGACTTCTCCTGTCCCCACATACTCCACACAGCTCTTACCAATACCACAAGCACTGTAGTGTTCCCTCATTTTGAAAGCCCGTGCTTACAAACCCCTGGATTACTTTGCTGGTCCACAGAGAAAGGAAGGCTTCTGAAGCAAGCTCACCTGGACAGAAAGTGGACTGCTGTTGATGTAAAGTGCCTGTGTGTCCAGTCTGCCATGGCTGGAGTCAAAATTCATAATAGAGACAACCTACATGAAGGGCAGACCGAAGAGAGGTCATGCATTAAGTTGGTGTCTTTACAAGAACACACAGTGCCAAAACTTTCAAACATTTTGAGTACAACCAGTAAATCTTTACTTTTTGAAGACCTCCTACAGTCCTCACCTGAGCTAACTGAGCAGTGTCTTTGCCAGGTGCTTGGTGCTTATACACTCCAACCTCCAGCACCTTCTCATTCTCCTTGTCAATGCTGTAGTTTGACTGCAGTGTATTGACATAGTTGTCATAGTCGTTGTTCTCATCTTTGTCATTTTTGACACTGTTGTCATCTTTGTCTTTCATGTTTTGGGCTTCATCGAAAAAGCTGTAGTTTTCCCAAGGTGCTCGGGATTTCCTCCTTCCTCTGCCACTGCCATATCTAGAGCGGCCTCCTCTGCGCCTGCCCCTGCCAACCCAGCCTATTGTGGCCATAGACTTAGTCTGACCCAGCTGGAAGGGCAGTAAATGCCGCTGAAAAATGCAGAGATATACATATACATCATTTGAATCACTGAGCTGAAAGGTTGAAAAACATTTTCAAAGCTTATCAATGGGTAGCACTTAAATATTTTCAAGGTAAACAATACTATTGGACCTAACTGCTGTTCCCATTGCAAACTGCAAACTGCAACACTTTAGTAAAGTGGATTTTGTCAAACTCGGATGACATTGAATTCTGGACCAGACCTCCAATTGTGAGCAGAACCTCAGAAGTGTAGCTGAGATATATACTCAGTTCTAATAATCTGGAGGTTCATTGTGCTGTTTAGGTGGAGAAAATTCCCAGGTTACATATTTTTATTTGTTTTTTGGATCATAGAAACACCTTGATTTTTGTGTGTTCAATCCAGTATCCAGTACAATGCTATAGATTGAAGAATTTCAACACTTTGTATTTCCTTCACCATGATCAAGGAAAGATTAAGGATTTTTATACTAGAAAAAATAAATCATGTTTGTTACTTGCCTCCTTTGCTTTAAACTAACCTATAATGCAGTGTAGATGCAGTAAGGGGTAAAATCTCCCCCCCCCCTTTTTATTTACCTCTTCATTGCGATATATGTTATATATGTGTATATTTACATATATATTACATATGTGTATATTTACAAAGTGCCACCAAAGAGCTTTTCACAGCAGGTATGACTGCCTCTCACCATGGCCTGGCTCTGACACTGGCGCAGACGACACTTCTGACGCTTCTTGTTGCGGCCTCCGAACTTGGGCTTGTCCATGCAGAAGTCACATTTTCCACAATCAGTCATGCGCAGGCAAGCGTCACACTTCCAGCAAGCTCGCCGGCTGCGCTTCCTAGGCCCTCCCTGCAAGATGGCAGAGAGAGGAGGCAAAGTGTTGAGTAGAGGAGGTTAGGAACCATAGAGTGGTGAAGATTCACAGGAGAAATGGCCAAGAGTGTAGGTTGAGTACAAAGGGGGAGAAAAGATGGGAACAAACCTTTCCCTAACTGCATTTTCTAGTTTCACCAAAGTTAAAAGTGTGAATATTGCTGTCTATCATATAAATAAGTACAGGTTAGCACATAAAATGCAAACAGGTGACTCATTTAAACATAGATTCTCATGTCAAGTTCACAGTGACAGCAATCAGAAGACAAACTATACAAAATACAGGAACACTTTGTTCAGTGGACAGCCTCACCTCTTCATCAGCATTTTCAAAATCTTGGGAGAAATCCTCAGAGTCAATGTACTGAGAAATGGAGTACTGCTGTAAAGAAGGAGAAAACATTCCTTGGTGCCCTGAGCCCACTAGCAAATCAACATCTTAATGCTCGTCCACTGCACGCAAACAGCAGTAGAACTGCGTGTCCTGCCCGGTCTTGCAGCCTCTTACCTTTTTAAAAGGCCTGTTTTTCTCATATGCATGGCGACGCAATGAAGTTCTCTAGAGGAAACAAGGTTTAAAAAAAGGCAAAGCCATAAGTAATTTAGTAAAGACAGAGGAATATGCACAAACTGTGTAGATTTATTAATAACTATTTTGTTTTTATCCAGAAGTACATTACTAGCCGTGCTTTTAATAAGGTACCATACAGTATATGGTGCTGCCTCGTTTTTTCCTAATTTCGATACCATTATAAGAAACAGAACAGAAGTGTGCTTAAGTGAATCCTGATTTCAACAAAGTGCAAAAAGGTTTGGTCTTAATGCCAGTTTCCTTGCATTACTTCTATTAAAGCAAGGGACACGCAGTTTTAAAATAGAGAATAGTACTAACAATATTAATGGGCCTTAGAGATTCGAGTCAACTCACATCCAAATCCAAAACTTCAACTCACCAGCATTCTCTTCTTTTTCAAAATCTTTGTTTTCCTCACTATTTTCTACAAAAAGGGAAAAAAAGAAAATTGTCTTTTTTTGTATAAAATGTGTATTTAATTAAATCACAGAATTGAACAGAGCAGAAAAATAAAGAATGTGAAACATTTGTTGAACTCAATTGTTTCAGTCTGGCCTGAGTATGTCTAACTGGGGTCTATAGCCTCAACAGATTAGGAGCAGCTTTGCCTGTAATGCTGGAAATTAGAGGTGAGGTCATTTCTGATATGATTTAACCAAAGAGTCTGTTATCAACAATCATGTTACATTCAAAGTCACTTGCCCAGTTTACCATTCCATCAAACACCCTCTTGACCCCGTCTCCATGCTTTATACAGTATATTGTGTCACAGCCATATAATGCATTGTGTGCTAGCTGCAGTGACAAGGAGGTAGCATGTGTTATAATTATTCAAACATTTATTTGCCATGTTTATGTATTAAGATGAAGAAACAGTTTAGCTATTTAGCTGACCCAAGTTTTTCATTAATAAATATTAAGTACTGTAACTTGATATTACAGCATAAATAATGCTAGTTCTTTTTTCCATTTGGTTCCAAATGGTATTTTCTGTTGACTACAACCTGAAATTTAATTCTAAGTGCCGGCTCCTATTCTGGCCATTTTATTTTATTTACTTGGCATTTTTGGCCAAGACAGATTATTTCAACCAAACCACAAAACTTAAACACACACACACACAGTTCTTACCCGCTGACCAAGGCTACTCTCCTCTTGGGTTTCTGATGGCCTCCCAAGAACCCACTTACGGCGGCCCACCTTGACAGAACCCACAAAAGAGCAATTCTGCATTACATTTGTCCACTGGCATAATAAGCTAATAAATAAGTACACAAATAATAATGATAAGATGAAAAGCCAAAGTAAATATAAGAGGCTACTGGATGGCTCAGGTAGTTAGATGACTGCATCTTTGATTGCATGTCTACTGTCATTGTGACTGGGAGATCATAATGGCAGGATAAACAGGGTTCCTTCAGACAAAAGAGGAGAAATGGGCTAGACTTTATCCCTTGGCTGCCCATAGCTCTCAGCTTCAGTAATTCAGACAGGTGCCTATGCATTACAGGTTCCCAGTGGTGTTGGTCACTCTGACTGGCAGTGGGGGGAAAAGAGGAAAGAGTGGGTGGGAACACGAATCAGAGAAACACAAGCCCGGTCCCCTCCGCCTCCTCAAAGAAAGAAGAATCTGGAAGGTGCTCTTTCATATGGAAATGATTAAGTTGAGTTGGACAGATTATATAAGAAGTTAAGAAAAGATGCCGTTAAGAGAAAAGTTAAAAGAAGGAAATTAAAAAATTAAAGTAAAAATATTAAAATATGCACAGTAATAAAATATTGCTTGTGCAGGTAAGCAAAATATTACATTTATGTTAGAAAAAAATTAACAACATCAACATGTTAATTAGCTGACAATGGTCTTCCATTCATTTTTGATTAATACCTGCGCTGCATATCAGTAAGATCTCCACAATAACTACGGGACATATAAATTGCATGTAGCAGTTTTTTTCTGAAAAAGGGGAGTCGTTTTCAAGAACTTAATTTACACTATCAAATACATAACAATCTGACATGTACAAATAAGCATGTTTCATATTAATCTTAATGAATCCTTAGAAATTCCAGGAGTGTAAGGACTCATTGTTTTAAAATGAGTAAATGATGCTGATCAGACACAAACATTGAGTCCACTTACTAATCACAGACGTCCTATTTCTTTAGTGTTGTCACAGAAAGTTCTTTCTAAATAGCCAATTAGTCCTTTCAGTTGGCAATACAGCATGGCTATTGGGAGTACCTTCCGGATGGGGCAAAGACATTTCCGCCTCCGGCAGCACACAGGTTTCGGGGAGCCAGGGTGGAGCAGCCCATGGCGGCAACTGGCGCACATCCCACAGTCCTCTGTGACTTGGCACGCATGGCACTGGCCGCAAGGCAGCCACTGCAATGAGTGGGTAGAGTCCCAGTCACCATCAAGCCCTGTCCCCTACCTTATCACCTCTGCTTCCACTGAAGCATGAGTACAGAATGCCACTGATAATTCATTAACATTGTCTGGTTACAACTGTATTCAAACATAAAGCTGTCACAGATGGACACAGCTGGATATTTTACTGCACAAAAATTATGATAAACAGATTATTCAACAGCTCTACTGCAGCCCCTCTCCCTTGGACTCCTTCCCTCCTCCTCCTATTTCCTTCCCTTAATTATTCAGATTAATTTACTATATTTAGACATTGAGAGCTTGTCAACACCTCCCTGAAGCTGCTAAGGTCTGTACAGACTCCAAAAAGCACTGTAGCCAAGTCCCTACTGTGTGAACCCAGGCAGAAGCTCAGAGTGAAGTCCAGGAAACCATCTGCTCAGCCACCTGCACAGTGGTGATTTAACATCCTGCTCAACAGAGAGCTGCTTGATAGGGAGGGCAATCTGGAGCCACGCACACCTCAACACAACATCTACCAGCCAGGTGGTCCACACAACATCATAACACTTAATTATCTTGTTGAAACATGCCAGAATAAACATATGACTGGGACTGACAAAATAAACCCTGAGAGACAAAGGGAATATTGAGCAGTGGCAAGTGTATTAGTTCATCACCCAGTGTTCACCAAAGATGTACTTTACTAATCTAATCTGTGTATTAAATATCAGTCACCATGGCCACACCTTAGTTCCCTTCCATCTGTACACAAAATGACAAAAAAGAACAAGCCTACAGCTTCGGAAAAGTAAAGTAAACCTCCAGGTGTTACTACAGCTACTCTCAACTAGGTTGGGAAAGTGAACTGGTAAACTTCTGGTTTAGTCCATCAAGAGATGGTCCAGACTGCATGGGTCGTGGTAAGGGCAAAACTGATAGATGTCTGAGACACCTTCAAACATTATATTCTCATGCTCTGCTGATCCATTGTACTTGACTATATGGGACTGGATGTGATGGCACAAACCAACTTGGCTGCTCCACTGAGTTTCTTCAGCCATTACACGGACAAGTTCAACCATTAAACGAAGCAATGCCGTTTAAACAGAGGTGAATAAAAACATGCAAATTTTAACTAGAGATTCAGAGCACCAAAATAAGGAAAACTGATGAGGAGATTTCACACTTCATTACTCATCACCATGTAATTGTTAGTCCATCTAAAAATCAGTCAAGAAAGTCGTGTTATCTGATAACAATCTATGTGCTCATTCTAACACATTTGATCAGCAGTTCTAAATTCTTACATTTTGTACATTGTTTGCAGTGATGTGTCACAACATTTAACTTGCCATTAGGTCACTGTCCAACCAGAGGTGACCACTCAAATGGAAAGGGAGGGAGTGGTTTACCAATGAATTGTTCTGCTCATGTCTTTGGACAGTGAACACAGGGAGAACATATGAATGCTGCAAGCCCTGAGCCTGATTTGAAATTGAGACCCAAATGAAGAGTTTAGGAACTGTGAGGCACCTCCATTACTCCCTGCATCAAGGTCCTGCTAATCCACTATTTCAATGCATTGATCCGATACAGTTTATTCTGTTTTAAGTTACACAGAAAATTTGACTGAGAAAAACACACCTGCAACAACTGTATAATATTCTAACAGTATCTTGCAAGGAAATCTTGATGTGTTCATTTTAACATATTGTAACTCATTTGATTAATTCAATGAACATCTAAATTGAGACACCTCAGTTGGGGGGGGGCATACACAAGGGTCACCAGAGACTGAAAACTTGATTATTGATTATTAATTGTTACTTGATTATTAATCAACCACTATGCTTGCAGAAAAGGTTTTCCTTCTTAAGTTTCCTCATCAACTGCCTTAATTTAGAATGTAATGAATTACATTTTCACTAGCCTCCATCATTTTTCAACAATTACAACCCCAGCCCAAAAAACACACAATTCAGCCAGCTGCCACTAGCACAAATGCCTGTCAGTCTGGCTCATGCAGTGGGGAATTACATAATATGCAGCTCATCTAAGTTTACATGTAGCAAAGACAAAAATAAAATAAAAAAATTCAAAATCAAGACCATGTCACAGATCTCCACCCAGAACAAAGCATATTCTTCATTCAAACAGCAAGGAAGCGCAAATACAGAGAGCTGAGGTGATGTACCATGCATGCAGGAGGTCTCACCTTTCTGAAGACAATGTTTCGGGTATTGACGGGGTTCTCCTCAGCTAAACATGCAAGCAGAATAAAAATTAATACTGGCCACTTTCAACTTCTGACAGGACAGTAACAGAAGTAATCAAGCCATCAATACTTAAAGGTATCAAAAATGACTAAGAAAAAAGCTTAAGAGTATAGTATAGTAGTGTGGAATATTTTGCTGTCATTTGCCAACATGCTTTCTAACTACATAAATCACAGGTCCCTTTGCAGTTTGACAGTTATATTTGAAATAACTACATGTAAGCAAACTTTTTTACAAAGAAAAATTAAACAGCAAAAATTACTGACTACATACAAATACTAAAATCACCCTCCCTCCTATCATCTGATACTTTTGCTTTGAATTTTAAAAAGTGTTTTTTTAAAATTTTTTTAATTTTTTTTTTTTTTACATACGCCTGCAACTGGGGCACAAGGATGGTGGGTCCAGTCTCCCAAGCTCCGTACCAGTAAATGAATTCCCACAATTCATACAGCTAAAAACAAAAAAAAGAAAAAAAAAATTGGAAATTGAAAGGAAATATTTAACTGCACATTAAATAATTCCACAGAACAGTAATTCCACACAGTACTTTAATGAACCCAATCCTGAAACACGCAAGTTATAATGCAGTACCACATTTTCTAACTGACCAGAAAAGTGACTCTGATGACGTGTGGTCCAGAGGTGTGGTTTCTCCATTAAGAGGCACGCTAGCATCAGGAGAATCAGCCACAGAGTTATTGGCAGCGCTGGGTGATTGGAAGACAGGAAAATGTGAGGTGGCCTGATCTGGGAGTGCACCATCACAATCCCTCTCTGGGGAAGAGTTGGGGCTCAGCGGGGCCAGCACTGGGTCCAACCATGGCGGACTGAGGTGAGGAAGAATGGTTTCTGTGTTGGGAGTTGTGGGAGCACTCAGTGCAGGTGGTGAAAAAGCCCCCAAGCTGAGGGAGGGGTTGCTGCTGACCCTTTTGAGCGGTGTGCCAATCCTGAGAGGGGAAGCCTTGGCAGGATGAGGGGACATACTAAGGCCACCACATGACGAAAGAGGGGAGGTGCTGTTCCTTTGGGCAGCCACAGTCACCTGTGGAGACACTGCTTTCTCTGGCACTACAGTGACTCGTGGGGGTGTGACCTGTGGTCTTTCAGGGGAGGTGACTGGGAGCTGGGGCTCAGTAGGCTCAGAAACGCAGGTGTCAGGGCACTCTGGGGAGTGACACTTGACAGGGTATGAAGTTTCCTCCAGGGTTTCACCTTTGTCTGGGGTAGAAGGATTCTCCCTTTTCTGATGCTACAGTGCCAAAAGGAAAAAACAGATGAGGATTACAGATCACACTGTTATATTCAAGGAATTTGAGACTATAAATTAGTTATTAAATCAAAGACAGAATATGTATATGTACTTGTATCAGTCTTTTTCACCATAACATGGACCCGACTAATGTGTATTATATAGAAAATTACTCTGATAATATATTTTCTATTCATGAACAGAAAAACAGACAAATCACAATGCAAGAATTCTGGAATCCTGATGATTATTGATAAAAAGTCAGAAACTTGAGAATAAACAATGCAGATGTGAGCAATGAAAATCAGAGGTTTTTTGTCCTTTTTGGACATATGCAACAGGGTATTTGACATCATTTACCTTCCTCTTAGCAGCATTCTTATCCAAAAATTTCCCAGATTTGAAATCAAATAAGGATAAGTCAAGGGTCCCAGCCAAGCATTTCACCATCTTAATCTTACTTCTTACACGTTCCCCGTTAGGACTGCAGTGAAAGAACACAGCAGAACGGTTGATATTTAGGTGCGAGAATGGATTGCCACGTTTATTCAGTGCTACAGCCACATACAAAATCTAAGAGTTCTATTCCATGACTCTTTACATATAAAATTCATAAAAAATAATAAATTTGTTTTTGGAAAGAAGTGATGATAGCTCCCTGTGACTATACACGTTGTACCTCAGGTAGTATGTGTCAGCCTTGCCAACGGTGAACCCCGACCGCCGGAAAACTTCTTTGCGCTTCCAGCCATCTCCCAGCACAGGCCAATCAGACCAGTTGTCATCAAGGTCATTGATCCGTCTCCTGCGTCGAGACCTTCCACACATAAAGAAAAGCAGGTTAAATGAACATCCAGGAGGTGCTCACGCAACACAAAGTAATTCTGGTCTACTGAGCTGTGGCAAAACAAGTCTAATGATGTGACAGTGTAGCAGAACTCAGACACAGTGGGACAGAGATGTCAGTACTGAGCTTATCATTTCATTTCACAATTCTTGTGTTTAAACTTGTTTCAGTTTCCCAGTCTGAGTACTACAGGACGGATTTTAACATTTATATAGGCATAAAATAAAGCAATGCAGTTCATTTTGAGATTTTAATCACAAACCAAACACAAAACTCATTTTTGTCAATCAGCACCACTTACGGTGTCTTGCTTAAGTATTCAAACCCTTTGAAAATTATCAGCATTGCCTGGATTTGACAGTATACTTACACAGTTTTTCCACTCAGTACTTTTATTATGAACTCATATGCCCCATCACTAAATTGTAAGAGCCAAAATAAGTTATTTGTTTGCCCAGAATGTATTGTCATTTTCCTTCATAAGAAATAATGGAAATGGATTCTTTATATTTGAGTTTGCAGTATTTATGCCATTTCTAGGAACCAATAACACTTGGATACTGGCATATAGGTATATAAAATAAATCGAAAAATAGGTGTGCAACAAAACTTACAAGAACAAAATAAAAAGAAATAGCTGACAGAGTCGAAACATTTCCTTACCGGCCATTCCTGCCGCTGATTTTCAAAACATCCAATTTCTTCCCCTTGTCAAGCCCACTTTCTCCATTGACAGGTAGGGGGTCTATATCCCAATATTTTGCTTCAGCCTTATCACCTTTGTCATCTTCCAAAGGCTCCAGGCAGTGTTCAGCAGGGTGGTTCAGGCCAACCACAGTATTGCCAACAGCGTCTCTTGGCTTTGTCTCTACTGTCTCCTTGTGGTTGGGATTTCTGGCTTCCAGAATCTCTACACCTACTGAGGGCACCAGACTGTCTTCCAGCAGTGGTATCTCCAGATTACTCTCTGGCTCAGTGTCTGCCATTTGTCCTTCATTTTCTTGTGCTGCCTCTACTGTTAATTTACATGCATGTTCCTCCCCCATACTTTGCTTTGCAGCCTCATTTTCCTCAGCAGGCTGATCTGGCGATTCTTCATTCATGTCCAGCTTCCCGTTTGTACGGCCTTCAACAAACCCCTAAGCCTTCAGGAAGCAACACTCTCCTCTGCGCTTTTTCTACAGCCTCTTTTCCGTCTGATATTTTGACAGCACCTCACGCCTTCCCAAATACCTTCATTTACAAAAAATGTTTAATAAAAAAGAGCTACAGACTACATTTATGGGAAGTAACTAGACATTACTCGAACCATTAGATCTTCACCCTTAGGCCACTTGTTTTCTGTTCCCTCTGTAAAATCCTTCATATGTAAAACATTCATCCTAAGGGAGAAAAAAAAAAAAAAGTCTTGATATTTAAAACTTAGTTTTTCAAGCATTTATGACAAAGGTACACAACTTGACAAAGTTCTGCTGGTTTTATGATACAGAATTTAGTGCTTGAACAAAACCTAACATGATTACATATTTTTTAAAAATACCAAGTAATCCACAGTGTTTACCACCTTTAAACTAAATGTATATTAAATTTTTTCAAATAACTAACATAGTAGCACTTAGAAACCAAAAAAAACCCATGTTCAGATTATTTTATTCACTGGTGACAAATAAAACTAGAATTAACAAAAATATCCAGCTAATATTTATCCTCAACTTTTTATTAATAAACCTTTACATGATATTTACATTGCAGGATAATCCCACTTAACGCTGCCCTGTTTACCATCATTATGTTACACCACTCAAATAACTCCTACCTTAGCCCCCCCCCCCCCCCCCCCCCCCCCCCCCCCCCCCCCC